>LS990920.1:21049895-21062395 GCA_900464855.2 Musa schizocarpa
CGAACGACATGAGCGGAGCAAAACGTCAGCCATCTCAGCACCCTGGAACCCCCCGGGTGGCACAGGTTTGGATGGGGCATTCGTATAGCAGGGACGATGCTGCCTCTCGCTTCGCTCGCTGTCCGCTGCTCGCCGCTCGCTCGCTAAGCCAAAAATGGCCAGTTTTGGCCCGTTTCTGGGCCGTTTTGGCCAGTTTTTGGGCCGTTCTTGCGTGTCGCGGTGAGCGACATGAGCCGAGCAAAAAACGTCAGCCATCTCAGCACCCTGGAACCCCGGGTGGCACAGGGCTGGATGGGGTGTTCAGATAGCAGGGACGATGCTGCCTCTCGCCGCTCGCTGTCCGCTGCTTTCGCCGCCGCTCTCAGCCAAAATGGCCTGTTTTGGCTCGTTTCTGGGCCTTTTTGGCTAGTTTTTGGGCAGTTCTTGCATGCCGCGGCAAACGACATGAGCGGAGCAAAACGTCAGCCATCTCAGCACCCTGGAACCCCCCGGATGGCATAGGGCAGGATGGGGCGTTCGTATAGCAGGGACGGTGCTGTCTCTCGCTTCGCTCGCTTTCCGTCGCTCGCTCGCTCAGCCAGAAATGGCCAGTTTTGGCCAGTTTTTGGGCAGTTCTTGCGTGCCGTGGCAAACGACATGAGCGGAACAAATCGTCAGCCATCTCAGCACCCTGGAACCCCCCGGGTGGCACAGGGCTGGATGGGGCGTTCGTATAGCAGGGACGGTGCTGCCTCTCACTTCGCTCGCTGTCCGCCGCACGCCGCACGGTCGCTCAACCAAAAATGGCCTGTTTTGGCCCGTTTTTGGGCCGTTTTGGATAGTTTTTGGGCAGTTCTTGCGTGCCACAGCGAACGAGATGAGCGGAGCAAAACGTCAGCCATCTCAGCACCTTGGAACCCCCCGGGAGGCACAGGGCTGGATGGGGCGTTCGTATAGCAGGGACGGTGCTGCCTCTCGCTTCGCTCGCTCTCCGCCGCTCGTCGCTCGCTCGCTCAGCCAAAAATGTCCAGTTTTGGCCCGTTTTTGGGCCGTTTTGGCCAGTTTTTGGGCAGTTCTTGCGTTCCGCAGCTAACGACATGAGCGGAGCAAAACGTTAGCCATCTCAGCACCATGGAACCCCCCGGATCGCACAGGGCTGGATGGGGCGTTCGTATAGCAGGTACGGTGCTGCCTCTCGCTTCGCTCGCTGTCCGCCGCTCGTTGCTCGCTCGCTCAGCCAAAAATTGCCAGTTTTGGCCCGTTTTTGGCCAGTTTTGGCCAGTTTTTGGGCAGTTCTTGTGTGCCACGGCGAACGACGTGAGCGGAGCAAAACGTCAGCCATCTCAGCACCCTGGAACCCCCCGGGTGGCACAGGGCTGGATGGGGCGTTCGTATAGCAGGGACGGTGCTGCCTCTCGATTCGCTCGCTGTCCGCCGCTCGCCGCCCGCTCGCTCAGCCAAAAATGGCCAGTTTTGGCCCGTTTTTGGGCCGTTTTGGCCAGTTTTAGGGCAGTTCTTGCGTGCCGCGGCGAACGACATGAGCGGAGCAAAACGTCGGCCATCTCAGCACCCTGGAACCCCCAAGGTGGCACAGGGCTGGATGGGGCGTTCGTATAGCAGGGACGGTGCTACCTCTCGCTTCGCTCGTTGTCCGCCGCTCGCCGCTCACTCGCTCAGCCAAAAATGGCCAGTTTTGGCCCGTTTATGGGCCGTTTTGGCCAGTTTTTGGGCTGTTCTTGCGTGACGCGGCGAACGACATGAGCGGAGCAAAACGTCAGCCATCTCAGCACCCTAGAACCCCCCGGGTGGCACAGGGTTGGATGGGGCGTTTGTATAGCAGGGACGATGCTGCCTCTCGCTTCGCTCGCTGTCCGCTGCTCGCCGCTCGCTCGCTCAGCCAAAAATGGCCAGTTTTGTCCCGTTTCTGGGCCGTTTTGGCCAGTTTTGGGGCAGTTCTTGCGTGCCGCGGCGAACGACATGAGCGAAGCAAAACGTCAGCCATCTTAGCACACTGGAACCCCCAGGTGGCATAGGGCTGGATGGGGCGTTCGTATAGTAGGGATGGTTCTGCCTCTCGCTTAGATCGCTGTCCGTCGCTCGCTCGCTCAGCCAAAAATGGCCAGTTTTGACCCGTTTCTGGGCCGTTTTGGCCAGTTTTTGGACAGTTCTTGCGTGCCGTGGCAAACCACATGAGCAGAACAAAACGTCAGCCATCTCAGGACCCAAGAACCCCCCGGGTGGCACAGGGCTGGATGGGGCGTTCGTATAGTAGGGACGGTGCTGCCTCTCGCTTCGCTCGCTGTCCGCCGCTCACCGCTTGCTCGCTCAGCCAGAAATGGCCAGTTTTGACCCGTTTTTGGCCAGTTTTGGCTAGTTTTTGTGCAGTTCTTGCGTGCTGCGGCGAACGACGTGAGCGGAGCAAAACGTCAACCATTTCAGCACCCTGGAACCCCCCGGGTGGCACAGGGCTGGATGGGGCGTTCGTATACCTGGGACGGTGCTGCCTCTCGCTTCGCTCGCTGTCCGCCACTCACCGCTCGCTCGCTCAGCCAAAAATGGCCAGGTTTGGCCCGTTTTTGGCCAATTTTGGCTAGTTTTTGGGCAGTTCTTGCGTGCCGTGGCGAACGACGTGAGCGAAGCAAAACGTCAGCCATTTCGGCACCCTGGGACCCCCCGGGTGGCACAGGGCTGGATGGAGCGTTCGTATAGCAGGGACAATGCTGCCTCTCGCTTCGCTCGCTGATCCAAAAATGGCCTATTTTGGCCCTTTTCTGGGCCGTTTTGGCTAGTTTTTGGATAGTTCTTGCGTGCCGCAGTGAACGACATGAGCGGAGCCAAACGTCAGCCATCTCGGCACCCTGGGACCCCCCTGGTGGCACAGGGCTGGATGGAGCGTTCGTATAGCAGGGACGATGCTGCCTCTCGCTTCGCTCGCTGTCCGTCGCTCGCCGCTCGCCACTCGCTCGCTGAGCCAAAAATGGCCAGTTTTGGCCCGTTTCTGGGCCGTTTTGGCTAGTTTTTGGGTAGTTCTTGCGTGCCGCAGCGAACGACATGAGCGGAGCAAAACGTCAGCCATCTCCGCACCCTGGAACCCCCGGGTGGCACAGGGCTGGATGGGGCGTTCGTATTGCAGGGACGGTGCTGACTCTGGCTTCGCTCGCTATCCGCCGCTCGCCGCTCGCTCGCTCAGCCAAAAATGGCCAGTTTTGGCCCGTTTTTGGCCAGTTTTTGGGCAGTTCTTGCATGCCGCGGCGAACGACATGAGCGGAGCAAAACGTCAGCCATCTCAGCACCCTGGAACCCCCAGGGTGGCACAGGGCTGGATGGGGCGTTCGTATAGTAGGGACGATGCTGGCTCTCGCTTCGCTCGCTGTCCGCCGCTCGCCGCTCGCTCGATCAGCCAAAAATGGCCAGTTTTGGCCCGTTTTTGGCCAGTTTTGGCCAGTTTTTGGGCAGTTCTTGCATGCCACGGCGAACGATGTGAGCGAAGCAAAACGTCAGCCATTTCAGCACCCTGGAACCCCCCGAGTGGCACAGGGCTGGATGGGGCGTTCGTATAGCAGGGATGGTGCTGCCTCTCGCTTCGCTCGCTCAGCCAAAAATGGCCAGTTTTGGCCCGTTTTTGGCCAGTTTTTGGGCAGTTCTTGCGTGCCGCGGCGAACGACGTGAGCAGATCAAAACATCAGCCATCTCAGCACCCTGGAACCCCCCGGGTGGCACAGGGCTGGATGAGGCGTTCGCATACCAGGAACGGTGCTGCCTCTCGCTTCGCTCGCTGTCCGCCGCTCGTCGCTCGCTCTCTCAGCCAAAAATGTCCAGTTTTGGCCCGTTTTTGGGCTGTTTTGGCCAGTTTTTGGGCAGTTCTTGCGTGCCGCGGCGAACGACATGAGCGGAGCATAACGTCAGCCATCTCAGCACCCTGGAACCCCCCGGGTGGCACAGGGCTGGATGGGGCGTTCGTATAGCAGGGACGGTGCAGCCTCTCGCTTCGCTAGCTGTCCGACGCTCGCTGCTCGCTGTCCGCCGCTTGCTCGCTCAGCCAAAAATGGCCAGTTTTGGCCAGTTTTTGGGCAGTTCTTGCGTGCCGCGGCGAACGACGTGAGCGGAGCAAAACTTCAGCCATCTCAGCTCCCTGGAACCCCCCGGGTGGCACAGGGCTGGATGGGGTGTTCGTATACCAGGGACGGTGCTGACTCTCGCTTCGCTCGCTGTCCGTCGCTCGCCGCTCGGTCGCTCAGCCAAAAATGGCCAGTTTTGGCCCGTTTTTGGGCCGTTTTGGCCAGTTTTTGGGCAGTTCTTGCGTGCCGCGGTGAACGACATGAGCGGAGCAAAATGTCAGCCATCTTAGCACCCTGGAACCCCCCGGGTGACACAGGGCTGGATGGGGCGTTCGTATAGAAGGGACGGTGCTGCCTCTCGCTTCGCTCGCGGTCCGCGGCTCAAGATCTCAAAACGGAGCACTTTACCCAAAGAGAAAAATATATTTTTATCAATTTTAATTTTGCTATTAGCTAAAGATCTTGGGAATGATGCCAAATTTTGATATATCTGGATAAACATTTTCTATTTTGATTATAATTAGGAGTTATAGTCTACAACATGTGTAGTCATAACTATCGCATTCGCACTCTATGAGTTACATGGCTTTGTCTATGACTTGTATAGATAAAGCTATTTGTAGAAACTTTACACATAATCAATTTACTTTTACTTACCTAAAAAAAAAGTTTCGATCATGCATGGTAGGATGCAATGTGACAAATTAATATCATGATGATTTAAAATATTTATGATTTGGAATGATGCACATGTTTTTTTTATGTGTATCATGAATGCTTTAAATGATAAATGTTTGGAATCATGATTAAAATAAAGTGATAAATACTGATTTAATGTTCGGTATCATGAATACTTCATTATCATACATTAAAATAGTGATAAATATTTTGAAAATAAATGATTGTATCATGTTAGATGATTTTATATATTGTGCATGATAAGCTATAAGTAGTGATTGAAACAATGATTGAAATAATATGAATGATGATTTGGAATCATGCATATAATAATGAGTTTATTTGTTTTGAAAATGTGCATGTTTTAATTTGAAAATATAATGATGCACAAATAAGATTGATACTAACCTTTGTCATGATTTAAAATTGATGTAAAGGGTTTTTCCTTCTTTTTTGACAATGACAAAAGGGGAGATAGCTAGCTTGCACAATTCAAGAAGAAAGCAAAAATTGCACTTCTCAAAAGAAAGAAATTGCTATCTTGAACATCACTAAGAAGTGCTATCTTGCAGATCTCAAGACACACAAATGCAATCATGCAAAATTTGTAATTTTGCACATCATTAAAATTTATGATGCTTTGGTGATTATGCATGTTCTAAAATGTTATAAAATTCACTAGCTTGCATGATGTAGAACTTAGCTATATTGAACATCACCAAGGAATGCTATCTTGCCTATCTCAAGAAGCAAAAAAATTTAACTTGCACATCTAGCAAAACTTATATTTCAAGAAGCAAGAGTTGCTTTCTTGAACATCTCAAAATTGCTAGCTTTATGGCCTTAAAATTTAGAAATTTTTTTGCTAGCTTGTATATGGTAAACTTGCTATCATACTACCATGATGATGAGCATGTCTTATCTTTATGATTGTATTTGAAAAACTATGGCAAAAATATGTCCTAATGATTGAACGTGTTAAAATTATTTTTTTTTAACCTTCTTGATTGAATGATTGAATCACTTGATTGGCATAATGATTTTACACAATTACATGTTGAAAATTATGTGCTTGAATACAAAACTTCCATGGTAACAAGTATGCTTTACCTTCATGATTGTAATTGAATATCTATAGCAAAACCTTGTCCCAATGGAAGAAAGAGTCAAATTTCATTTTCGGATTCTCTTGAATCTAACATATCAAGTTCACTCTCTTCCAAACTTAACAAGCATATGTCATATCAAGTTTAGTTCATATCATTGATTTTTTTGACATATGTAATTAACTAGCAAATACATCTCTCATACACACATCATGTGAAAAATAATTTTTTTTTGAAATGGATTTGATGAATATGGATGAAAGTGTTTTTTTTACTTGCAAGGATTTATTTCACATACATAACAACAAGCACTTATGCTTAAAATTTGCTTATATCGTTCTCCGTTTTGTTGATGACAAAGGGGAGAAATATATGAATTGATGCTATGAACACTGATGCTATGCTTGCATCATCAATAGATATATGAATTGATATGATTGTCATATTTGCAATGCTTGCATCATTAAGAGATATATGAATTGATGCTATGATTGCCAAACTTGCATTATGCCATGTTTGCATCATCGTTAAGATATCAAGAACTTGTATCGTAATTTTTTTTACGTTGATATCTTACCATGTGATAAAATGCTACAATTGATAAACACTTGAAATGTTTGCGTTATGATATCAAAAGCTTACATCGCAATTTTTCATGTTGATATTTGATATTAGCAAACTTGCATGATGATAAAACTTGATATTATGATTTTCATGCAATGAGTTGAATCAATATCACACACACTTGATTGTGGTACTTCTCAATTTTGTTGATGACAAAGGGGGAGAAGTATGTTGATGACATGACATGTGATGCATAAGTTTATGCATATGTTCATGTTGACGTGTTGCAAGTATTCATGATGAATATTGCAATGACTTGAATTCAGTTTGAATTCAAGGTTCTATCAATATGGCATATTGATAGGGGGAGTTTGTTTAAACTCTGGGAGTTAAGGTTAACTCCGTTTATGATGACATGTTGCTTAGATTTTTGAATCTAAGAGTTTCTATCAATATGGCATATTGATAGGGGGAGTTTGTTTAAACTCCGGGAGTTAAGTTTAACTCCATCATCAAGTAGTTGTCATCATCAAAAAGGGGGAGATTGTTGAATCTCGTATTTTGATGATGAAACTACTTGATAAATGTTTATGATTTAATATGCGATTTGAGTGACGCAGGGTGCTTCGATCAGGATGAGACAATTAAAGCAGTAACATCATGTTGTGCCGAAGGAACATGTCAGAAGATTGGACGTCGGGCCGGTGGATCAGTCAACGTATCGACAGAAGGCTTCGGGCCGTGGACTCGGGCATCGGGCCAAGAAGAGCGGGTATTGTGCCAAGGATATCGGAGTTGTGGAGTCAACTGGCCGATTGGGCAATAGGCTGCAGGAAAGGACGATGCGCCGAAGAATCAGACGAAGCGTCGAGGGACCAATGACATGCCGGACAACTTGGTTAATTGCTTTGGATTAATTGTCTCGATCGAAGTTTTTGTTTTGAGTGTGCAGGATTAACTACGATGAAAGTAAGACATGCAGCAGGAGTTGCGCCGGAGTCATGACAATGATCACGTTGGGAGTTCGAGAGCTCGACGGAAGTTCGGACAGTCGTCGGAGGTTCTGCGGGAACAAATCCGAGAAGTCCAGAAGCTTGCCAAAGGAGCTCGTCAGAACTTGCCAAGTGGATCGTCGCAGTCCAGGAGTTTGCCGGAAGTCCGCAGGAGCATCACCGAGGGTTCATCGGATGATCGACGGAAGTTCGCCGGAAACTCGCCGGAAGAAGCGAGTGATGCACCGAAGCAAGCTGCAGAATATGTCTTAGGAAATAATCGTAGTTAGCACTTTGATTAAGTTAGAAATGGGAGGTGATCCCATTAGCTTAATCCTGGGGCAATTGGGCCCCTGAAGAACTCAAATTGGGTCGAATGGTTCAACCCATTCGGACCCAGGTTGCTGTGGGAGGTGCAACCGCCCAGGCAGGGAGGTAGCACCGCCCAGGCTATGTCTCCCAGCGAGACTGGGCGGTGCAACCGCCCCAGCCAGGAGGTGCAACCGCCTGGGCTAAGTCTCCCAGCGAGACTGGGCGGTGCAACCGCCCCAGCCAGGAGGTGCAACCGCCTGAGCTCAGTCTTCGAGCTAGACTGGGCGGTGCAACCTCCCTGACAGAGAGGTAGCACCGCCTGAGCTCGGTCTTCGAGCTCAGGCAGAGAGGTGCAACCGCCTCAGTCAGGAGGTGGCACCGCCTGGGGCTCAGTCTCCGAGCCAGACTCAGGCGGTGCAACCGCCCCTGACAGAGAGGTGCAACCGCCTGGGCTCAGTCTCCGAGCTCTGCCAGGCGGTGCAACCTCTCCAGTCAGGAGGTGCAACCGCCTGATCCCGGAATTCCGGGATTTGATCGTTTTGAGCTCCAAATTTGAACTGGGTTGGGGCCTATAAATACCCCACCCATTCAGCACAGAAAGAGCAAGAGACCTACACCGAAATCTTGATCTTCTCTGTGATTCTTGAGCTCAAAATTGTTGTAAAGCCTTTAAGTCTCCTCCTTCTGTTCTTTAAGTTTCTGAATTGTAAAAGTGAGGAGAGAAAGGTTCTGTAAGGGTTGTCTCCTGAGCCCATCAAAAGGAGTGAAACTGTAAAAGGGCAGTTGGCCTTCGCCCATTGAAGGAAGGCAGCTAGTTGACGTCGGTGACCTCGTCGGAGGAGGAAGCCAAAAGTGGAGTAGGTCAAGACTGACCGAACCACTCTAAATCTCTGGTTTGCTTTTATTTCGAGTACCTTATCATTACTATAAACCTCCTACATAACTACTGCTCTCTGCGCCTTTACGAATAAGTTCTAAGTGCTGGCCTTTTCGAATCTGCATTCAGACGTAAATCTGTGTTTTTCGTACGATCAGCTTACGTTTGTGTTTTGATTCTGCAAAACTGTCTTCTGCGCTTTTATGAACTAGTTTGTAAGTTTAGATCCCTTTGAAACTGTTTTAGACGCAAACTGCATAAAACTGCGTTTAGACGTAAACTGAGTTTAGATGCAAAACTATGTTTAGACGCAAACTGCGCAAACTGTGTTTAGACATAAAACTGTCTTTTAGACGTAAACTACTTTTAGACGTAAATTGAGTTTAGACACAAAACTATGTTTAGACGCAAACTGCGCAAACTGTGTTTAGACATAAAACTGTCTTTTAGACGTAAACTACTTTTAGATGCAAACTGCCTTTTGACGTAAAACTGCGTTTAGACGTAAACTGAGTTTAGACGCAAAACTGCGTTTAGACGTAAAACTGTGTTTAGACGCAAAACTGCGTTTAGACGGAAACTGTATTTAGACGCAAACTCAGTTTAGACGTAAACTGTGCTTAGACGTAAACTGCGCTTAATCTTAAGTAATCTTAGAATCGGCTTTTACATCGAAATCGTTTTTATCGGACAAACGCAGCTTTCGTTTTTAAATCGCTGAAAGATTTCCGCTGCACTAATTCACCCCCCCCCTCTTAGTGCTCTCGATCCTAACAGATTCATCCTTGGGTGCCTTCCTTTTCTTTGGCCTCTTCCTCCGTTCAAGTTCATTGTTCATTTTAGATTTTTGTTTAATGAACTTATTAAGAGTTAGTGTTCGAAGTTCAAGTTCATCATTGTCCTCATCACTTGAGTCATCGCTCAAGTGGTATTTATTTATCCGGAGTTCCAAATCCTTCCTATTCTTTGGAAGGTGGTTCAAGTGTTCATTGTGTTCATCATGTGCATTGCGCACCATTTCATATGTCATCAATGAGCCGATAAGTTCTTCAAGTGGAAAAATATTTAAATCTTTTGTTTCTTGTATTGCCGTAACTTTTGATTCCCAAACTTTAGAAAGTTATCGTAAAACTTTACTAACAAGTTCAAAATTCGAGATACATTTGCCAAGAGTTTGTAAACCATTGACGACATCCGTAAAACGGGTGTACATGTCAACAATGGTTTCGCTCGGCTTCATTTGAAAAAGCTCGAAATCATGCATTAAAATGTTAACTTTCGAGTCTTTGACTCTATTAGTTCCCTCGTGTGTGATTTCAAGTGTTCGCCAAATATCAAAAGCCGTTTCGCACGTAGAAATCCGATTGAACTCATTTTTGTCTAAAGCGTAAAATAAGGCATCCATAGCCTTTGCGTTTAAAGAAAAATACTTCTTCTCCAAATCCGACCATTCGTTCATCGGTTTAGAGGGAAGTTGAAAACCATTTTCAACAATATTCCATATATCCAAATTCTAGAAATCAAGAAAACTCTCGTTCGAGTTTTCCAATAAGTGTAGTCCAATCCGTTAAACAACGGTGGACGAAAAACCGATAAGCCCTCTTGAAAGCCATGAAGAGCCATTTCTCTCAGGTGTAAATCCGAAATGAGAAATACCGGGCTCTGATACTAATTGTTAGGATCGGAGCAGCACTAAGAGGGGGGGGTGTGAATTAGTGCAGTGGATTAAAACTTCGGTTTTTAAAAAATCTTTCGTATGATAAGAGCGGAACTTGACAAGCTTAATTTTGAAAGCGTATTCTTAAATATGCGCAGCAAAAGTAATAAGGAACTAAAGCATATAAGAAGGTTTGCAATAATGTAAATAGCAATAATGAAATGCAAACCAAGGATCACGCCGATTTTAGAGTGGTTCGGTCAAATGACCTACTCCACTTATGAGGCCCCTCTTCGATGAGGCTCCCACCTTCCACTAGCAAGTCTCTTGAAATGGAAGGGTAAATACCCTCTTACAACTCTTTTACAAGCGGTTCACTCTCTTACAGATTTTCGAGAAGAGATGAGGTGAACACTAGCAAATTGAAAAGAAGACAAGCTAATACTTTTCTAAGACCTTTCTCTCAAACTCTTGCTGCTCAAAAAGTTGTGTTCTCAGCTGAGATTTGAGGGGCATTTATAGGCCTCAAGAGGATTCAAATTTGGGCTCCAAAATTTGGGCTCCAAAATTCAAATTCTCTTTGGGTTCCCGATGCTGGAGGTGCCACCGCCTGTCAGTGGCTGTGCCACCGCCTGTCACTGTCAGACGTTGACAGTGCTGGGCGGTGCCACCGCCCAGCCCAAGCGGTGCTACCGCCCAGCTCTCGGGCACTGGGCAGTGCCACCGCCCAGCCCAGGCAGTGCTACCGCCCAGCTCTCGGGCACTGGGCGTTGCCACCGCCTAACCCAGGCGGTGCCACCTGCTACAGTGTTTTCAGCCCACTAGTTGGGCTTCAATCTTGGCCCAAACTAGTTCGAACTCGGGCCCAAGTGGCCCCTACTTGGGTTATAGGATTAATACCTAATCCTAACCCTAATTAAAATGCTAACTACGAATTTAAAGACATTTTATAAGCTATTACAAAGTCCATAAGTCAAGACTTCTTCCGGCGAGCTTCTGGCGGTCTTCCGATAAACTCTCGGAAACCATTCTGCGGACACCCGGCAAGCTCTTAAACTTCACGATTTGATCATGGTGAGTTCCAACGAGCTTCTTCGGCAAGCTCTGATCTTTCTCGGCAAACTCTGCGAACTTCCCACGAACCTTCCGGCGAGCTTCCGAAAAAACCCTTCGGCAAGCTCCCTACTCATTCTTGGCTAGTTCCGGCAGCGTTCCCGATGATCCTTCGGACTTCCGTCGAACTCTTGAACTCCCAACAAATTCTTCGTGCTTGACTCCGCACTTTGTTTCGCTTTATGTCTTCATCGTTATTGTAGTTAATCCTGCACATGCAAACCAAAACTCTACTCCGATATAGACAGTTATTACAATGCGAATTGACATTCTGTTGCCCGGCACGTCATTGGTTGGCGCTTCGTCTGATTCTTTAGCACATCGTCCTCTCTTGCGGCTTGTTGCCCAATCGGCGGTTGACCTCCGCAACCCCAATATCCTTGGCGCAATTCCGCTCTCCTTGGCCCGATGCCCGACGTTCGAAGCCTTCTACCGTCCAATATCCTGACGTGATCTCCTCCGGCACAACGTCAATTCATCCTGCGTTAATTGTCTAATTCTGATCGAGTAGACCTGCATCACTCAAAATGCAGTTAAACATCTAAACACAATCAATTAGTTTCATCATCAAAATCCGAGATTCAACACCTGGAACCCCCCGGGTGGCACAAGGCTGGATGGGGCGTTCGTATAGCAGGGACGGTGCTGCCTCTCGCTTCGCTCGCTCAGCCAAAAATGGCCAGTTTTGGCCCGTTTTTGGCCAGTTTTAGCCAGTTTTCGGGCAGTTCTTGCGTGCCGCGGCGAACGACATGAGCGGAGCAAAACGTCAGCCATCTCAGCACCCTAGAACCCCCCGAGTGGCACAGGGCTGGATAGGGCGTTCGTATAGCAGGGACGGTGCTGCCTCTCGCTTCGCTCGCTGTCCGCCGCTCGCCGCTCATTCGCTCGGCCAAAAATGGCCAGTTTTGGCCTGTTTTTGGGCTGTTTTGGCTAGTTTTTGGGCAGTTCTTGCGTGCTGCGGCGAACGACGTGAGCTGAAGCAAAACATCAGCCAACAATGGCCAGTTTTGGTCTGTTTTTGGCCTGTTTATGGGCCGTTTTTCCTTCGATTGAAATCTTCTTCTTCCTTGTGTGGCCAACAATGCGTTGCTCTTGTTCCTTATGGTCACATTGGGTTTCTGCTAGGTATCTTTCAAAAGAATCAATCTGGGAAATTTCTACAAG
>LS990920.1:21084009-21086509 GCA_900464855.2 Musa schizocarpa
ACCCCCCGGGTGGCACAGTGCTGGATGGGGCATTCGTATAGCAGGGATGGTGCTGCCTCTCGCTTCCCTGCTGTCCGTCGCTTCGTCCGTCGCTTCGCTCAGCCAAAAAATGGCCTGTTTTGGCACGTTTTTGGCCAGTTTTGGCCCGCTTTTGGGCAGTTCTTGGTGCCGCTGGGCGAAGACGTGAGCCAAGCAAAACGCGTCA
Organism: Musa schizocarpa; assembly: GCA_900464855.2. NCBI lineage: Eukaryota > Viridiplantae > Streptophyta > Magnoliopsida > Zingiberales > Musaceae > Musa > Musa schizocarpa. Next base: position 21,084,215 of record LS990920.1, read on the forward strand.
GCCATCTCAGCACCTTGAACCCCGGGTGGCATAGGGCTGGATGGGGCGTTCGAATAGCAGGGACGGTGCTGCCTCTCGCTTCGCCGCTGTCCACCGCCACTCGCTCTCAGCCAAAAATGGCCAGTTTTGGCCCGCTTTTGGCCAGTTCTTGCGTGCTGTGGCGAAACGACGTGAGCGGATCAAAACGCCAGCCATCTCAGCACCCTGGAACCCCCGGTGGCACAGGGCTGGATGGGGCGTTCAGATACCAGGGATCGGTGCTGCCTCTCGCCGCTGATGTCCGCCGCCGCCGCTTCAGCCAAAAATGGCCAGTTTTGGCCCGCTTTTGGGCCGTTTGGCCAGTTTTTAGGCAGTTCTTTCATGCCGCGGGCGAACAACATGAGCGAGTAAACGTCAACCATCTCAGTACCCTGGAACCCCCGGGTGGCACAGGGCTGGATGGGGCATTCAGATAGCAGGGGACGCTGTAGCCTCTCGTTTCGCTCGTTGTCCTCCGCTCGCCGCTCGCTCGATCAGCCAAAAATGGCCAGTTTTGGCTTGTTTTTGTCCAGTTTTGGCCAGTTTTTAGGCAGTTCTTGCGTTCTGCGGCGAACGACGTGAGCGGAGCAAAACGTCAACCATCTCAGCACCCTGGAACCCCCCGGGTGGCACAGGGCTAGATGGGCATTCGTATAGCAGGGACGGTGCTGCCTCTTGCTTCGCTCGCTGTCCTCCGCTCGCCTCTCGCTCGCTCAGTCAAAAATGGCTTGTTTTGGCCCGTTTTGGCCAGTTTTGGCCAGTTTTGGGTAGTTCTTGCGTGCCGCGGCGAAACGACGCAGCGGAGCAAAACGTCAGCCATCTCAGCACCCTGAACCCCCGGTGGCACAGGGTTGGATGGGGCGTTCGTATAGCAGGTACGGTGTTTGCTCTCGCTTCGCTGTCCGCTGTCCGCCGCCGCTTCGCTTCAGCCAAAAATCGCCAGTTTTGGCCTGTTTTTGGCCAGTTTTGGCCAGTTTTTGGCAGTTCTTGCGTGCCGTGGCAAACGATGTGAGCGAGCAAAACGTCAGCCATCTCAGCACCCTGGAACCCCCGGTGGCACAGGGCTGGATGGGGCGTTCGTATAGCAGGGATGATGCTGCCTCTCGCCGCTTCGCTCCGCCTTTCGCCGCCGGGCCAGCTCAGCCAAAATGGCCAGTTTTGGCCCGTTTCTGGGCGCGTTTTGGCCAGTTTTCGGCAGTTCTTGCGCGTGCCGGCAAACGACATGAGCGAGCAAAACCTTAACCATCTCAACACCCTTGAACCCCGGGGTGGCACAGGGCTGGATGGGGCGTTCAGATAGCAGGGACGGTGCCTCTGCCCCGCTTCGCTGTCCGCCGGTCGTCGCTCAGCCAAAATGGCCAGTTTTGCCGTTTTTGGCCAGTTTTTGGCCAGTTTTTGGGCAGTTCTTGCGTGCAGCGGCGAACGACATGAGCGGAGCAAAACGCCAGCCATCTCAGCACCCTGGAACCCCCAGGTGGCACAGGGCTGGATGGGGCGTTCGATAGCAGGGACGGTACTGCCTCTCGCTTCGCTTGTCCGTCCGCCGCCGCTTCGTTTGCTCAGCCAAAATGGCTAGTTTTTTGGCCTATTTTTGGGCAGTTTTGGCCAGTTTTTGGGCAGTTCTTGCGTGCTGCGGCGAATGACGTGAGCGAAGCAAAACGTAAGCCAAAAATGGCCAGTTTTGGTCTGTTTTTGGCCTGTGTATGGGCCATTTTTCCTTCGATTGAAATCTTCTTCTTCCTTGTGTGGCCAACATTGCGTTGCTCTATACTTCTTCGTGCACGGAGGTGTCTTGTCGTCGATTGCCTTGTTTGATCCGCCACTTGAGTCTTTGTTGCTCGTGGTTGGCGATGGGCTGTTCGATGGGATGACTGTGTCGGCATGTGAGCGGTGATGGATTTGTATGCCGCGGTGGGCTCCCTGCTTTTGTGCAGTTGACCACCGACGTTGCAAGTCTCTTCAACGGTACTCTTTTCGAATGGAGATGTGTTGTTGCCTGTACAATCTACCTAGTTCCTTTGGAAATAGACATCGCTTACCTCGCTTATCCACTTCTCATGTCCTATACCTAATGAGGAGGTCGATGTCCGTGCACCTTGTGTTTCCTCGAACGATGTCATGTCTCAAACCTCTCGCCTCGAAAGTGGCTCCAGTGTTCACGGAGTGCTCTTGGATGTAGTGGATAAGAATGTACCATGGGTCTTTGGACTCTTGGCACATGATCGGTTGGCTTTCTTGGTCGCCCTTCGACGGATGACAGCCTTCCCATCATTGCCC
>LS990920.1:21091509-21129009 GCA_900464855.2 Musa schizocarpa
TAAGGAACATTTGTTTTGCAAAAGATCCCACAATTGCTGCACCAGACATGCTTGATTCCAATCTCTAGTATTTCTCAAGTTTAGACCCCCTTCATCTTTCGGTTTGCAAATGCTATCCCAATTAACCATATGAATTGCCTTATCATTTGTGCCATTCCAAAAGAAGTTCATTAATAACCGTTCAATATCTTGGAGAAGTCTAGCAGGTAGAAGAAATGCATTACACCAATATATAGAGTAGGAGTGCAATACCGAACAGATGAGTTCGAGTCGTCCTGCTTTTGATAGAAACCTATTTTTCCAAGAAGAAATTCTATTCTTTATTTTTTTTTGCAAGATAGGCTGACAGTGGGTTTTGTGAATGCCTGTGGATATGAGCGGAGACCCAAATAAGGAACTGGCAAGCTTCCCTCACTAACCCCCAAAGTTTGTGCAATAAAGACATTATCCTCAACGTAAGGGCTCATATATACTTTACTTTTCGCATGATTTAACTGAAGTCCAGAAACCATACCAAAGTCGCTCATAATAGTAGCCAGGTTCTTTACTGAAGTTGGTTCATTTTGGAGAAAGATAAGTAAGTCATCTGCAAATGTTATATGTGATATATGAACAGAACCAGCAATGGGTACCTTAATGCTGCCATTTAAGACTCATGTTTCCAACATACAGCTAAGTCCTTCCATCGCAATAGTAAAAAGATACGGAGAGAGTGGATCACCTTGTCGGATGCCATTAAGTGCTACCAAAAAAAACCAATTGGTGAGCCATTAAAGAGTATCGAAAACTTTGGAGTTTCCAGGCAAGATTGAATCCAATTAACCCATTGCTGTGGGAAGTTCATATCGAGGAGCATCTTATAGATAAACTTCCTATTAACTGAAACGAAGGCTTTCCGTAAATCAGCTTTAAAACATATTTTTGTCCCTCTTGCTTTTGAATGCAAATCTTTGACCAAGTCATTAGCAAGCAAAATGTTATGATGTATACTTCTCCCTTTGATGAAAGCAGCTTGGTTTGGGCTAATGATCTTGTGTATTACCTTTTGCATTCTATTTGCCAATACTTTGGAGATGATCTTGTAAATAAAGTTGCATAATGATATGGGTCGATAGTTCTCTTGTGAATCAGCCCCTGCATTCTTCGGAATTAAGGAAATAAAAGTGCAATTCATCTCTCTAAGAATATGACCTGAAGAGAAAAAAATTGGCAAGCCTTGATCACATCATTTCCAATAATTGACCAAGCAGTTTGGTAAAATTCAGCTGGAAATCCATCTGGACCTGGGCTTTTGTGCTTTGGTGACTTAAAGACAACACATACAATTTCGTCATCTGTAATTGGGGCATTGAGGATTGAAATAGCTTCCGAATCAAGTTTTCTAGTCGGCTCCACATGAATGTTATTAGGTTTCCCAGCTTGATTGAGTAAGGAATAAAAAAATTGCTCTGTGTGTGCTTTAACCTCATCCAACTTCTCAATAAGATTATCATCTTTGTCTCTGCATTTGCTGATATGGTTAATAGCCCTTCGAGTAGCAATTGAAGCATAGAAAAATTTTGTATTGGAATCCCCTAGCGTGAGCCAATGTTGTCGAGACTTCTGCTTTGCAAAACTTTCCTCCTGTTTTAAGGCTTGCATGAAGTTATTTCTGGCTTCTACCTCTTTGTAGATAATATTTTCATCATTTGGCTGAAGTTGCAGCTCATGTTGCAAAGACATTAGTTCCTTTCTGCAAAGTTGAACTCTGGTGTTAATATTGCCAAAGGTATTTGTATTCCACTCCTTTAGTGCTGCTTTACAGGCTTTGAGCTTTTGACATAAGATATAAGGGGGGGGATCCATGCACATTAACATTCCAAGCAGATCTGATAACATCAAGAAATTGAGGATGAGTACTCCACATGTTAAAGAATCTAAACGGTTTCTTGCCTCTTGGTGTCGCTTTTTCTGCGTGTATATACATTAAAGAATGGTCAGAAAACAAAGGAGCACCATACTCAAGAAGTGAATCTGGGTAAACTGTTAACCATTCATGATTAATCAAACACCTATCAAGTCGAGCCATTATTTTTCTGTTAGCAGCACCTTGATTACTCCAGGAGAGCCAATTACCCACAGATTTCATATCAAACAATGCTGCAGTGTCAATGTAATCATTGAACTTTTGAAGCTGGCTTTCTGAAAGTTGTCTACCACCTTGTTTTTCATTTGTGTACCGAACAGTATTAAAGTCTCCAAGAACAATCCAAGGTACATTGAGATAGCCATTTACAATATTAGTCAGGTCAGACCAAAGAGTATTTCTTTCTTGCATACTGTTTGAAGCATATATACCAGTGAAATTGAATTAACAGCCATTCTTTTTATCCTCTACCTTAAGATGAATGAATTGATCAGTAGCAGAAATAAACCAAGCATTAATAGAGTTAGGATGCCATAAGACCCATATTCTACCAAAAGTGTCATTTGAATCATTGGTAAACAGTTCTGCGTCCGCCATATTAAATTCTTTTGAGCTTGAACGCTGATTGTTTAATTTTTTGTTTCCACTAGAATAACAATATCACATGCGGCAGACTTGATTATTCTATTGAGCTCCGACATTTCTCCGCTTATTAAGTCCGCAACATTCCAGCATGTTATCTTCATTAGTAAAAGATTGTAAGGTATTCATCCTACTTACTTTGGATGGATTGTACCATCCTTTTTCTTATCTTTCAGTTTTGTATTTTCCTCCCGCACAATATCCTTACCTTTTATGGCTTTATTCCTATATTTATCCACTTCATCTACAGCTTGCAGATTTTTAAACTTTAAAATACCTTGAGTCATGTGGTCTTGATTGGCAGGGTTTGTTGAAGCTCGATAAGATTGTTGCATCACAATATCCTGGATAGTACTTGTTGGAGCAGTCTGGCTAGAGAGGTTTGTTGGAGCATGACTTTGTTGAGACAGAATATCCTTGTTGGCAATGTTTGTTGTGGCCTGAGTTTGTTGAGGAAATAATATCCTTGCTAGCTTAGATTTGCTTGGACCTGAGTTCGTTGAGCTAGTGTGGATGGATCCGATGATATTGGAAGAGATGAAGTTCCTGACTTATGTTTCTCCTGTCCACTAGTACCATGGGAAACCTCTGTTGTGGAAGGCTCTGACATTATAGGTACAGATAAAGTTTTGGAATTGTCCTTCTGTCCATGGTGCTTTCCTTTGCGAAGTCGGAATGCTCAATAGTTTTTGCCACCATCGGTGCTACTGCCATTAGAGAAGAATCACTTTGTTGCTGAGGGGCTTGACGTGGTCGATAGACCTTTGTGGTTGGATTTGGGGTTTGCTGACAAGCTCCATTTGGATGACCAAAAGATAAGCAACGCTGACATCGTTGTGGCTTCCAGGAATATGAGACATGTACCTTCCGAAAGTGTTCCCGCCAAGATCACGATAGAAAACCTCATTAGGAAGATCTTCATCGAAAGAAACCAGCACACATGCTCGCAAATGCTAATCTCGCCTGAGCTGCTGTTGCTTTGTCGATGTAGAGTGGCTGTCCCAGAGTGCTGCATAACTTTGCAATAAAACGTCGACTCCAAAGATGTAGAGGCAGTCCTTGAAAGGATACCCAATAACTCTGCTGAATCAACAGTCTCGTATACAGCAATCTTCTTATCAGCCTGAACTTCTGGAGTAAAGAATTCCAAGCTTAGATCTGGACTTCCAACCGGAGCCTTGAAGAGGCTAGTCCAAGGCCGAGGATCGCTGGAAATGAGAGCAGGCTGTCGCGATCTAGAGCGCGACCTGCTTCGATGCTGGTTGGTCGGAGGAGTTTCTCTCTGGAAAAGATATGTTGGAAGAGCAACTTGGGGGGTAGCGGTAGGGAGCCTTGCCATCGTTTCAACCCTCTCGCCACCATCGCCAGCCCTAGGGGCCATCGCTGCCATGTTTGATCCCTCTGGTCGCCGCTACAGAAACGACGCCATTGGGAAAAGCCACCGCTGCAGTATATTAGATCGCCGCTATGGTACCGTCACCCTAGGGATTTATGGTTGTGGCTACAGTATCGTCGCCCTTGGGGAGAAGCCAACGCTACGGAGATCTGGTCGCTGCTACAGTGTCGTCGCCGTCGCTACAGTACTGTCGTCCTTTGGAGATCTGATCACCTCTACAGTGTCGTCGCCCTTCGCTCGTGGGAGAAAGCCGACGCTGCAGGAGTTAGATCGCCTTAGGGAGATATGGTTGTCGCTACAGTACCGTCGCCCTAGATCTGGGCCGCCGCCGCTACAGTAGCGTCGCCCTTGGGAGATCTGATCACCGCTACAGTGCCATCGCCCTTCGCCCGTGGGAGAAAGCCAACGATGCAGGAGTCAGATCGTCCTAGGGAGATCTGGTCGCCGCTATAGTACCGTCGCCCTAGATCTGGTCGTCGCTACTTGTTTATTAGAAGGCATCTGGTCGCCGCTAGGGATTTATGAAAAGAGCGAAAACTAAAGGGATGAAAGAAGCCTTAACTTGTTTATTAGAAGGCATTTGGAAGGAGCAAGCTAGTCAAAACTTGGTCAAGGTTCTATGGATACAAGAAGTGCCTAAAATAATCAACCTGATTCAAATAAGTCAACATCATGAAGAGAAATTCCAACCTTGAGAGAAGGATGAATTTTTAGCCATCTTTGAAGAATAAAGGTCATTCAGCCATATTGGACCATATCAGGATTTGTGGGCTTATTCATGAATAATTATTCAAAAATAATTCAATGTAGATTAATGAGTAATCTACATTCATGCATTAGGAATATAAATGTCATTTAATATATTCATTCCCTTTATACTTTGCCTTTGTACTATATAAACAAGGCTAACTCTCTTTGTAAGGGCACATTTTGGAGAAGTATATTCACTTTACAACACCGGTGAGTGTTTTGTTTTTAAGTTCTTGCATGAACTTTGGACTTATCAAGCATTTCTGTTTGTATGCTTCAAAACCCAAGAAAAATCTATGTTTTTCCTTTCAACTTATCAAGCTTCTTAGTTTGTATGCTTTTAAAGGAATCAAAGTACTATTCTAATTACTTCATCAAATTTTCATTGATTATGTGATTAGAATAGTTTTCCTAACTTCAATCTTGAACGATCAATCTTGTTTCAAATTGTTGAGGGGGTCAATTTGCATTCCATATGTATCATAGCTCTTTAGCTATCGGGGTATATGGTTGCTAAGTTGAAGATTTCCATCATTTGGTATCAGAGCTTCTACCAAGTTTGAGGTTTCTTGTGATCTATTTATTTGCTATCTTTTAGATTTTCTTTTTTTCTTTCTCTTCTTCTTCTTTTTTTTTGGCCAATATCTATATTTTTCTTTCATCTTTATTATTGTGCTTCTTGTGTTATTACTATTCTTATTTGTAATTCCGCACTTTATGGTATAAAAAAAAAAAGATCAAAAAGTCAAAAAAAAAAAAAAAAGAGAGAGGAAAATCAAAGGTCAAAAAAAAAAAAAAAGATCAGAATTAGAAAAAAAAAAATTGCGGATTCAAAGAATACTTGCAAGTTACAGAATTTGATCTTTGTTCATTTGAATTTCTATTTCGATTTGGAAATCTTTTTTCATTTCAAAAAAAAAAAAAAAAAAAAAAAAAAATTCTAGTCTTTGTTTATGATTAAAGTGCATTACACACACCTTTAAATTGGTCTATCTTTTATTTGCTTTTAAAGCTGTCCAATTTCACTTTTTTTTTTTTTTTTTTTGAATTGCCATAATCTGAATTGTTTGTTTAGGTACCTTAGTTAATCTAAGAACTCAAATAACAAAACAAGAGAGGTAAAAGGCAAGAGTGGTAAGATCAATATAGAGAAAAGCCAAAAAAATTATGAGAAATCATGAGTGGAGTGAATCAAATCTAAAAAAAAAAAAAAAAAAAAAAACGAGGGAATGTTGGTGAGGTTGTTCTAACTTTGTTTTTCAGGTTGTATACATGTCTAAAGATAAAGAAGCGAGTTCTTCATCCAATGATCTTTTAGTTCAAGCAATGCAGCAACAATTTGAACGTATGTTCAAAGTGATGGGAGATGTAAGAGATCATCTAGAAAGGCATGATGATGCAATTAATAGATTGCAAGGTGAACCACGACGTGGGAGACAACCAACCTTTGTCAATGATGAATATGATGGTGGCGATGACGTGGATGATGACCAAGTTACTTTAATTGCTCAAGATATTAATCCTAGAAGACAAACTAGGAGAGGACATTTTGATGGTGTGGACAGAAACATAGGCAGCATCAAAATGAAAATTCCTTCTTTTTAAGGGAAGAATAATCCAGATGCCGATTTGGAGTGGGAACGAAAAGTGGAGATGATATTTGAATGTCACAACTACTCTGAAGAGAAAAAGGTAAAATTAGTCATTGTTGAATTTTTTTGATTATGCTATTGTTTGGTGGGATCAATTGTGTAAAGACAGGCGAGAAATGGTGAAAGGCTTGTGGAGACTTGGTTGGAGATGAAACAAATCATGAGGAGGAGATTTGTCCCTAGCTATTACTATAGGGATTTGCATCAACGACTGCAAACCTTGACACAAGGTTCCATGAGTGTTGATGAGTATCATAAGGAGATGGAGATAACCATGATAAGGGCTAATGTGGATGAAGATCGTGAGGCCACCATGGCACGATTCCTAAGTGGATTAAACAAGAACATTGCTGATCTTGTAGAATTGCAACATTATGTGGAGATTGAAGATATGGTGAATGTGGCCATGAACATTAAGAGGCAACTCAAAAGAAAAGGCACAAGGTATGATTCAAAATCTTATTCGGGTTCTTCTTCTTCTTGGAAACCGAATTGGAGTAAAAAGGATGATAAACCCATTGTTAAGCCTAAAATTGATGAGACTAAAGGTAGAAATGAATTAGGCAACAAGGGTAAAGGTGAGAATCTACCTAATCAAACTAGAGGTATTAAGTGTTTTAAGTGCCTTGGGCATGGACATGTGGCACGAATGTCCTAATAAAAGAGTTATGATCATGAGGGATGGAATTGTAGAATCTGAAAGTGAGAAAGAGGATAATGAAGACATTCTAGAGGATACTAGTGATATAGAGTATGCTAAAGGTGAAAATCTAGTTGTTCAACGCATACTTAGTTTGCAAAATGAAAATGATGAACATGGTGAACAACGTGAAAATCTGTTTCATACTCATTGTTTGATTGCTAACAAGTTGTGTAATGTGATTGTTGATTGTGGAAGTTGCACAAATGTGGCAAGCACCTTGCTCGTGGAGAAACTGAAATTACCTACTATCAAGCATTCAAAACCTTACAAGTTACAATGGTTGAATGATAGTGATGTAGTAAAGGTAAATCGACAAGTGTTAATTTCCTTTTCAATTGGTAGATATAAGGATGAAGTTTGGTGTGATGTGGTACCTATGTATGCTAGTCATATGTTATTGGGGAGACCATGGCAATACGATCGAAGGGTAATACATGATGGATTCAAGAACCGTTATTCTTTGATCATAGATGGACAGAAATATCAGCTTGGACCTTTGCCTCCAAAGACAATTTTTGAGGACCAAATGCGCATAAAACAACAATATGAGGAGCTTGAGTCTTCATTAACCAAAAATTTGGGGAGGGAAAAAGAAAGGGAGAAAAAAGAAAATGATGAGTTGAGTAATAAAAATGAGAGTATACTTATCAAAAAAAATAAAAATGAGAGTATTGGGAAATACAAGGGGAGAGAAAACAAAGAAAGTTTGAGTGAAAGAAAAATGAGTGTTTATGCCAAAATGAGTGATGTGAAGAAAGCCTTAACCATGAGGCAGCCCTTACTTGTACTTATGTACAAGGATGTTCTGATTACTTCTAACAAAATTGACAAAAGTTTGCCTAGTGTTATTGTTGATCTTTTGCAGGAAAATGAGGATCTCTTTCTCGAAGAAGTTCCTAATGGTTTGCCACCAATTAGAGGAATTGAGCATCAAATTGATTTCATTCCAGGTGCAAGCATACCAAATAAGCCAGCATATAGATGCAACCCCGAAGAGACCAAGGAAATCCAAAAACAAGTAAGTGAGCTTATGAAAAAAGGGTATGTGCGAGAAAGCATGAGTCCATGTGCAGTTCCTGTTCTGTTGGTGCCTAAAAAGGATGGATCATGGAGAATGTGTATTGATTGCCGAGCCATCAACAAAATCACAGTAAAGTATAGACATCCTATTCCTAGGCTAGATGATATGTTGGATGAATTGCATGGTTCTTGTGTGTTTTCAAAAATTGATTTAAAATCTGGATATCATCAAATAAGAATGCATGAAGGTGATGAATGGAAAACCGCTTTCAAAACTAAACATGGTTTATATGAATGGTTGGTTATGCCTTTTGGTCTAACTAATGCACCTAGTACTTTTATGAGATTAATGAATCATATTTTACGTGCTTATATTGGAAAATTTGTAGTGGTTTATTTTGATGATATACTTGTGTATAGCAAAAGTTTAGATGAGCACGTAACACATTTAAAAGCTATTTTTGACGTGCTTAGAAAAGAAAAGTTATATGCTAATATAAAGAAATGCACTTTTTGCACTAATAAAATTACTTTTCTTGGATATGTTGTTAATGATAAAGGAATACATGTTGATCAAGAAAAAGTGAAAGTTATTAGGGAGTGGCCAAAACCTACTAGTGTTAGTGATGTTAAAAGTTTTCATGGTCTTGCTAGCTTTTATAGAAGATTCATTAAGGATTTTTCTACAATTGCTACACCAATAACTGAATGCATAAAAAAAAATATGGGATTTAGATGGGGTGAAAAACAAGATGATGCTTTTAATTTGCTTAAAGACAAACTCTGTTCAGCACCTTTACTTGCTTTACCGAACTTTGCTAAAACTTTTGAGATTGAGTGTGATGCGAGTGGAATTGGAGGAGTCTTAATGCAAAAAGGCAGACCCATTGCATTCTTTAGTGAGAAGCTAAGTGGAGCAAGTCTTCACTACCCAACATATGACAAGGAGTTTTACGCTTTAGTAAGAGTGTTAGAGACATGGCAGCACTATCTTTGGTATAAGGAATTCATTATACACACCGATCATGAGTCCTTGAAATATCTCAAAGGACAAGGAAAACTAAATCGTAGGCATGCAAAATGGGTGGAGTTTATTGAATCCTTTCCATACATCATCAAGTATAAACAAGGTAAGGAAAATGTGGTTGCCGATACTCTTTCTAGAAGGTATGCTCTAATTTCTCAACTTGATGCAAAATTATTGGGTTTTGAGTATATTAAAAATTTATATAATTCTGATCATGATTTTGCTAATATTTTTGGGGCATGTGAGAAAGGGGGTTTTGATAAGTTCTTCAAGCATGATGATTTTCTTTTCAAAGAAAATAAGTTGTGTATTCCTCAATGTTCAATGAGAGAATTACTTGTGAGAGAGGCACATAGTGGAGGTTTAATGGGGCATTTCGGGATTAGAAAAACTTTAGATGTGTTAAGTGATCATTTCTTTTGGCCACACATGAAAAGAGATGTTGAGAGATTATGTAAGAAATGCATTACTTGCAAACAAGCTAAATCTAAAGTAATGCCTCATGGATTATATACTCCTCTTCCTATAACTTTTTTTGGTAAGTAAAAGTAAATTGATTATGTGTAAAGTTTCTACAAATAGCTTTATCTATACAAGTCATAGACAAAGCCATGTAACTCATAGAGTGCGAATGCGATAGTTATGACTACACATGTTGTAGACTATAACTCCTAATTATAATCAAAATAGAAAATGTTTATCCAGATATATCAAAATTTGGCATCATTCCCAAGATCTTTAGCTAATAGCAAAATTAAAATTGATAAAAATACTCTTTGGGTAAAGTGCTCCGTTTTGAGATCTTGCTCCATACAGGATCTTGAGTCTCTAATAATCTCTTTCAATAACTGTGCATTGTTTGTGTGTTGACATTTAAAGATTCTGTTACATCTCTCCTTCCACATCCACCAAATAGCGCATCTGAAAGTAACCTTTGCCAGTTGTGTGAGAGGCCCTTTTCTTGAGAATCCTTTTCTTGAGAATCCTATAACTAGTGAGCCTTGGGTTGATATATCCATGGACTTTGTCTTAGGTTTACCAAGGTCAAAAGGAGGGAGAGATTCTATTTTTGTTGTTGTTGACAGGTTTAGCAAGATGGCACATTTTATTCCTTGCCACAAAACAGCTGATGCAACACATGTTGCGAGGTTGTTTTTCAAAGAAATTGTAAGATTACATGGCATTCCAAAGACAATTGTGAGTGATAGAGATGTGAAGTTCCTTAGCCACTTTTGGAAAACCCTTTGGAGCAAGTTGGGTACAAGGCTATTGTATTCAACCACTTGTCACCCACAAACAGATGGACAAACAGAGGTGGTAAATCGAACTTTATCAACACTTTTGAGAGCCATAATTCAAAAGAATTTGAAAAATTGGGAGGAATGTTTGCCACATGTGGAGTTTGCTTATAACAGAAGTATACATGCTACAACAAACCATTCCCCATTTGAAGTTGTGTACGGGTTCAATCCATTAACTCCTATGGATTTGCTACCTTTACCTTTGGAAAAGGCCAATTTGGATGGTAAGCAAATAGTTGATTTTGTCAAAGCATTGCATGAAAGGGTCCAGATACAAATTCAAAAGAAAACTCTACAATATGAGAAACAACACAACAAAGGCCGAAAGCAAGTAGTATTTGAACCTGGTGATTGGGTTTGGGTACACTTGAGGAAGGAAAGATTTCCTAACCAAAGGAAGTATAAACTAATGCCAAGAGGAGATGGTCCATTTCGAGTCTCTCAAAAAATCAATGACAATGCATACAAGTTGGAACTACCGGGTGAGTATGGTAATGTTAGTGCAACATTCAATGTTTCTGATTTATCTTTGTTTAATGCAGGTGATGAAGACACTGATTCGAGGATGAATCCTTTCAAGGAAAGGGGGAATGATATAAATGAGCAAGTTGATTATAATTCTGCCAAAGACCCTTTAACTATTCATCAAGGACCAATGACAAGAGCGAAAACTAAAGGGATGAAAGAAGCCTTAACTTGTTTATTAGAAGGCATTTGGAAGGAGCAAGCTAGTCAAAACTTGGTCAAGGTTCTATGGATACAAGAAGTGCCTAAAATAATCAACCCGATTCAAATAAGTCAACATCATGAAGAGAAATTCCAACCTTGAGAGAATGATAAATTTTTAACCATCTTTGAAGAATAAAGGTCATTCAGCCATATTGGACCATATCAGGATTTGTGGGCTTATTCATGAATAATTATTCAAAATAATTCAATGTAGATTCATGAGTAATCTACATTCATGCATTAGGAATATAAATGTCATTTAATATATTCATTCTCTTTATACTTCGCCTTTGTACTATATAAACAAGGCTAACTCTCTTTGTAAGGGCACATTTTGGAGAAGTATATTCCACTTACAACACCGGTGAGTGTTTTGTTTTTATGTTCTTGCATGATCTTTGGACTTATCAAGCATTTCTGTTTGTGGCGTTCAAAACCCAAGAAAAATCTTTGTTTTTCCTTTCAACTTATCAAGCTTCTTAGTTTGTGGCGTTTTAAGGGAATCAAAGTACTATTCTAATTACTTCATCAAATTTTCATTGATTATGTGATTTGAATAGTTTTCCTAACTTCAATCTTGAACGATCCATCTTATTTCAAATCGTTGGAGGGGGTCAATTTTCATTCCATATGTATCATAGCTCTTTAGCTATCGGGGTATATGGTTGCTAAGTTGAAGATTTCCATGACCATGATTCGTACGAAACTTGTTTCAATAGAAAACAAATTGATATATCTTTCAACAACAGCTTTCTTAAGGGTATTGGAGCATAATTGATAATCTGAAGTATTTGTTCTATATGCCACTGGAATTCTGTCAGAAATCGAGCTTCGGTCGATTTCGCGTATTCTGTTTCATTCCTTTGGAAATTGAATTCATCTAATCTTTTTATTTGAATTGAGCTAAATATGATTGCTTGTAAAGGCAAGGAATTGGCTAATCAAACACATTTCCTATGCAATCTCTTCTGGAACTAGTACTAATATGTGGTACGATCCTTGGGTGAATAGGAAGAGTATATTTCAATTATATGGTGACAGAATACGAAAAGATCTCGGGGCTCCCAAAGATTGGAAGGTTTCTGAGTTCATTGCTAACGGTACCTTGTGTCTCCCTAATCCTATTTCCCCGAAATGTTATCACTTTGGCCGACTATTATAGCTATTCCAATCACGAACAACTCTTCAGATAAACTTATTTGGCCTCATGACAATGGCAAATTTAGTGCCACATCTGCATGGAATCAAATTAGACAAAGAAATAACAAGTGGGTCCCAAGCAGTTGGACATGGGATCGACCGGGATCACAAAGACATTCCTTATGTACATGGCAGGCCCTTCTCAATAAACTACCTACAATAGACAATATGAAAAGAAGAGGTATCTATCATGTTAACCGATGCTCCCTTTGTATGCAACAAGAAGAAACTGTTGACCACCTTTATTTTGCTTGTGATTATACAAAATGGATATGGAAGGAGATTCTCCAGCGATTTGAACTCAATAGACTGCTGCAACCAAACTTGCACCAAGAACTAGGCGAACTCATGCAATGTTTCTCAAGAAAAGGTCCTCTCACACAACTGGCAAAGGTGACTTTCAGATGCGCTATTTGGTGGATGTGGAAGGAGAGATATAACAGAATCTTTAAATGTCAACACACAAACAATGCTCAGCTATTGAAAGAGATTGTTAGAGACTCAAGATCCTGTATGGAGCAAGATCTCAAAACGGAGCACTTTACCCAAAGAGAAAAATATATTTTTATCAATTTTAATTTTGCTATTAGCTAAAGATCTTGGGAATGATGCCAAATTTTGATATATCTGGATAAACATTTTCTATTTTGATTATAATTAGGAGTTATAGTCTACAACATGTGTAGTCATAACTATCGCATTCGCACTCTATGAGTTACATGGCTTTGTCTATGACTTGTATAGATAAAGCTATTTGTAGAAACTTTACACATAATCAATTTACTTTTACTTACCAAAAAAAAAAAATATGATTGCTTGGAAACCCGGTATACCCTTGCTTTCATTTCATTCTAAATCCGAATACATTGGTGAGAAAATTGTTGCTTGCATCGTATTGTCTCGTAAAGGCACATGTACGCTTTGTTGTTCCGCGTGTGCTTCCGATTATGCTACTTATTGATCAAACTGCCCTCTTGTACTCTGGTGTTTGTGGGATTTATGTGGACCTTTGCCAGAAATGGTAAAGGGTATGTGAGATTTATGTGGACCTTTGCCAGAAATGGTAAAGGTTATGTGAGATTTCTGTGGACCTTTGCCAGAAATGGTAAAGGGTATGTGTTTAGAGCCTGCGATGCTCTGCCGGCCTCCTCTGGCTTCACCTAGACGTGGGTGGATGGAGCTCCCAGACGTGGGAGACTTCTGTCCGGTGGTCATTCAGAAATGGATGAATCACATTCTGTCTGTGGTCCCACTACACCTTCTGTATGTTTGATATGATATCCAGAGCTTTGGTTATGTGTTTCTGTTCATGCTTTGGATAAGAATGATATGAATGCAACGTCAAAGACGACGTTTGAGTTTCTGTTTGGTATTTGTTATTGATATGCTTCGAACTGGTTCATTCATTGTTGATATGCTTCTGAATGTTCCATACGCCATTGATATGCTCCGAGACATTCCATATGCCATTGATAAGCTCCGATTTTGTTTCATTTGTCATTGATATACTCCAATTACTCTATGCCCCTTCTGTTATGAACCAATTATGTATGATTGAAATGACAATTGTGATTCTGCTCCTAATGATATTACGCCTATGAATTCAGTATGTTCTGCCTTTTATGTTTTGAAACTTTATCTCTTTGGAAATTGTCCTCTTTTGACATGGATATGTTAGTCACTTGTTGAGCTCTTTATGCTCACCCGTTGTTGTATAAATTTTTCAGGATAGTGTATCGCTTGCTTAAATGTTAAGATGGGGCCGAGTCAGTGTAAAGTTAGAAGATTTTGGGCAGATCTTTATTAGCATATATGTACTTGTTGTGTGAGCCACTCTGTATCTAATCAAATGTTGACGATGAATCCAAACTTGTGGATTTTGTGTATGTTAAAGGATCTCTCATATTTAGGATTTTGGAAAGTTAAGTTAAATTTGTGTAATGACATGACTTATGGTAAACGTTGGTTTGGTGACTGCTTAGATTTCCCCACTTGTGAATTTATACTGGGGTTATTATTTTGATGAGAGGAGTTCAGATCGTATGAAATTTTGAGTGATGCGTGGTATGTTTATGAACTGCACAGGGTTTATAAATTGTAGACTATAGAGGTGAAATTTTGTTCTGTATGTTTTCTTAGTGACCTCAAATGTGTGTTTGGATCCTGGATTGATTTGTTTTCTTGAGTTTTAAATATTATGGATATTTTTTTGAGGGAGCGTGACAGAGGTGGTATCAGAGCATTGTTTGAGAATCAGTAAGAATATTTTTTTTTGAGGTTTTTTTACTATCATTTAGAGATTGATCAAAGAAAATGTTTTTTTGAAGTTTTAGGAAGCAAGGATGACGAGATCATCTGGTTCTCCTGTTGCATCTACTGCTGATCAATTGAGTGGTATCATGCGGACTTTGGAGACTATGGCACAAGTGATGCAACAACAACAACAACAATATGTCCAATCTGGAAGAAATGATGAAACAGGGACATCATACCAATTGGGGTTAGGAATTGAACAGTTCAAGAAGCTTAGTCCTCCCAGCTTTAGTGGTGAGTCTGATCCAATGGCCGCAGAACAGTGGATGCTGCAGATAGAGAAAATATTTAACGTCTTAAATTACCCTGATGATCAGAAAGTTTCTCTTGTTACCTATATGCTGGAAGGAGAGGCTGAACACTGGTGGAGAATGATTATGAGGATTTTCGAAGTCAAACATGAGCCAATGACATGGAAGGCATTCAAAGAGAGGTTTAAAGATAAATATTTTCCAGATTGTATAAGAGATCAAAAAGAATTGGAGTTCTTGAATCTTATCCAGGGAAACATGATGGTTGCAAGGTATGAATCTAAATTCACTGAGCTCTCTAGGTTTGCCACCCATATGACTGATGATGAATCTAGAAAAGCAAAAAGGTTTGAAAGGGGATTGCGGCCGGCAATAAGAAGTCGAATGTCAGCCTTAAAGCTACAAACATATGCGGAAACGGTAGAAAGAGCTTTGAAAATTGAAAGAGACATGGATGAAATTCAAGAAATCATTGGCAAGAACAAAAGGGACAAATTCATTAGCAAAAGCACGAGAGAAAATGAATATGAAGCTAGTAACAAGAGGTTTAAGACATCTAGATTTGAAAAAGGGAAACCACTGCGGAGGACTCAGTCATGTGCAAGATGTGGATTAAATCATGAAACAAGTCAGTGTTTTTGGGTGACTGGAGCATGTTTTGTTTGTGGAAAGTTGGATCATCAAATAAAAGATTGCCCTGTGAGGAAGAAGAAAGAGCCACTGTCTCCTAGACCCTCAGCCCATGCTAGAGTGTACGCTATCACTGAACAAGATTCAAAAGCTTCTAAATCCGTGGTTGAAGGTATTCTTCATGTTTCTAAGAGAAATGCAAAAGTTTTGTTTGATCCCGGCTCCAACTTATCTTTTGTTTCACAATACTTTGCTTGTCACTTGGATATTCTACCTAGACCCCTGGATTATATGTTATATGTAACAACTGCTGTTGGAGATTCATTGACAACAAACTTGGTTTACCCGTCTTGTTTGATTTCTATTGGAGAACACGAATTCCTCGCTGATTTGATTCTCCTAGAGATCCAGGGTTTTGATGTTATACTTGGCATGGATTGGTTATCTTCTCATCACACTAGTATTGATTGTTACAAAAAAATAATTACTTTCTGCATACCAGATCAGCCTATATTTTTCTTTGAGGGCATTAGGCATGATTTGCCTCCTTGCTTGATATCAGCACTTCAAGCTTATCGTCTTATGCAGAAAGGTTGTTTTTGTTATATGGTGTGTGTAAAGGAGCATTCAAATCAGGAAACCCACCTAGATGAAATTTCAGTGGTCACAGAATTTCTTGATGTATTCCCAAACGACTTACCTGGTTTACCTCTAGATAGAGAGGGTGAATTTGCTTTTGATCTGGTCCCCAGTACAACCCCAATATCTAAGCCTCCCTACAGAATGGCACCACAAGAGCTAGAGGAATTAAAGAAGCAACTACAAGAATTATTAGAGAAGGGTTTCATACGACCCAGTGTATCTCCATGGGGTGCTCCGGTACTATTAGTGAAGAAGAAGGATGGAACATTGAGGCTTTGTATTGATTATAGACAGTTGAATCAGGTGACCATCAAAAACAAGTATCCCATACCTAGAATTGACGATTTGTTTGATCAACTGCAGGGTGCACAAGTATTCTCTAAGATTGACCTGAGGTCAGGTTACTATCAGTTGAAGATCAAGGAGGAGGATATTTCAAAAACAGCTTTCAGAACTCGATATGGTCATTATGAATTTTTGGTGATGCCTTTTGGTTTGACAAACGCCCCTGCAGCTTTTATGGAACTAATGAATAGGATATTTCAACTGCTCTTGGATATCTGTGTAATTGTATTTATTGATGACATATTGGTGTATTCAAGGAGTAATCAGGAGCATGAGGAACACTTGAGAAATGTATTGTCCATACTAAGAGAAAAGAAGTTGTATGCGAAGTTCAGCAAATGTGAATTTTGGTTGAATGAAGTTGCTTTCTTAGGCCATGTGATTTCAGGGAAGGGTATATCTGTTGATCCAAGGAAAATAGAAGCTGTAGTTGAATGGGAAGTACTAACAAATGTAACAGAAGTTAGAAGCTTCTTGGGCATGGCAGGTTATTACAGGAGATTTGTGGAGGGATTTTCTCGAATCGCTCAACCTCTCACCAAACTCACTAAGAAGAATATGAAATTTGTATGGGGTGATGA
Source organism: Musa schizocarpa (assembly GCA_900464855.2). Classification (NCBI taxonomy): domain Eukaryota; kingdom Viridiplantae; phylum Streptophyta; class Magnoliopsida; order Zingiberales; family Musaceae; genus Musa; species Musa schizocarpa. The sequence goes on from LS990920.1 coordinate 21,108,598, forward strand.
TTGTGAGCATAGTTTTCAAGAGTTAAAAAGAAGATTGACGAGTGCCCCTATTCTCACTATTCCAAGTGGTAGTGATGAGTTTGTAGTTTATACTGATGCTTCAAGGAAGGGCTTAGGATGTGTTTTGATGCAGGAAGGGAGAGTAATTGCTTATGCTTCTAGGCAACTTAAAGGTTATGAATTGAATTATCCAACTCATGACTTGGAATTGACAGCAATTATTTTTGCTCTAAAGATTTGGAGACATTATTTGTATGGTCGATAGTTTGAAATCTTTACTGATCACAAGAGTTTAAAATATATTTTCACTCAGAAAGAGTTAAATATGAGACAGCGAAGATGGATAGAACTTCTGAAGGATTATGATTGTGCCATCCGCTATCACCCAGGTAAAGCCAATGTTGTAGCTGATGCACTTAGTAGGAAATCTACAAGTTTTATGGCTAGTCTGGTCGTGAAGCAATGGAAGTTGTTAGAAGAAAATTTTGATGTGAAAGCTTTGAGGAAAGAGCAAGACTCGATGATATTGATTGCCTCCATTCAAGTGCAATCTGATCTTATTCAACAAATTAAGGAAGGACAATTACGAGATCCACGTTTAATCTACTTGAGGAATAAAGTAAAAAGGGGATTTAGGGCGACGTTACTGTAGCGGCGACCAGATCTAGGGCGACGGTACTATAGCGGCGACCAGATCTCCCTAGGACGATCTGACTCCTGCATCGTTGGCTTTCTCCCACGGGCGAAGGGCGATGGCACTGTAGCGGTGATCAGATCTCCCAAGGGCGACGCTACTGTAGCGGCGGCGGCCCAGATCTAGGGCGACGGTACTGTAGCGACAACCATATCTCCCTAAGGCGATCTAACTCCTGCAGCGTCGGCTTTCTCCCACGAGCGAAGGGCGACGACACTGTAGAGGTGATCAGATCTCCCAAGGACGACAGTACTGTAGCGGCGACGACAACACTGTAGCAGCGACCAGATCTCCGTAGCGTCGGCTTCTCCCCAAGGGCGACGACACTGTAGCTGCAACCATAAATCCCTAGGGTGACGGTACCATAGCGGCGATCTAATACACTGCAGCGGTGGCTTTTCCCAATGGCGTCGTTTCTGTAGCGGCGACCAGAGGGATCAAACATGGCAGCGATGGCCCCTAGGGCTGGCGATGGTGGCGAGAGGGTTGAAACGATGGCAAGGCTCCCTACCGCTACCCCCCAAGTTGCTCTTCCAACATATCTTTTCCAGAGAGAAACTCCTTCGACCAACCAGCATCGAAGCAGGTCGCGCTCTAGATCGCGACAGCCTGCTCTCATTTCCAGCGATCCTCGGCCTTGGACTAGCCTCTTCAAGGCTCCGGTTGGAAGTCCAGATCTAAGCTTGGAATTCTTTACTCCAGAAGTTCAGGCTGATAAGAAGATTGTGTATACCGAGACTGTTGATTCAGCAGAGCTTATTGAGACATGGTCTATGGCGATTGTTGGCTATGTGGTAGGTCTCAAAACATCTTATTTCCCACTATCCTCATTTATCAAAACTCGATGGGGAATATCGTCATTTGATCTTCATATGCTGGAGAACGGATTCTTTGTTTGCAAGCTATACTCTGAAGAAGATTTGCAGCGAATCCTCGAAGGATTCTGGACTATCCGCGGTCATCCAATGATTCTACGACGTTGGTCTCCTGATGTCCGTTTGGAGTTAGATAGCCTACAGTCTATTCCATTATGGGTATCCTTTCAAGGACTGCCTCTACATCTTTGGAGTCGACGTTTTATTGCAAAGTTATGCAGCACTCTGGGACAGCCACTCTACATCGACAAAGCAACAGCAGCTCAGACGAGATTAGCATTTGCACGAGCATGTGTGCTGGTTTCTTCCGATGAAGATCTTCCTAATGAGGTTTTCTATCGTGATCTTGACGGGAACACTCGGAAGGTACATGTCTCATATTCCTGGAAGCCACAACGATGTCAGCGTTGCTTATCTTTTGGTCATGCAAATGGAGCTTGTCAGCAAACCCCAAATCCAACCACAAAGGTCTATCGACCACGTCAAGCGCCTCAGCAACAAAGTGATTCTTCTCTAATGGCAGCAGCACCGATGGTGGCAAAAACTATTGAGCATTCCGACTCGCAAGGAAAGCACCGCGGACAGAAGGACAATTCCAAAACTTTATCTGTACCTATAATGTCAGAGCCTTCCACAACAGAGGTTTCCCATGGTACTAGTGGACAGGAGAAACATAAGTCAGGAACTTCATCTCTTCCAATATCATCGGATCCATCCACACTAGCTCAACGAACTCAGGTCCAAGCAAATCTCGCTAGCAAGGATATTATTCCTCAACAAACTCAGGCCACAACAAACATTGCCAACAAGGATATTCTGTCTCAACAAAGTCATGCTCCAACAAACCTCTCTAGCCAGACTGCTCCAACAAGTACTATCCAGGATATTGTGATGCAACAATCTTATCGAGCTTCAACAAACCCTGCCAATCAAGACCACATGACTCAAGGTATTTTAAAGTTTAAAAATCTGCAAGCTGTAGATGAAGTGGATAAATATAGGAATAAAGCCATAAAAGGTAAGGATATTGTGCGGGAGGAAAATACAAAACCGAAAGATAAGAAAAAAATGGTACAATCCATCCAAAGTCGTAGGATGAATACCTTACTATCTTTTACTAATGAAGATAACATGCTGGAATGTTCGCGGACTTAATAAGCAGGAGAAATGTCGGGAGCTCAATAGAATAATCAAGTCTGCCGCATGTGATATTGTTATTCTAGTGGAAACAAAAATTAAACAATCGCGCGTTCAAGCTCAAAAGAATTTAATATGGCCGGACGCAGAACTGTTTACCAATGATTCAAATGACACTTTTGGTAGAATATGGGTCTTATGGCATCCTAACTCTATTAATGCTTGGTTTATTTCTGCTACTGATCAATTCATTCATCTTAAGGTAGAGGATAAAAAGAATGGCTGTCAATTCAATTTCACTGGTATATATGCTTCAAACAGTATGCAAGAAAGAAATACTCTTTGGTCTGACCTGACTAATATTGTAAATGGCTGTCTCAATGTACCTTGGATTGTTCTTGGAGACTTTAATACTGTTCGGTACACAAATGAAAAACAGGGTGGTAGACAACTTTCAGAAAGCCAGCTTCAAAAGTTCAATGATTACATTGACACTGCAGCATTGTTTGATATGAAATCTGTGGGTAATTGGCTCTCCTGGAGTAATCAAGGTGCTGCTAACAGAAAAATAATGGCTCGACTTGATAGGTGTTTGATTAATCATGAATGGTTAACAGTTTACCCAGATTCACTTCTTGAGTATGGTGCTCCTTTGTTTTCTGACCATTCTTTAATGTATATACACGCAGAAAAAGCGACACCAAGAGGCAAGAAACCGTTTAGATTCTTTAACATGTGGAGTACTCATCCTCAATTTCTTGATGTTATCAGATCTGCTTGGAATGTTAATGTGCATGGATCCCCCCCTTATATCTTATGTCAAAAGCTCAAAGCCTGTAAAGCAGCACTAAAGGAGTGGAATACAAATACCTTTGGCAATATTAACACCAAAGTTCAACTTTGCAGAAAGGAACTAATGTCTTTGCAACATGAGCTGCAACTTCAGCCAAATGATGAAAATATTATCTACAAAGAGGCAGAAGCCAGAAATACTTCATGCAAGCCTTAAAACAGGAGGAAAGTTTTGCAAAGCAGAAGTCTCGACAACATTGGCTCACGCTAGGGGATTCCAATAAAAAAATTTTCTATGCTTCAATTGCTACTCGAAGGGCTATTAACCATATCAGCAAATGCAGAGACAAAGATGATAATCTTATTGAGAAGTTGGATGAGGTTAAAGCACACACAGAGCAATTTTTTTATTCCTTACTCAATCAAGCTGGGAAACCTAATAACATTCATGTGGAGCCGACTAGAAAACTTGATTCGGAAGCTATTTCAATCCTCAATGCCCCAATTGTTAGGATCGAAGCAGCACTAAGAGGGGGGGGTGAATTAGTGCAGCGGATAAAAACTTGGGTTTTCTGAAAAATCTTTCATATGAAGAGAGCGGAACTTGACAAGTTTAAACTTGAAAGCATATTCTTAAATATGCGCAGCAAAAGTAATAAGGAACTAGAGCATATAAGAAGATTTGCAATAATATAAATAACAATAATGAAACGCAAACCACAGATCACGCCGATGTTAGAGTGGTTCGGTCAAATGACCTACTCCACTTGTGAGGCCCCTCTTCGATGAGGCTCCCACCTTCCACTAGCAAGCTTCTTGAAATGGAAGGGTAAATACCCCTCTTACAACTCTTTACAAGCAGTTCACTCTCTTACAGATTTTCGAGAAGAGATGAGGTGAACACTAGCAAATTGAAACGAAAGCAAGCTAACACTTTTCTAAGATCTTTCTCTCAAACTCTTGCTGCTCAAAAGGTTGTGATCTCAGCTGAGATTTGAGGGGTATTTATAGGCCTCAAGAGGATTCAAATTTGGGCTCCAAAATTTGGGCTCCAAAAATCAAATCCTCTTTGGGTTCCCGATGCTGGCGGTGCCACCGCCCAGCCAAGCGGTGCCACCGCCCAGCGTTCGGGTGCTGGGCGGTGCCACCGCCCAGCTCAGGAGGTGTCACCGCCCAGCACTCGGGTGCTGGGCGGTGCCACCGCCTGGCTCTCCGGTTCACTTGGTTTGGCTTTCTTTTAGCCCAAACCAACTCTGACTTTGGCCCCAGTTGGCCCCTAACCAGGATATAGGCTTATCTTCTTAATCCTAATCCTAATTACAAGTGAACTACATAACAAAACACATCTTAAGCAATTTATTAACCGCGAACGTCAAGTTTTGTTCCGACGAGCTTTCTGACGAACTTCCTTCGACGGGGTCCAAGCACGCTCCCGAACTTGTGATGACTTTAAAGAGTAGCTGAGACTTCTCGGTGATCTCTGCGAACCTCCGACGATCTCTTCGGCGAACTTCCAACAGATTCCCGATTTCTTCTCGGTTGGTTCCGGCAGCATCTCCGACGATTCATCGAACTCTTAAAGGTTCATCAAACTCGACTCCGGTATTCTTGCTTTGTGTTTTCTGTTTATCGTAGTTAATCCTGCACACTTAACTCAATAATATGGATTAGATCAAATAACCTATCAATTGATTTTATCATCAAAATCCGAGATTCAACAATCTCCCCCTTTTTGATGATGACAATCAATTGATGACGAAGTTAAACATAACTCCCCCTATCTATATGCCATATTATGAGAAGATAAAACCACTTGAATTCCATCCCATTGGATTCAAGCATAACCCGATAAGTTCTAACCGTAGAGCTTATCGTGATCCTTTTTAAACAATAGTGAATACAAAACTTCTATGAAAATCATAAGTTAAATGAAAAGGGACAAATTTTACTACGACAGAAGATAAAGATTTTCAATATATATTTCAAATCATAACCCGATATGATCAATCAATCTTGTGATATTTTCAAGGATTTTGCAAGGCATATAAGTCAATCATATCACACAAGTTTTTGTAATCCATATAAGTTATGCTATCATTATGGTGTAGGTCATCACTTCTCCCCCTTTGTCATCAACAAAAAGAGACAAGCCATCAAAAAAGTAGCTTTTAACAAGGTTTATCATTGAAATTTGCCAGAAATAGTTTATCCAAAAGAAAGCAGGCAGATCAAGACATACTTAAAAGATACCAGTAGTTATCTAAAAGGAAGGATCAGTTATCGTTTAATCGATGACAAACTTTGAACTTGTTGTTTAAAAGCAAACAGAACAGAATTAAAAGATACATCAGTTTAATCCTTAGGAGGTAATCCACAATGCTGATACATGATATCCATTTTTTCATTCAGTTGTCGTAGTGTCTTCAAAATTTCAACTTGTTGATTTTGAATCAGTTCTTGCTGTGATTTGAGCTGAGACAGTTCTGCCATAATGCGATCTTCAGATGAGGAAATAGGAGCTGAAGGTGCTGTTGCGCCAAAAGGACTAGGAGGAGATTCATTTCCCATAAGAATTGGTGTTTCGGGGTGTTCTATTTGTGGAGGAATTGGATCCGTCCTTCTAGGCTGCCTAACCCATATGCCATTGCTAAAGGTGCACCTAAGTCTTTTCAGCAGGTTTTTATTTATTATGTTATATTTATCATTTTGAATAGATTCTTCATCGGGTGGGATGCAAATGTCATAGGCATGAAGAAATCTAGTGATTAACCTCCCATATGGCAGAATAGTATCTTTGCCCATAATATCCTGCATGTGTTGCCGAATTGAGTACCCAAAACAATTATCCTGACCGGTCATAATCCAATACATGGTACTCATCTCAATTTGACTTATCTCGTCAAGATGAAATTGTTTGGGGAATATGATGCTTGTGATAATGTGATGAAGAATTTTAGCGTTGAAAGGCAGTAAGTGTTCACAGCTCTTGGGTAGGAAGTCAAGGTTTGGATTTGCAAAGATTGTTTCTACGGCTTCGGTATAGGTTGCTCCTATTGAGTTGACGTCCCATTTACCTTTAAAATAGCATCCTCTATCTTTTTTCAGTTATGCCAATTAGCTCACAAATGGTGTTGTCAAATATTCTAATGGGTGTTCCTAGAAGGTAAGTGCTTAGGCTATTATTGTGCTCATATAGGTTGGCATAGAACAATCTAACTAATCATGGATAGATTGGTTCATCTAGTTGCAGTAGTGGTAGAGCTTCTAGGTGTGCAAAATACCTAATGGGATCTAAGTCTTCTAGTTCATCCAAGTCAACATATTTTCCCCTTATGGATACCTCGTCTTTCAAATTTTGGAAAACTAAGGGCTACCTCTTTTGATCTAAAAAAGATCATGGTCAAATGAATCTCCTTCAATCCTTTTTTCCTTTTGATCTCTTAGGAGCCATTATCTAGACAAGATGATGATGAAATTGTGAAAAATAAGCAAAGGAAAGAGAAAGGAAAAGAGGGAATGAGATATCAAAAGGAATGATTTCAAGTGTTACCTTATGGAGATTATGCTTAGAGATGGAAGGCTTGGACCACCAAGAAACCTTCTCCAAGCTTCTAAGAGGCAGAATGAGGGTTAGAGGATGATGGGAGAGCTTTCTTGGGGTTGGGGGCGGTGTCACCGCCCCTAACCCCTCGGGTTAATAAGGGTCGCTGGTCAGTGCCACCCAAACCCGAAGGGTGTCACCGCCTCGCTCGGCCAGGCGGTGCAACCGCCAGATCTGGCGGTGCCACCGGCTGGCATCCCGTGGAGGAAAGAAAAAAAAATTTTTCTTCCTCTCCCCCCTTTGTTTGCTTCCCTCAAGATAATAAGTTATACTTTAATAGATCATTTTGAAGTGAAGAAGAAAGAAGAAATCAAATCTACAAAAGAAAGGAAAAGGACGAGTCATTTTTTAAGTGAAGCTCATTTTAGGGACAATTCAACATGCCTAATTCCCTTCTAATAAATTCAAATTAATCTTCATTCAAGGCTTTTGTGAATATGTCTGCTAATTGATGCTTCGTGGTCGATGAATTCTAGAACAACATTATTGTTAAGAACATGATCATCGTATGAAATGATGCCTAACGTCCGATGTGCTTAGTTCTAGAATGCTGAATTGGATTTTTAGTAAGACATATGGCACTAGTATTATCACATTTTATGGGAATATTTTTAAAGTGAATTCCATAGTCTTCCAATGTATTTTTCATCCAAACAACTTGTGCACAGCATGCACTCAAGAAAGATGTATTAGATTCTTCCGCCGTAGATAGTGCTACTGAATTTTGTTTCTTGGAAGTCTAAGAAACAAGTGCATGTCCTAAAAATTGGCATGTTCCGATGTACTCTTTCTATCTATCCTACATCCGCCAAAAAATCGGCATCCGCGTGAGGCCATTAAATCAAATTTTTTCAGATTTTGGATACCATAAGCCTAAATTTGGAGTTCCTTTAAGATACCTAAATATTCTTTTAACACTTTTAAGATGAGATAGTTTAGGATTTGATTGAAACCTAGCACAAAGTCCTACACTAAACATGATATCTGGTCTAGTAGCTGTAAGGTAGAGTAGACTACCTATCATTCCCCTATATGTTTTTTGATCAAGTTTTCACTATTTTCATCCATATCTAACTTAGTCGAAGTACTCATAGGGGTGTTTATTGCTTTTGAATTATCCATGTTAAATCGTTTTAACAATTCTAATGTATATTTAGATTGGTTAAGAAATATACCATCCTTAAGTTGTTTGATTTGTAATCCTAAAAAGAAAGTTAATTCCCCATTAAACTCATTTCAAATTCAAGACTCATAGATTTGGCAAATGATTCACATAGTGATTCATCCAAAGAGCCAAAAAAATAATATCATCAACATAAATTTGTACAATAAGAAAATTATTTTCAAAATGTTTAATAAACAGTGTAGTATCAACCTTGCCTTTGGTAAAATTATTTAAAATAAGAAAGGAACTAAGCCTTTCATACCAAGCTCTAGGAGCTTGTTTCAAGCCATAGAGAGCCTTAGTCAATTTGAATACATGATTAGGAAGAAGAGAATTTTCAAATCCGGGAGGTTGTTCGACATATACTTCTTCGAAATAAAACCATTCAAGAAGGCACTTTTGACATCCATTTGAAATAGTTTAAAATTATAACTACTAGCATAGGCAAGGAGCATCCTTATGGCTTCTAATCGAGCCACGGGAGCGAAGGTTTCTTCAATGTCGATACCTTCTTCTTGGTTGAAACCTTTGGCCACTAATCTAGCCTTGTTTCTAACCACGATACCATTTTCGTCTTGCTTGTTTCTAAAGACCCACTTAGTACCAATGACTAAATGGTCACTAGGTCTAGGAACAAGCTCCCACACTATGTCTCTCAAATTGATTCAGTTCCTCTTGCATTGCAATAATCCAAAAATCATCTTTTATGGCCTCACAATGCACTTAGGTTCAATTTGAGAGAGAAAGGCAGCATTAGCATAAAAAAATTCTTGAAAGAGGAACGAGTTTGAACCCCTTTAGATGTATCCCCTATAATTAGCTCCTTTGGATGAGCATCTATATACTTCCATTCCTTAGGTAAGGAAATTTCGGAAGAAGGTGCATCCAAGTTGCTATTTTGAGGAGGGGGGTTCATTTAAATTCAAATTATCAAAACCAAGATCATCATCAAAATCATTTTTCTTAAAATTTGAGACTTCATTAAAAACTACATGAATAGACTCTTCAATTACTAAGGTTCTTTTATTAAAAACCCTAAAAGCTTTTGAAACGGAAGAGTAACCAAGAAAAATGCCTTCATCGGATTTTACATCAAATTTTCCTAAGGCATCCCTTTCATTTAAAAATAAAGCATTTACAACCTAAAAACTTTAAAATAGGAAATATTTGATTTTTTTGTTATTCCATAATTCATAGGGAGTTTTTTGATAAGGAAGGTCTTATTAGGACTCTATTCATGATGTAGCAAGTCGTATTTACTGCTTCATTAAAAATACTTAGGTAAACTATGTTCGCTTAGCATAGTTCTTGCCATTTCTTGTAGGTTTCTATTTTTTCTTTCAACTACTCCATTTTGTTGGGGATTTCTCGAGTGGAGAAGTTATGATTGTATCCATTAACTTCACAAAAAATTTTGGAAGTCATGGTTTTGAAATTCGCCACCATGATCACTCCAATTGATGAAATCATGAACCCTTTTTTTTTTTTGAGTGAGTTTACAAAATTTTTTGAGAAACACTTGAAACAATCACTTTTGTGAGCTAAGAAATAGGTCCAAGTGTATCTAGAGTAGTCATCCACAATCACAAAAAGCATATTTGCTTCCACCTAGACTTGTTGTATCAATTGGTCCAAATGGATCAATTGTAACGTCTAGTGGTGCTAATTTGATTTTTTTGGTTTGAAGCTTGTTTTTATTTGTTTCCCTAGTTGACATGCATCGATACCTTATCTTTAATAAACTTTATATTCGAATCCCTCGTACTAATTCTTGAGATGAGATTTTAGATATTGTTTTCATGCTTGCATGGCCTAATCTCCTATGCCAAAGCCAAGCATCATCATTTATGACGGAGAAACACATTTCATTACTTAGTTCATCAAGATTGATGGTATAGACATTATTTTGTTTTAAAGCAATCATAGTCATGTTATGATTTGGTTTTTCAATAATGCATATATTTGATTCAAATCTAACGATATAATCTTTATCGCATAATTGACTAATGCTCAATAGATTATGTTTTAATTCATCAACTAGTAACACATCATCAATGGAAAAACTTGATTTGTTACCTATGGTTCCCTTGCCAATGATTTTGCCTTTGTTGTTGTCTCCAAGGTGACATAGCCTCAAATCGTCCATGCTAGTGAGCTTGGTGAATTGGGATGGATCTCCGGTCATATGCCTTGAGCATCCACTATCAAGATACCATCTTTTGCTCCTAGCATGTGATGGTGTATGTTTCTACAAGAAGGAATTATTTTTTAGGTACCCATTTACTTTTGGGTGCCTCAAAACCAATCTAACTTGTTTATCATGTTGCATAGACTTGATCATGGTTCCTTTAGGAACCCAAATCAATTTGTTCGGACTAATTTTCTTGAATGGACATTGGTAAGTTATATGTCCATATTTGCAACAAAAGTTGCAATTGCTTTGATGTTGAACATGTAAGATAGGACCTTTAACGAAGGTGGTTGGATTTTGGTGAGTACTTCTCACAAATCCGATTCCACTCCTTTTAGGAACGTGACCCTTATTTGTAAGGATCATGTTTAAGGACTTGCTACCTACCTCGAATTTCTTCAAGGTGTCCTTAAGTACTAAGTTCTCATTTTGGAGAGTTTCTAAATCATGGCATTTAACACATTGAGCTAGACAATCATGATATTCAGTTTTTAATTTATCAAAAGCACACGTAAGACTATCATGCTCCTTTCTTAGCAATTTGTATTTTCTACTAATTGTCTTACATTCATCAAATAACTCATGGAAAGCATTTAATAAATCATGATAAGGTAAATCTGCATTAATTAAATCCGTTACCTCTTCTTCAAAGGCCATTAGGGGCGTAGTGAGCAACTTGCTCGGTGTTGGACTCCTCTTCTTGGGATGTGCTTGAGTCATCCCATGTTGCCTTGAGCCTTCTTCTTTGGTGTTCTCTTTTTTTGGCTTGAGGGCAATCGTTCTTGTAGTGTCCCGGTTTTTTGCATTCATAGCAAATCACTTGGTCCTTCTTTTGTTCAAATTTATTTTTTTTTGTATTATTTTTAAATTTGTTCTTCCTTAAATATTTTTTGATTTTTTTTGAGTCAAAAGTGCAATGTCATTGTCACTGTCCTCATCACTTGATGTTCCTTTCAAGTGGTCTTCTTGTGATTTGAGTGCCATATCCTTCCTGTTCTTTGGAAGGGGTTCTCGAGCTTCGTCATGAGCTTGACATGTCATTTAAGAGGTCATTAGAGACCCAATGAGTTCTTCAAGAGGAAATATTTTAAGGTCTTTGGCCTCTTGAATGGCCAGAACTTTTGGATCCCAACTTTTAGGGAGGGATCTTAAGATTTTAGTTACTAGTTCATAGTTAGTAAAATCTTTACCAAGAGCTTTGAGTCCATTGATGACATCCGTAAACCGGGTGTACATGTCTCCGATGGACTCACTTGGTTTCATTCGAAAAGTTCGTAAGAGTGCACAAGAATGTTGATTTTGGACTCTTTCACTTTCGGCTAGTGCCTTCATGAGTGACCTCAAGAGTTCTCCAAATATCAAAAGCCGAATCACAAATTGAAACACGATTAAATTCGTTTTTTGTCTAGTGCACAAAACAAGGCATTCATAGCCTTTGCATTTAAAGCAAAAACCTTCTTCTCTGATTCATTCCATTCAAACCATCTAAGAGAAGATTTTTGAAATCCGTTTTCAACAATAGTCCAAAGCTCGAAATCCATAGAAATAAGGAAGATCCTCATTCGAGTCTTCCAATACGTGTAATCCGACTCATTAAACATAGGTGGACGAAAGTGATAGAATGGCCCTCTTGCATGCGGGAGTAAGCCATCTCTCTTGGGTATTAAACCAAATATGAGAGATAACCTTGCTCTGATACCAATTGTTAGGATCGAAGCAGCACTAAGAGGGGGGGTGAATTAGTGCAGCGGATAAAAACTTGGGTTTTCTGAAAAATCTTTCAGATGAAGAGAGCGAACTTGACAAGTTTAAACATGAAAGCGTATTCTTAAATATATGCAGCAAAAAAAGCATAAGGAACTAGAGCATATAAGAAGATTTGCAATAATATAAATAACAATAATGAAACGCATAAACCACAGATCACGCCGATGTTAGAGTGGTTCGGTCAAATGACCTACTCCACTTGTGAGGCCCCTCTTCGATGAGGCTCCCACCTTCCACTAGCAAGCTTCTTGAAATGGAAGGGTAAATACCCTCTTACAACTCTTTACAAGCAGTTCACTCTCTTACAGATTTTTGAGAAGAGATGAGGTGAACACTAGCAAATTGAAACGAAAGCAAGCTAACACTTTTCTAAGATCTTTCTCTCAAACTCTTGCTGCTCAAAAGGTTGTGATCTCAGCTGAGATTTGAGGGGTATTTATAGGCCTCAAGAGGATTCAAATTTGGGCTCCAAAATTTGGGCTCCAAAATTCAAATCCTCTTTGGGTTCCCGATGCTGGCGGTGCCACCGCCCAGCGTTCGGGTGCTGGGCGGTGCCACCGCCCAGCTCAGGAGGTGTCACCGCCCAGCCAGGCGGTGCCACCGCCTGGCTCTCCGGTTCACTTGGTTTGGCTTTCTTTTAGCCCAAACCAACTCTGACTTTGGCCCCAGTTGGCCCCTAACCAGGATATAGGCTTATCTTCTTAATCCTAATCCTAATTACAAGTGAACTACATAACAAAACACATCTTAAGCAATTTATTAACCGCGAACGTCAAGTTTTGTTCCGACGAGCTTTCTGACGAACTTCCTTCGACGGGGTCCAAGCACGCCTCGAACTTGTGATGACTTTATAGAGTAGCTGAGACTTCTCGGTGATCTCTGCGAACCTCCGGACGATCTCTTGGTGAACTTCCAACAGATTCCCATTTCTTCTCGGTTGGTTCTAGCAGCATCTCCGGCGATTCATCGAACTCTTAAAGGTTCATCAAACTCGACTCCGGTATTCTTGCTTTGTGTTTTCTGTTTATCGTAGTTAATCCTGCACACTTAACTCAATAATATGGATTAGATCAAATAACCTATCAATTGATTTTATCATCAAAATCCGAGATTCAACACCAATTACAGATGACGAAATTGTATGTGTTGTCTTTAAGTCACCAAAGCACAAAAGCCCAGGTCCAGATGGATTTCCAGCTGAATTTTACCAAACTGCTTGGTCAATTATTGGAAATGATGTGATCAAGGCTTGCCAACATTTTTTCTCTTCAGGTCATATTCTTAGAGAGATGAATTGCACTTTTATTTCCTTAATTCCGAAGAATGCAGGGGCTGATTCACTAGAGAACTATCGACCCATATCATTATGCAATTTTATTTACAAGATCATCTCCAAAGTATTGGCAAATAGAATGCAAAAGGTAATACACAAGATCATTAGCCCAAACCAAGCTGCTTTCATCAAAGGGAGAAGTATACATCATAACATTTTGCTTGCTAATGACTTGGTCAAAGATTTGCATTCAAAAGCAAGAGGGACAAAAATATGTTTTAAAGCTGATTTACGGAAAGCCTTCGATTCAGTTAATAGGAAGTTTATCTATAAGATGCTCCTTGATATGAACTTCCCACAGCAATGGGTTAATTGGATTCAATCTTGCCTGGAAACTCCAAAGTTTTCGATACTCTTTAATGGCTCACCAATTGGTTTTTTTGGGAGCACGAATGGCATCCGACAAGGTGATCCACTCTCTCCGTATCTTTTACTATTATTGATGGAAGGACTTAGTTGTATGTTGGAACACGTAGTCTTAAATGGCAGCATTAAGGTACCCATTGCTGGTTCTGTTCATATATCACATATAACATTTGCAGATGACTTACTTATCTTTCTCCAAAATGAACCAACTTCAGTAAAGAACCTGGCTACTATTATGAACGACTTTGGAATGGTTTCTGGACTTCAGTTAAATCATCATGCGAAAAGTAAAAGTATATATGAGCCCTTACGTTGAGGATAATGTCTTTATTGCACAAACTTTGGGGGTTAGTGAGGGAAGCTTGCCAGTTCCTTATTTGGGTCTCCGCTCATATCCACAAGCATTCACAAAACCCACTGTCAGCCTATCTTGCAAAAAATAAAGAATAGAATTTCTTCTTGGAAAAATAGGTTTCTATCAAAAGCAGGACGACTCGAACTCATCCGTTCGGTATTGCACTCCTACTCTATATATTGGTGTAATGCATTTCTTCTGCCTGCTGGACTTCTCCAAGATATTGAACGGTTATTAATGAACTTCTTCTGGAATGGCACAAATGATAAGGCAATGCATATGGTAAATTGGGATAGCATTTGCAAACCGAAAGATGAAGGGGGGCTAAACTTGAGAAATACTAGAGATTGGAATCAAGCATGTCTGGTGCAGCAATTGTGGGATCTTTTGCAAAACAAATGTTCCTTATGGTCACATTGGGTTTCTGCTAGGTATCTTTCAAAAGAATCAATCTGGGAAATTTCAACAAGAACATACCACTCTGCAGCTTGGAAAGGAATTTTAAAGGCAAGGAATTGGCTAATCAAACACATTTCCTATGCAATCTCTTCTGGAACTAGTACTAATATGTGGTACGATCCTTGGGTGAATGGGAAGAGTATATTTCAATTATATGGTGACAGAATACGAAAAGATCTCGGGGCTCCCAAAGATTGGAAGGTTTCTGAGTTCATTGCTAACGGTACCTGGTGTCTCCCTAATCCTATTTCTCCCGAAATGTTATCACTTTGGCCGACTATTATAGTTATTCCAATCACGAACAACTCTTCAGATAAACTTATTTGGCCTCATGACAATGGCAAATTTAGTGCCACATCTGCATGGAATCAAATTAGGCAAAGAAATAACAAGTGGGTCCCAAACAGTTGGACATGGGATCGACCGGGATCACAAAGACATTCCTTATGTACATGGCAGGCCCTTCTCAATAAACTACCTACAATAGACAATATGAAAAGAAGAGGTATCTATCATGTTAACCGATGCTCCCTTTGTATGCAACAAGAAGAAACTGTTGACCACCTTTATTTTGCTTGTGATTATACAAAATGGATATGGAAGGAGATTCTCTAGCGATTTGAACTCAATAGACTGCCGCAACCAAACTTGCACCAAGAACTAGGCGAACTCATGCAATGTTTCTCAAGAAAAGGGCCTCTCACACAACTGGCAAAGGTTACTTTCAGATGCGCTATTTGGTGGATGTGGAAGGAGAGATGTAACAGAATCTTTAAATGTCAACACACAAACAATGCACAGCTATTGAATGAGATTATTAGAGACTCAAGATCCTGTATGGAGCAAGATCTCAAAACAGAGCACTTTACCCAAAGAGAAAAATATATTTTTATCAATTTTAATTTTGCTATTAGCTAAAGATCTTGGGAATGATGCCAAATTTTGATATATCTGGATAAACATTTTCTATTTTGATTATAATTAGGAGTTATAGTCTACAACATGTGTAGTCATAACTATCGCATTCGCACTCTATGAGTTACATGGCTTTGTCTATGACTTGTATAGATAAAGCTATTTGTAGAAACTTTACACATAATCAATTTACTTTTACTTACCAAAAAAAAAAAAGTAAAAAGGGGATTGAAGCCAAAATTTCAAGTTTCAAAGGATGGCCTATTGAGATTTGGGGAAAGGGTATGTGTGCCAAATGAGCCAAATATCAAGATTCAAATCCTAGAGGAGAGTCATACTTCAAAGTACGCCATGCATCCAGGGAGCACTAAGATGTATAGGGATATCCAAAGTATTATTGGTGGGAAGGCATGAAGAAGGAAATTGCAATGTATGTTTTAAAATGTTTGACTTGTCAGCAAATCAAAATAGAACACCAAAGACCTGGAGGGTTGTTGCAACCTTTAGATATTCCTGAATGGAAATGGGAATGTATTACCATGGATTTTGTTTCGGGACTACCCAGAACCTCTAGGAAGCATGATGCTATTTGGGTTATCATTGATAGGTTAACAAAATCTGCGCATTTCCTACCAATTAATATGACTTATTCGCTTGACAGACTTGCAGATTTATATGTCAATGAAATAGTAAGACTTCATGGTATTCCAAAGGAGATTATCTCTGATAGAGACTCTAGATTTCTCTCTAGATTCTGGAGAAGATTACAGGAATCTATAGGCACTAAAATTAAGTTTAGTACTGCATATCATCCTCAGACTGATGGTCAGTCAGAAAGAACAATTCAAACACTTGAGGATCTGCTTAGAGCCTATGTTATGGATTGGAAGGGTGAATGGGATAAAGATATTTCACTTATTGAGTTCACTTATAATAATAGTTATCATTCAGGTATTCAAATGGCTCCTTACGAAGCTTTATATAGGCGAAAGTGCATAACACCTATATGTTGGGAGGAAGTTGGTGACAGAAAGCTGTTAGCACCGGACAAAGTACAAGAAACTACCGAGAAAATTCAAGTTATAAGAAAAAGGTTAAAAACTGCTCAGAGTCGTCAAAAGAGTTATGCTGACAATAGAAGACGAGACATTGAGTTTGAAATCGGAGATTTTGTATTCTTAAAAGTCTCCCCTTCCAAAGGCTTATAAGGTTTGGGAAGAAAGGAAAGTTAAGCCCAAGATTTATTGGACCTTTTGAGGTTCTTGAGAGGGTTGGTTCTGTCGCTTACAGGATTGCCTTGCCACCAGCATTGTGCCATGTTCATGATATATTTCATGTCTCGATGATTAGGAAATATATATATGACCCTTCTCACATCATTAAGTATGAGCTGGTGGAGATCGATAAAGATTTATCTTATGTGGAAGAGCCTATTCAGATTGTTGACAAGAAAGAAAAAGTCATAAGGAATCGGGTCATCCTATTGGTTCAAGTTATTTGGAGACATCATTCTGGAGAGGAAACAACTTGGGAGCTAGAGGAGGAAATGACAAAGGTGTACCCCCGTCTTTTCATCGATAGAGGTATGATAAATTTAGAGGACTAAATTTTTCTTTTAAGGGGGGGAGAGTGTAACATCCCTCATTTCTGAATTTTCGTATAAGTTTCTAGTTGTAATGTATGTATCTATTTTAAATTTGATAAAAAGTCAAAGTATGAATCTGAGAACTTATTCATAAGAGTTGGAGGATTTGTTAAAACAAAAATCTGAGGACCTATATGTAAACCCTGAGGACCTAATCGTAAATATGATAAATACAAGGACTAAACTGTAAAATGTACAAAAAATACAAACCCCACCTTTTAAGCCTCTCTGCTTTCGTTCTTAAGGAATCAGAGAAGGCAGCTGCGTGGATGATCTGGGAAAGAAAGAAAGAAAGAAAGAAGAAGAAGAAGAAGAAGAAGAAGAAGAAGAAGAAGAAGAAGAAAAAATTGGGGCTTTAAGTTTTCTTGCTCAATCTTCTCAATTGGGGGTCAAAAATTCTCAAAGGCAAGTGTTCTAACCCCATCCTACAGAATATTAGCTTCTGTTCTTATGTTGGTTCAAAAAGATCTGACAGATTTTCATTTAGAACCGGAAATGTCTCTCTTTGGACATAGAACCAAGGATTCTGAAATTTTTCGGTAAACTGACCCCTATATACTTTTCCAGCTATAATTTTTGGTACGAAAAGCAGATTTGGGCAGGACCTTATTTGTTTGAAAACAGACTCTTATACATTTCTTTTGACACAGATTTTGAAGATTTTGAACACCGACTATTTACCCAAACATCTGTTTCTAATGAGCCAATAGATGCTGCAAAACAGGGATCAAAATTTTTGACCTTTACATACTAAAATACTTATAAGTTCCTGTTGAAAATTCTAAATTATACCAAACTGACTTCGTCCGAAACTAGACTTGAAAACCTTTCTTTTGACATATATTTTGAAAATTTTGGAATTCAAATGCCTACCCTATTATCTGTTGAATCTGACCCTATGTATTCTGCAAAACAGTGATTGTGTTTTTTGACCTTGCATTACCAAATCAAAGGTAACTCCTTGTTGGAAACCATGATTCGTATGAAACTTATTTCAACAGAAAACAGATTGATATATCTTTCAACTACAGCTTTCTTAAGGGTATTGGAGCATAATTGATAATCTGAAGTATTTGTTCTATGTGCCACTGGAATTCTGTCAGAAATCGAGCTTCGGGTTTCCATTTCACAGATTTCTGTTTCATTCCATTGGAAATTGAATTCATCTAATCTTCTTATTTGAATTGAGCTAAATATGATTGCTTGGAAACCCGGTATACCCTTGCTTTCATTTCATTCTAAATCCGAATACATTGGTGAGAAAATTGTTGCTTGCATCGTATTGTCTCATAAAGGCACATGTACGCTTTGTTGTTCCGCGTGTGCTTCCGATTATGCTACTTATTGATCAAACTGCCCTCTTGTACTCTAGTGTTTGTGGGATTTATGTGGACCTTTGCCAGAAATGGTAAAGGGTATGTGAGATTTATGTGGACCTTTGCCAGAAATGGTAAAGGTTATGTGAGATTTATGTGGACCTTTGCCAGAAATGGTAAAGGGTATGTGTTTAGAGCCTGCGATGCTCTGCCGGCCCCCTCTGGCTTCACCTAGACGTGGGTGGATGGAGCTCCCAGACGTGGGAGACTTCTGTCCGGTGGTCATTCAGAAATGGATGAATCACATTCTGTCTGTGGTCCCACTACACCTTCTGTATGTTTGATATGATATCCAGAGCTTTGGTTATGTGTTTCTGTTCATGCTTTGGATAAGAATGATATGAATGTAACGTCAAAGACGACGTTTGAGTTTCTGTTTAGTATTTGTTATTGATATGCTTCGAACTAGTTCATTCATTGTTGATATGCTTCGGAATGTTCCATACGCCATTGATATGCTCCGAGACATTCCATATGCCATTGGTAAGCTCTGATTTTGTTTCATTTGTCATTGATATGCTCCAATTACTCTATGCCCCTTCTGTTATGAACCAATTATGTATGATTGAAATGACAATTGTGATTATGCACCTAATGATATTACGTCTATGAATTCGTATGTTCTGCCTTGCATTTTGAAACTTTATCTCTTTGGAAATTGTCCTCTTTTGACATGGATATGTTAGTCACTTGCTGAGCTCTTTATGCTCACCCCGTTGTTGTATAAATTTTTCAGGATAGTGTATCGCTTGCTTAAATGTTAAGATGGGGCCGAGTCAGTGTAAAGTTAGAAGATTTTGGGCAGATCTTTATTAGCATATATGTACTTGTTGTGTGAGCCACTCTATATCTAATCAAATGTTGACGATGAATCCAAACTTGTGGATTTTGTGTATGTTAAAGGATCTCTCATGTTTAGGATTTTGGAAAGTTAAGTTAAATTTGTGTAATGACATGACTTATGGTAAACGTTGGTTTGGTGACTGCTTAGATTTCCCCACTTGTGAATTTATACTGGGGTTATTATTTTGATGAGAGGAGTTCAGATCGTATGAAATTTCGAGTGATGCGTGGTATGTTTATGAACTGCACAGGGTTTATAAATTGTAGACTATAGAGGTGAAATTTTGTTCTGTATGTTTTCTTAGTGACCTCAAATGTGTATTTCGATCCTGGATTGATTTGTTTTCTTGAGTTTTAAATATTAAGGATATTTTTTTGAGGGAGCGTGACAAAATATGGGCGAGAGACCGATAGCGAACAAGTACCGCGAGGGAAAGATGAAAAGGACTTTGAAAAGAGAGTCAAAGAGTGCTTGAAATTGCCGGGAGGGAAGCGGATGGGGGCCGGCAATGCACCTCGGTCGGATGCGGAATGGCGGTTAGCCGGTCCGCTGCTCGGCTCATGGTGCGGATCGATGCGGGCTGCATCGACGGCCGAAGCCCGGACGGATCATTCGTTCGAGGGTATACCGTCGATGCTGTCGAGGACATGACGCGTGCCATCGGCGTGCCCCGCGGGGTACACGTGCGACCTAGGCATCGGCCAGTGGGCTCCCCATCCGACCCGCCTTGAAACTTCGGACCAAGGAGTCTGACATGCGTCGCGAAGTCGACGGGTGCAGGAACCCGGAAGGCACAAAGGAAGCTAACGGGCGGGAACCCTCTCGAGGGGTTGCACCGCCGGCCGACCCGATCTTCTGTGAAGGGTTCGAGTTGGAGCATGCTTGTCGGGACCCGAA
>LS990920.1:21134009-21241509 GCA_900464855.2 Musa schizocarpa
GGGTAGTTCTTGTGTGCTGCGGCGAACGACGTGAGCGGAGCAAAACGTCAGCCATCTCAGCCCCCTGAAACCCCGTGTGGCACAGGGCTGGATGGGGTGTTCAATATACCAGGGACGGTGCTGCCTCTCGCCGCATTGCTGTCCTCCGCCAAGAGCTTCGCTTCGCTCAGCCAAAAATAGTCAGTTTTGGCCCGTTTTGGGCCGCTTTTGGAAAGTTTTTGGGCAATTCTTGCGTGTTGCGGTGAACGACATGAGCAGAGCAAAAAACGTCAGCCATCTCAGCACCTTGAAACCCCCGGGTGGCACAGGGCTGGATGGGGCATTCAGATAACAGGGACGCGGTCGCGGCTCTCGCTTAATTTCGTTGTCCGCCGCCGCTGCTCACTGCTCAGCCAAAATGGCCCGTTTTTGGCCAGTTTTTTGGGCAGTACTTGCGTGCAGCGGTGAACGACGTGAGCGGAGCAAAACGTCAGACATCTCAGCACCCTGGAACCCCGGGTGGCACAGGGCTGGATGGGGCGTTCAGATAGTAGGGACGGTGCTGCCTCTCGCTTAAGCTTTCGCTGTCCGCCGCTTGTCGCCGCCGCCGCTTCGCTCAGCCAAAATGGCCAGTTTTGGCCCGTTTTTTAGGCCGTTTTGGCCAGTTTTTGGGTAGTTCTTGCGTGCGCGGGCGAAACGACATGAGCGAGCAAAACGTCATCCATTCCAGCACCATTGAACCTCCCGGGTGGCACAGGGCTGGATGGGGCGTTCAGATAGCAGGGACGGTGCTGCCTCTCGCCGGCTGTCCGCCGCCGACGCCGGCCGCTTCGTTCAGCCAAAAATGTCCAGTTATGGCCAGTTCTTGCGTGCCGCGGCGAACGACGTGAGCGGGGCAAAACGTCAGCAATCTCAGCACCCTGGAACCCCCCCAGGTGGCACAAGGCTGGATGGGGCGTTCGTATAGCAGGGACGGTGCTACCTCTCGCTTCGCCCGTTGTCCGCCGCTAGTCGCTTCGCTTCAGCCAAAAAATGGCCAGTTTTGGCTCGTTTTTTAGCCAGTTTTGGCCAGTTTTGGGCAGTTCTTGCGTACCACGGGCGAACGGCGTGGCCGAGCAAAAAACGTCAGCCATCTCAGCACCCAGGAACCCCGGGTGGCATAGGGCTGGATGGGGCGTTCAGATATAGCAGGGACGATGCTGCCTCTCGCTTCGCTCGCTGTCCGCTGGCTCGCTCAGCATAAAATGGCCAGATTTGGCCCGTTTCTGGGCCGTTTTGTCCAATTTTTGGGCAGTTCTTGCGTGCCGTGGCGAACGACATGAGCAGTGCAAAACGTCAGCCATCTCAGCATCTTGGAACCCCGGGTGGCACAGGGCTGGATGGGGCGTTCGTATACCAGGGACGGTGCTGCCTCTCGCCCGCTTCGCTGTCCGCCGCCGCCGCTCAGCCAAAATGGCTAGTTTTGGCGGTTTTGGGCAGTTCTTGCGTGCGTGTGCGAACGACATGATCAGTGCAAAACGTCAGCCATCTCAGCACCCTGGAACCCCCGGGTGGCACAGGGCTGGATGGGGCGTTCAGATACAAGGGGACGGTGTTGCCTCTCGCCCGCCGCTGTCCGTGCCGCCTCGCCGCTCGCTTCAGCTAAAATGACCAGTTTTGGCCTGTTTTTGGGCCGTTTTGGCCAGTTTTTCGGCAGTTCTTATGTGCCGCGGGGCGAAACGACATGAGCGGAGCATAACGTCAGCCATCTCAGCATCCTTGTACCGGTGGGTGGCACAGGGCTGGATGGGGCGTTCAATATAGGGGACGGTGCTGCCTCTCCTCGCCGCTTCGCTATCCGCCGCCGCCGCTAGATCGCTCAGCCAAAAATGCCAGTTTTGGCCCGTTTTTGGGCCGTTTTGGCCAGTTTTTGGCAGTTGTTGCGTGTCGCGGGCGAACGACATGAGCGGAGCAAAACGTCAGCCATCTTAGCACCATGGAACCCCGGGTGGCACAGGACAGGATGGGGCGTTCAGATAGCAGGGACGGTGCTGCCTCTCGCTCGCTTCGCTGTCCGTCGCCGCCGCCGCTCATTTCGCTCAAAAAATGGCCAATTTTGGCCAGTTTTTGGGCAGTTCTTCGTGCCTCGGCGAACGGCGTGAGCCGAAAGCAAAACGTCAGTAATCTCAGCACCCTGGAACCCCTAGGGTGGCATAGGGCTGGATGGGGCGTCCGATAGCAGGGGCGGTGGTGCCTGCCTCTCGCTGCTGTCCGCCGCCGGCCGCCGCCGCCGCTTCGCTCAGCCAAAATGGCCAGTTTTGGCCCGTTTTTGGCCACTTTTGGCAAGATTTTGGCA
The DNA here is from genome assembly GCA_900464855.2 of Musa schizocarpa. Taxonomy (NCBI): domain Eukaryota; kingdom Viridiplantae; phylum Streptophyta; class Magnoliopsida; order Zingiberales; family Musaceae; genus Musa; species Musa schizocarpa. Next base: position 21,136,324 of record LS990920.1, read on the forward strand.
AGTTCTTGCGTGCCATGGCGAAACGACATGAGCGGAGCAATACTTCAGCCATCTCAGCACCCTCGAACCCCCCGAGTGGCACAGGGCTGGACGGGGCGTTCGTATAGCAGGGACGGTGCTGCCTCTCGCTTCGCTCGCTGTCCGCTGCTCGCCGCTCGCTCGCTCAGCCAAAAATGGCCAGTTTTGGCCCGTTTTTGGCCACTTTTGGCAAGATTTTGGCCAGTTCTTGCGTGCCATGGCGAACGACATGAGCGGAGCAATACTTCAGCCATCTCAGCACCCTGAAACCCCCGAGTGGCACAGGGCTGGACGGGCGTTCAGATAGCAGGGACGGTGTTGCCTCGCCGCCGCTGTCCGCTGCTCGCCGCTTCGCTCGCTTCAGCAAAAATGGCCAGTTTTGGCTCGTTTTTGGGCCGTTTTGGCTAGTTTTTGGGCAGTTCTTGCGTGCCGCGGTGAACAACATGAGCGGAGCAAAACGTCAGCCATCTCAGCACCCTGGAACTCCTCGGGTGGCACAGGGTTGTATGGGGCATTTGTATAGCAGGGACGGTGCTGCCTCTCTCTTCTTCATTATCCGCCGCCTTTCGCCGCTTTCGCTTCAGCCAAAAAAATGGCCAGTTTTGGCCCGTTTTTGGCCAGTTTTGGTCAGTTTTTGGGCAGTTCTTGCGTACCGCGGCAAACAACTTGAGCAGAGCAAAACATCAGCCAAATCAGCACCCTGGAACCCCCCGGGTGGCATAGGGCTGGATGGGGCGTTCGTATAGCAGGGACGGTGCTGCCTCTCGCTTCGCTCCCTATCCGCCGCTCGCTCGCTCAACCAAAAATGGCCAGTTTTGGCCCGTTTCTGGGCCATTTTGGTCAGTTTTTGGGCAGTTCTAGCGTGCCGTGGCGAACGACATGATCGGAGCAAAACGTCAGCCATCTCAGTACCATGGAACCCCTCGTTTGGCACAGGGCAGGATGGGGCGTTCGTATAGTAGGGACGGTGCTGCCTCTCGCTTCGCTCGTTTTCCGCCGCTCGCCGCTCGCTCTCTCAGCCAAAAATGGCCAGTTTTGGCCCTTTTTTGCCACTTTTGGCCAGATTTTGGCCTATTCTTGCGCGTCAGCGGGCGTCGACGCGATGAAGCGGAGTAAAAAACCAGCCATCTCAGCACCCTGGAACCCCTTGGGTGGCATAGGGCTGGATGGGGTGTTCAGATAGCAGGGACGGTACTGCCTCTCGCCGCTTTCGCTGTCCACCGCTTCGCCGCCGCTTCAGCTCAGCCAAAAATGGCCAGTTTTGGCCCGCTTTCTGGCCGCTTTTGGCCAGTTTTTGGGCAGTTCTTGCGTGCCGTGGCGAACGACATGAGCAGTGCAAAAACGTCAGCCATCTCCGCACCCTGGAACCCCCGAAAGTGGCACAGGGCTGGATGGGGCGTTCAGATACCAGGGACGGTGCTGCCTCTCGCCGCTCACTGTCCGCCGCCGCCGCCGCTTCGCTCAGCAAAAAAAAGGCCAGTTTTGGCCTGTTTTTGGGCCGCTTTTGGCCACTTTTTGGCAGCTCTTGCGTGCGTCGCGTGGGCGAATCCAATGAACAAAACGTCAGCCATCTCAGCACCCTGGAACCCACCGGGTGGCACAGGGCTGGATGGGGTTTTTCGATAGCAGGAACGGTGCTACCTCTCGCCGCCGCTGTCCGCCACTTTCGCCACTTTCCGCTTCGCTCAGCCAAAATGGCCAATTTTGGCCGCTTTTGGCCACTTTTGGCCAGTTATTGGGCAGTTCTTGCGTACCGCAGCGAACGACGTGAGCGTAGTAAAACGTCAGCCATATCAGCACCCTGGAATCCCCCGGGTGGCATAGGGCTGGATGAGGCGTTTGTATAGCAGGGACGATGCTGCCTCTCCTCGCTTTCGCTGTCCGTCGCCGCCGCCGCTTCGCTTCAGCTCAGCCAAAAATGGCCAGTTTTGGCCTGTTTTTGGCCGTTTTGGCCAGTTTTTTTGGCAGTTCTTGCGTGCCGTGGCGAACGACATGAGCAGTGCAAAACGTCAGCCATCTCAGCACCCTGGAACCCCCCGGGTGGCACAGGGCTGGATGAGGCGTTCGTATACTAGGGACGGTGCTGCCTCTCACTTCGCTCGCTGTCCACCGCTCGCCACTCGCTCGCTGTCCGCCGCTCGCCGCTCGCTCGCTCAGCCAAAAATGACTAGTTTTGGCCCCGTTTTTGGGCCGTTTTGGCCATTTTTGGGTAGTTCTTGCGTGCGCGGGTGAACGACATGAGTGGAGCAAAAAGCGTCAGCCATCTCAGCACCCTAGAACCCCTCGGGTGGCACAGGGCTGGATGGGGCGTTCAGATAGCAGGGGACGGTGCTGCCTCGCTTTTGCTTGTGTCCGCCGCCGCTTGCTCTGCAAAATGGCCAGTTTTGGCCCAATTTTGGGCCGTTTTGGCCAGTTTTTTGGCAGTTCTTGCGTGCGCGGCGAACAACATGAGCGGAGCAAAACGTCAGCCATCTCAGCACCCTGGAACCCCCGGGTGGCACAGGGTTGGATGGGGCGTTCAGATAGCAGGGACGGTGTGCTGCCTCGCCGCTTTCGCTGTCCGCCGCCGCCGTTCATTTCGCTCAGCCAAAATGGCCAATTTTGGCCAGTTTTGGGCAGTTCTTGCGCCTCGGCGAACGGCGTGAGCCGAAAGCAAAACGTCAGCAATCTCAGCACCCTGAAACCCCCAAGGTGGCATAGGGCTGGATGGGGCGTTCGATAGCAGGGGACGGTGCTGCCTCTCCTTCGCTTTCGCTATCCGCCGCCGCCGCTCGCAGCTTCAGCCAAAATGGCCAGTTTTGGCCCGTTTTGGGCCGTTTTGGCTGGTTTTTTTGGGCAGTTCTTGCGTGCCGTGGCGAACGACATGAGCAGTGCAAAACGTCAGGCATCTCAGCACCCTAGAACCCCCCGGTGGCACAGGGCTGGATGGGGCGTTCAGATACCAGGGGCGGTGCTGCCTCTCGCCGCTGCTGTCCGCCCTTCGCTTCGCTCAGCCAAAAAAATGGCTAGTTTTGGCCCGCTTTTTGGGTCGTTTTGGCGGTTTTTGGCAGTTCTTGCATGCCGTGCCGAACGACATGATCTGTGCAAAACGTCAGCCATCTCAGCACCCTGGAATCCCTCGGGTGGCACAGGGCTGGATGGGGCATTCAGATACAAGGGACGGTGCTGCCTCTCCGCCATTTCGCTGTCCGCGGCTCGCCGCCGCTCATCAGCCAAAATGGCCAGTTTTGGCCTGTTTTTGGGCCGTTTTGTCCAGTTTTTGGGCAGTTCTTGCGCGCCGCGGCCGAACGACATGAGCCGGGTTAAAAACGTCAACCATCTCAGCACCCTGGAACCCCTCGGGTGGCACCGGGCTGGATGGGGCGTTCAGATAGCAGGGACGGTGCTGCCTTCTCGCCGCTTTCGCTGAACTCCGCCGCCACTCGCCGCTCAACCGAAAATGCCCAGTTTTGGCCAGTTTTGGCTAGTTTTTGGGCAGTTCTTGCGCGTGCGCGCGAACGACATGAGCGGAGCGAAAACATCAACCATCTCAGCACCCTGGAACCCCGGGTGGCACAGGGTTGGATGGGGCATTCAGATATTAGGGACGGTGCTGCCTCTCTTGCTTCGCTTCGCTGTCCTCCGCTCGCCGCCGCCGCTCAGCCAAAATGGCCAGTTTTGGCCCGTTTCTGGGCGTTTTGGCCAGTTTTTGGGCAGTTCTTGCGTGCGTCGCTGCAAACGACATGAGCGGAGCAAAACGTCAGTCATCTCACCACCCTGGATCCCCGGGTGGCATAGGGCTGGATGGGGCGTTCGATAGCAGGGACGGTGCTGCCTCTCGCTTCACTTCGCTGTCCGCCGCCGCCGCCGCCTTCGCTCAGCCAAAAATGGCTAGTTTTGGCAGGCTTTTGGGACGGTTTGGCCAGTTTTTTTGGCAGTTCTTAAAGTGCAGCGGCGAACGACATGAGCAAAGCAAAACGTCAGTCATCTCAGCACCCTGGAACTCCACGGGTGGCATAGGGCTGGATGGGGCGTTCAATAGCAGGGACGGTGCTGCCTCTCGCCGCTCGCTGTCCGCCGCCGCTGCTCGCTTGCTCAGCCAAAATGGCCAGTTTTGGCCCGCTTTTGGCCAGTTTTGGCCAATTTTTGGGCAGTTCTTTGCGCCGCAGCGAAACGGCGTGAGCGAGCAAAACGTCAGCCATATCAGCAACCTGGAACCCCCGGGTGGCACAAGGTTGATGGGGCGTTTGTATAGCCGGACGGTGCTGCTTCTCGCTTTGCTTTCGTTGTCCGCCGCCGCCGCCCGCTCAGCCAAAATGGCTAGTTTTGGCCCGCTTTTCAGGCGTTTTGGCCAGTTTTTGGCAGTTCTAGCGTGCAGCCGGCGAACGACATGAGCGGAGCAAAACGTCAGCCATTTCAGCACCCTGGAACCCCGGGTGGCACAGGGCTGGTTGGGGCGTTCAGATAGCATGGACGGTGCTACTTCTCACTTCGCTGCCGCCGCTTTCGCCATTCGCTCAGCCAAAATGGCCATTTTTTTGGCCAGTTTTTTGGCAGTTCTTGCCCCGCGGCGAACGACATGAGCAAAGCAAAACGTCAGCCATCTCAGCACCATGGAACCCCACGGGTGGCACAGGGCTGGATGGGGCGTTCAGATAGCAGGGACGGTGCTGCCTCTCGCGCCGCTCGCTGTCCGCCGCCGCCGCCGCTTCGCTCAACCAAAAATGGCCAGTTTTTCCGTTTTTGGCCAGTTTTGGCCAGTTTTTTTGGGCAGTTCTTGCGTCCCCGGCGGCGAACGACGTGATCGGAGCAAAACGTCAGCCATCTCAGCAGCCCCTGGAACCCCCGGTGGCATAGGGCTGGATGGGGAGTTCGTATAGCAGGGACGGTGCTGCCTCTCGCCGCTTGCTGTCCGCCGCTTCGCCGCCGCTTCAGCCAAAAAATGGCCAGTTTTTACCCGTTTTTGGGCCGTTTTGGCCAGTTTTTTTGACAGTTCTTGCATGCCGTGGCGAACGACATGAGCAGTGCAAAGGTCAGCCATCTCAGCACCCTGGAACCCCGGGTGGCACAGGGCTAGATGGGCGTTCAGATACCAGGGACGGTGCTGCCTCTCGCCGCCGCTGTCCGCCGCCGCTTCAGCCAGCCAAAAATGACCAGTTTTGGCCCGTTTTTGGGCCGTTTTGGCCAGTTTTTGGGCAGTTCTTGCATGCCGCGGCGAATGACGTGAGCGGAGCAAAATGTCAGCCATCTCAGCACCCTGGAACCCCCCGGGTGGCACAAGGCTGGATGGGGCATTCGTATAGCAGGGACGGTGGTGCCTCTTGCTTCGCTCGCTGTCCGCCGCTCGCCGCTCGCTTGCTCAGCCAAAAATGGCCAGTTTTGGCCCGTTTCTGGGCCATTTTGGCCAGTTTTTGGGCAGTTCTTGCGTGCCGCGGCGAATGACATGAGCGGAGCAAAACGTCAGCCATCTCACCACCCTGGATCCCCTCGGGTGGCACAGGGCTGGATGGGGCGTTCGTATTGTTAAATCTCAGATTTTGATGATGAAGTCAATTGTCATTTGTTGTCTAATCTATGTGTTGAGATAAGTGTGTAGGATTAACTACGATGAAAGTTAGACAACCAGCAGGAGTTTTTTTTTGGTAAGTAAAAGTAAATTGATTATGTGTAAAGTTTCTACAAATAGCTTTATCTATACAAGTCATAGACAAAGCCATGTAACTCATAGAGTGCGAATGCGATAGTTATGACTACACATGTTGTAGACTATAACTCCTAATTATAACCAGCAGGAGTTGCGCCGGAGTCAAGATCATGATCACGTTGGGAGTTCGAGAGTTCGATGGAAGTTCAGACGGTCGTCGGAGGTTCTACGAGAACAGATCCGAGAAGTCCAGAAGCTTGCCAAGCGAAGCTCGTCGGAACTCGCCAAGTGGATCGTCGCAAAGTCCAGGAGTTTGCCGGAAGTCCGCAGAAGAATCACCGAGGGTTCATCGGATGATCGACGGAAGTTCGCCGGAAACTCGCCGGAAGAAGCGATTGACGCATCGGAGCAAAGCTGCAGAAATTGTCTTAGATTTAATCGTAGTTAGCACGTTGATTAAGTTGGAAAATGGGAGGTGATCCCATTAGCTTAATCTTGGGGCAATTGGGCCCCTGAAAAGATTGAAATTGGGCCGAATGGAGCTAACCATTCGGACCCTGATTGCACCAGGAGGTGCAACCGCCTAGGCCAGGAGGTGGCACCGCCTGGGCTAAGTCTCCCAGCGAGACTGGGCGGTGCAACCGCCCCAGCCAGGAGGTGCAACCGCCTGAGCTCGGTCTTCGAGCTCTGGCAGAGAGGTGCAACCGCCTCAGTCAGGAGGTGGCACCGCCTGGGGCTCAGTCTCCGAGCCAGACTCAGGCGGTGCAACCGCCCCTGACAGAGAGGTGCAACCGCCTGGGCTCAGTCTCCGAGCTCTGCCAGGCGGTGCAACCTCTCCAGTCAGGAGGTGCAACCGCCTGATCCCGGAATTCCGGGATTTGATCGTTTTGAGCTCCAAATTTGAACTGGGTCGGGGCCTATAAATACCCCACCCATTCAGCACAGAAAGAGCAAGAGACCTACACTGAAATCTTGATCTTCTCTGTGATTCTTGAGCTAAAAATTGTTGTAAAGCCTTTAAGTCTCCTCCTTCTGTTCTTTAAGTTTCTGAATTGTAAAAGTGAGGAGAGAAAGGTTCTGTAAGGGTTGTCTCCTGAGCCCATCAAAAGGAGTGAAACTGTAAAAGGGCATTTGGCCTTCGCCCATTGAAGGAAGGCAGCTAGTTGACGTCGGTGACCTCGTCGGAGGAGGAAGCCAAAAGTGGAGTAGGTCAAGACTGACCAAACCACTCTAAATCTCTGGTTTGCTTTTTATTTCGAGTACCTTATCATTACTGCAAACCTCCTACATAACTACTGCTCTCTCGCGCTTTACTGAATAAGTTCTAAGTGCTGACCTTTTTCGAATATGCATTCAGACGTAAATCTGTGTTTTTCGTGACGATCAGCTTACGTTTGTGTTTTGATTCTGCAAAACTGTCTTCTCATGCTTTTATGAACTAGTTTCTAAGTTTAGATCCCTTTGAAACTGTTTTAGACGCATAAACTGTGTTTAGATTTAAAACTGCGCTTAAACGTAAACCGCGCAAACTGTGTTTAAACATAAAACTGTGTTTTAGACGAAAACTTTTTTTAAACGTTTAGACGTAAAACTGCGTTTAGACACAAACCGCGAAAAAACTGCGCGCTTAGACGTAAACTGAGTTTAGACGCAAAACTGTGTTTAGACGCAAACTGCACAAACTGTGATTAGACATAAAACTGTCTTTTAGACGTAAACTACTTTTAGACGCAAACTGCGTTTTGACGTAAAACTGCGTTTAGACGTAAACTGAGTTTAAACGCAAAACTGCGTTTAGACGTAAAACTGTGTTTAGATGCAAAACTGCGTTTAGACGCAAACTATATTTAGACACAAACTCAGTTTAGACGTAAACTATGCTTAGACGTAAGCTGCGCTTAATCTTAAGTAATCTTAGAATCGGCTTTTACATCGAAATCGTTTTTATCGGACAAACGCAGCTTTCGTTTTTAAATCGCTGAAAGATTTCCACTGCACTAATTCACCCCCCCCTCTTAGTTGTCTCGATCCTAACAATTGGTATCAGAGCCAGGTTAACTCTCTAACGGATTAAAACCCAAGAGAGATGGCATACGCCGGAAACCAAGAGGGGCATTCTATTACACGTCCACCCATGTTCAGTGGGACGGACTACACCTACTGGAAGACCTGAATGAGGATCTTTCTTATTTCTATGGATTTTGAACTGTGGAACCTTGTTGAAAACGGATTTTCAAAGTCTTCTTCCAATGATCGATTGGAATGAATTGGAAAAGAAGGCTTTTCGCTCTTAATGCAAAGGCTATGAATGCCTTATTTTGCGCACTGATAAAAAAAATGAGTTTAATCGTGTTTCAACTTATAAACTGCATTTGATATTTGGCACACACTTGAAGTGACCCACGAGGGCACAAGTAGAGTGAAAGAGTCAAAAATCAATCTGTTGTTGCATTCTTTTTGAACTTTTCGAATGACACCGAGTGAAACCATTGGCGACATGTTTACCGTTTCACGGATGTCGTCAACGGTCTAAAAGGACTCGGAAAAAGTTTTTTCGGATTTTGAACTCAGAATAAGATACTAAGATCCCTTCCTAAAAGTTGGGATCCTAAAGTCACTGCTATTCAAGAGGCAAAAAAAGATCTGTGCAACTTCCCTCTTGAAGAACTAATCGGGTCATTAATGACCTACTTAAATGACTTGTAAAGCTCATGAAGAGCAAAGAAGACATCCTTCCAAAGAACAGGAAGGATATGACACTCAAAACTTCTGAATGCCACTTGAGAGAAAAACTCAAGTGATGAGGACTGTGATGATGACTTGGCACTTCTAACAAGAAAGTTTAAAAAAGTTCTTTAAAAAGAAACAAGTTTAAGAATGATGCAAAAAATTAAACTTGAACCCAAGAAGGACCAAGTGATCTGCTATGAATGCAAAAAGCCGGGACACTACAAGAGTGATTGTCCCCAAGTCAAAAGGAGAACATCAAAGAAGAAGGCTCTTCAAGCAACATGGGATGACTTGAGCGATCTGAAGAAGAGGAGTCCAACACCGAAAGCAAGTTGCTCATTCACGCCTTTAATGGCCATCGGAGAGGAGGTAACGAATTTATTAGATGCTGATTTATCTTTTCATGAATTATTAAATACTTTCCATGAATTATTTGATGAATGCAAGATTATCAATAGAAAATACAAATTGCTAAAAAAGGAGCATGATAGTCTTACTTGTGATTTTAATAAGTTAAAAATTGAATATCATGATAGTTTAAATTCATGTATCAAATGTCATGATCTAGAAACTTTTCAAAAAAAAAAAACTTGCTACTTAAGGACACCTTGAAGAAATTGAGGTTGGTAGCAAGTCATTAAACATGATCCTTACAAACAAGGGTCATGTTCCCAAAAGAAGTGGGATTGGATTTGTGAGGAGTCCTCACCAAAATCCAACTACCTTCGTAAAAGGCCCCTTACATGTTAGACATCAAAGCAAATGCAACTTTTGTTGCAAGTTCGGACATAGGACGCATTATTGTCCATTCAAGAAATTTAGTCCAAACAAATTGATTTGGGTTCCTAAAGGAACCATGACAAATTCTATGCAACATGATAGAAAATGTAGATCTATTTGTGAGGAACCCAAAAGCAAATGGGTACCTAAACATCATCCTTTCTTGTAGAAAACTAAACCATTGCAAGCTAGGAGCAAGAGATGGTACCTTGATAGTGGATGCTCAAGGCATATGACTGGAGATCCATCCCAATTCTCTAAGCTCACTAGCATAGACGAAGGATATGTCACCTTCGGAGACAACAACAAAGGTAAAATCATTGGCAAAGGAACCATAGGTAACAAATCCAACTTCTCTATTGAAGATGTTTTGCTAGTTGATGGTCTAAAACATAACCTCTTGAGCATTAGTCAATTGTGTGATAAAGGATATATTATTAGATTTGAATCTAATGCTTGCATCATTGAAAAACCACACAAAAACATATCTATGATTGCATTAAAACAAAATAACGTATACACTATTGACATCAATGATTTATGTAATGAAATATGTTTTTCTGCTTTAAATGAGAATGCTTGGATATGGCATAGAAGATTAGGTCATGCTAGCATGAAGCTAATCACTCAAATATCATCCAAAGAACTTGTAAGAGGAATTCCTCATATCAAGTTCATCAAAGATAATGTATGTGATGCCTGCCAATTAGGTAAACAAATTAAGAGTAGCTTCAAATCTAAAAATCAAATAAGCACCTCTAGGCCCTTATAATTGATCCATATGGACTTGTTCGGACCCATCACCACATCAAGCCTAGGAGGTAGCAAATACGCCTTCGTCATCGTGGATGACTATAGCAGATACACATGGACTTACTTCTTAAAACAGAAAAGTGAATGCCTTAGATCTTTTACCAAGTTTTGCAAACTCGTTCAGAATGAGAAAGGTTCTATGATTTCGTCAATTAGAAGTGATCATGGTGGTGAATTTCAAAACCATGATTTCTAGGAATTTTGTGAACTCAATGGATACAACCATAATTTCTCTACTCCTAGAAACCCTCAACAAAATGGAGTTGTAGAAAGAAAAAATCGAAATTTACAAGAAATGGCAAGAACCATGTTGAATGAACACAACCTACCCAAATATTTTTGGGCCGAAGCCGTAAATACTGCATGCTACATTTTAAATAGAGTTCTAGTGAGACCTCTACTAACCAAAACTCCCTATGAGTTATGGAACAATAAAAAACCCAACGTTTCATATTTTAAAGTCTTTGGGTGTAAGTGTTTTATCTTGAATGAAAAAAGACAACTTAGGAAAATTTGATGCTAAATCCGATGAAGGAATCTTTTTTGGGTTATTCTACAGTTTCTAAAGCCTTTCAGATCTTCAATAAAAGAACTCTAATTATTGAAGAATCCATTCATGTTGATTTCAATGAGATTTCGAAATCACGAAAAAATGATCTTGATGAAGATGTTAATTTTGATTCCTTGAATTTAAAGGAAACCCCTTCTCCAACTAACAACCTGGATGCATCCACTTCCGAAATATCCTTACCCAAGGATTGGAAGTATGTAGATGCTTACCCTAAGGAGCTAATCCTAGGAGACACGTCAAAGGGGGTTCAAACATGATCTTCTCTTAAAACCTTTTGTGCGAATGCTGCCTTTCTCTCCCAAATTGAACCCAAATGCATTGATGAAGCCATGAAAGATGATTCATGGATTATCACAATGCAAGATGAATTAAATCAATTTGAGAGAAATGAAGTGTGGAAGCTTGTTCCTAGACCAAATGACCATTTAGTTATTGGTACTAAATGGGTCTTCAGAAACAAGCAAAATGAAAATGGTATCATGGTTAGAAACAAGGCTAGATTAGTGGCCAAAGGTTTCAACCAAGAAGAAGGTATCGATTACGAAGAAACCTTCGCTCCTGTGGCTCGATTGGAAGCCATAAGGATGCTCCTTGCCTACGCTAGCAGTAATAATTTTAAGTTGTTTCAAATGGATGTTAAAAGCGCTTTTCTAAATGGCTTTATCTCCGAAGAAGTTTATGTTGAACAACCTCCTGGTTTTGAAAATGATAGCCTCCCTAATCATGTGTTTAGATTAACTAAAGCTCTCTATGGTTTAAAACAAGCCCCAAGGGCTTGGTATGAGAGACTTAGTTCTTTTCTTATCGAAAATAACTTCACAAAAGGCAAGGTTGATACTACATTATTTATCAAGAATTTTGAAAATAATTTTCTCATTGTTCAGATTTATGTTGATGATATTATCTTTGGCTCTACAAATGAATCTCTCTGTGAATCTTTTGCTAGAACCATGAGTCTTGAATTCGAAATGAGCTTAATGGGAGAATTAACATTCTTCTTAGGTTTACAAATCAAACAATTAAGCAACGGCATCTTTATTAGTCAAACAAAATATGCTATGAATTTATTAAAAAAGTTTAATATGAACAACTCAAAGGCTATTAACACCCCTATGAGCACCTCCACTAAGTTAGAAATTGATGAAAGTGGAGAAAGCTTTAATCAAAAGACTTATAGGGGTATGATAGGAAGTTTACTTTACCTCACTGCCACCAGACCAGACATCATGTTCAGTGTAGGACTTTGTGCTAGATTTCAATCAAACCCTAAGATATCTCATCTCAAAGCAGTCAAAAGAATACTTAGATATCTTAATGGAACCACAAATCTAGGATTATGGTACCCAAAATCAGAAAATTTTGAGTTAACAGCTTATGCTGATGCGGACTTCGCTGGCTGTAGACTAGATAGAAAAAGCACATCAGGATCATGTCAATTTTTAGGACATGCCCTTGTATCCTGGTCATCTAAGAAACAAAGCTCGGTTGCTCTATCAACAACCGAAGCTGAATATATTGCAGCAAGTGCATGCTGTGCACAAGTTGTATGGATGAAAAACACTTTAGAAGATTACAAAGTTAATCTTAAAGATATTCCCATTAAATGTGATAACACGAGTGCAATATGCTTAACTAAAAATCCTATACAACACTCAAGAACAAAACATATTGATATTAGACATCACTTTATACGAGATCATGTCACTAATCATGACGTAACCATAGAGTTCATTGATACCAAACATCAACTGGCTGACATTTTTACAAAACCTCTAAGTGAAGAACAATTTGATTTCATTAAAAGAGAATTAGGAATATTGATGTGTCCGAATAAATAAACTTATTTTTCGGACTATATTGAATGATCAGATCACTTGATTGCCATGTTTAAATGTGAAAATCTGTAACAAAATCTTGTCCAAATGCATCTTATTTGTTCGAATGCTATAAAACAGATTTATTCGTACACTTTCATAAGTTTCTGAAATAAATCTGATAAAGTGATTCCTGTGTATGTATTTCATCCTGTAATATCTTTGCGGGTAAAATGGATTATAACAAAAAGGGGAAGAAGTTTTCAAAGCAATCTATGTAAAATTCCTCTATAAAGCTTGCTAATATTGTTTTCCTGGTATCACAATTACCATGTTTTTTTTGTTGATGACAAAGGGGGAGAAACATATGAATTGATAAACACTGCCATGATCATGTCTATGTCATAGTTGCAAATACTTGAGTGATGCTATAAACAATGTTATGGTTATGCCATCCTTGCATCACCAAGAGATATATGAACATGTGCTATAGTTTGCATTATGTCTTGAGTTGATATCCTATCTTGTGAAGTAAATGCAAACTTGCTAGAAAATCTCAAATGTGTGCATCATGTAATAGTCCTTCGCAGCTTTATATGATAATATTCAATTACATGATGAATAGTTACAAACACAATCATACAAACTTGATGATGTATGTCAAGCCTTGACATCATTCTTGAAGAGATACATCATGATGGGTATCATGATGGGAGTATTGATAAGTTTAACTGATCTAACTTATCAATACGTCACTTAAATTCATAGGTCTTGAATTCAAGGTTGACTTATCTCAACTATGGCATATAGATAGGGGGAGTTAAGGATAACTCCATTATCAATTGATTGTCATCATCAAAAAGGGGGAGATTGTTAAATCTCAGATTTTGATGATGAAGTCAATTGTCATTTGTTGTCTAATCTATGTGTTGAGATAAGTGTGCAGGATTAACTACGATGAAAGTTAGACAAGCAGCAGGAGTTGCACCGAGTCAAGATCATGATCACGTTGGGAGTTCGAGAGTTCGACGGAAGTTCGGACGGTCGTCCGGAGGTTCTGCGAGAACAGATCCGGAAGCTCGTCGAACTCGCCAAGTGGATCGTCATAAAGTCCAGGAGTTTGCCGGAAGTCCGCAGAAGAATCACCGAGGGTTCATCGGATGATCGACGGAAGTTCGCCAGAAACTTCGCCGGAAGAAGCGATTGACGATCGGAGCAAAGCTGCAGAAATTGTCTTAGATTTAATCGTAGTTATCACGTTGATTAAGTTGGAAAATGGGAGGTGATCCCATTAGCTTAATCTTGGGGCAATTGGGCCCTTGAAAAGATTGAAATTGGGCCGAATGGAGCTAACCATTCGGACCCTGATTGCACCAGGTGGTGCAACCGCCTAGGCCAGGACGTGGCACCTCCTAGGCTAAGTCTCCCAGCGAGACTGGGCGGGTGCAACCGCGCCCCAGCCAGGAGGTGCAACCGCCTGAGCTCGGCCTTCGAAGCTCGGCAGAGAGGTGCAACCGCCTCAGTCAAGAGGTGGCACCGCCTGGGCTCAGTCTCCGAAAGGCCAGACTCAGGCGGTGCAACCCGCCCCTGACAGAGAGGTGCAACCGCCTGGGCTCAGTCTCGAGAAGCTCTGCCAGGCGGTGCAACCTCTCCAGTCAGGAGGTAACCGCCTGATCCCGGAATTCGAGATTTGATTGTTTTGAGCTCAAAATTTGAACTGGGTTGGGGCCTATAAATAGCCCACCCATTCAGCACAGAAAGAGCAAGAGACCCACACGAAATCTTGATCTTCTCTGTGATTCTTGAGCTCAAAATTGTTGTAAAGCCTTTAAGTCTCCTCCTTCTGTTCTTTAAGTTTCTGAATTGTAAAAGTGAGGAGAGAAAGGTTCTGTAAGGGTTGTCTCCTGAGCCCATCAAAAGGAGTGAAACTGTAAAGGGCAGTTGGCCTTAGCCCATTGAAGGAAGGCAGCTAGTTGACGCCGGTGACCTCGGCCGGAGGAGGAAGCCAAAAGTGGAGTAGGTCAAGACTGACCGAACCACTCTAAATCTCTGGTTTGCTTTTATTTCAAGTACCTTATCATTACTGCAAACCTCCTACATAACTACTGCTCTCTGCCTTTACTGAATAAGTTCTAAGTGCTAACCTTTTCAAATCTGCATTCAGACGTAAATCTATGTTTTTTCAAATGCATCAGCTTACGCTTGTGTTTTTTGATTCTGCAAAACTGTCTTCTGCGCTTTTATGAACTAGTTTCTATGTTTAGATCCCTTTGAAACTGTTTTAGATGCAAACTGCATTTAGACGTAAAACCGCGTTTAAACATAAACTGCGCAAACTGTGTTTTAGACGTAAACTTCTTTTAAACGTTTAGACGTAAAACTGCGTTTAGACACAAACTGCGTAAAACTGCGTTTAGACGTAAACTGAGTTTAGACGCAAAACTGTGTTTAGATGCAAAGTGCGTAAACTGTGTTTAGACATAAAACTGTCTTTTAGACGTAAACTACTTTTAGACGCAAATTGCGTTTTGACGTAAAACTGCGTTTAGACGTAAACTGAGTTTAAACGCAAAAAACTGCGCTTAGACGTAAAACTGTGTTTAGACGCGAAAACTGCGCTTTAGACGAAACGGTATTTAGACGCAAACTCAGTTTAGACGAAAACTGTGATTAGACGTAAACTGCGCTTAATCTTAAGTAATCTTAGAATCGGCTTGTACAACGAAATCGTTTTTATCGGACAAACGCAGCTTTCGTTTTTAAATCGCTGAAAGATTTCCGCTGCACTAATTCACCCCCCCCCCTCATAGTGCTCTCGATCCTAACACGTATTGCAGGGACGGTGCTGCCTCTCGCTTCACTCGCTGTCCGCCGCTCGCTCGCTCAGCCAAAAATAGCCAGTTTTGGCCCGCTTTTGGGCCGTTTTGGCCAGTTTTTAGGCAGTTCTTGCGTGCCACGGCGAAACGACATGAGCAGAGCAAAAAGCGTCAGCCATCTCAGCACCCTGGAACTCCCGGGTGGCACAGGGCTGGATGGGGCGTTCAGATAGCAGGGGCGGTGCTGCCTCTCGCCATTGCTCGCTGTCCGCCGCCGCCACTTTCCATTAAGCAGCCATAAATGGCCAGTTTTGGCCAGTTTTTGAGCAGTTCTTGCGTGCGCAGCTAACGACGTGAGCGGAGCAAAACGTCAGCCATCTCAGCAACCTGGAACCCTCCGGTGGCACAGGTCTGGATGGGGCGTTTGTATAGCAGGGACGGTGCTGCCTCTCGCTTCGCTGTCGCTGTCCGCCGCTTCGTCGGCCGCTTCGCTCAGCCAAAATGGCCAGTTTTGGTCCGTTTTTTTGGGCCAGATTAACCAGTTTTTGGGCATCTTCGCGTGCAGCGGCTTAACGACATGAGCGGAGCAAAATGTCAGCCATCTCAATACCCTGGAACCCCCGGGTGGCCCATGGATGGTTGGGGCGTTAGATAGCAGGGGACGGTGCAGCCTCTCGCTTCATTCGCTGTCCGCCCCTTCCATCCACTTCGCTCAGCCAAAAAATGGCCAGTTTTGGCCGTTTTTTGGCCAATTTTGGCCAATTTTGGGCAGTTCTTTATGCGTCTTGGCGGCGAACGGCGGTGGCGAACAAAACGTCAGCAATCTCAGCACCCTGGAACCCCCAGGTGGCACAGGGCTGGATGGGGCGTTCAGATAGCAGGGACGGTGCTGCCTCTCGCCGCTTCGCAGTCCGCCGGCCGTCGCCGCGCTTCGCTCAGCCAAAATTGCTAGTTTTGGCCCGCTTTTTGGGCCGTTTTGGCCAGTTTTTGGCAGTTCTTGCGTGCCGCGGTGAAACGACATGAGCGAAACAAAACGTCAGCCATCTCAGCACCATGGAACCCCGGGTGGCACAGGGCTGGATGGGGCGTTCGATAGCAGGGACGGTGCTGCCTCTCGCCCCTTAGCTGTCCGCCGCTCGCCGCTCGCTAGTTCAGCCAAAAATGGCCAGTTTTGGCCCGTTTTTGACCAGTTTTGGCCAAATTTTGGCCAGTTCTTGCGTGTCGCGGCGAACGACGTGAGCGGAGCAAAACTTCTGCCATTTCAGCAACCCGTTTTGGCCACTTTTTGGGCAGTTCTTGCGTGCCGTGGCGAACGACATGAGCGAAGCAAAACGTCAGCCATCTCAGCACCATGGAACCCCCCGGGTGGCACAGGGCTGGATGGGGCGTTCGTATAGCAAGGACGGTGCTGCCTCTGGCTTTGCTCATTGTCCGCCGCTCGCCGCTCGCTCTCTCAGCCAAAAATAGCCAGTTTTGGCCCATTTTTGGCCAGTTTTGGCCAGTTCTTGCGTGTCGCCCGAACGAGCGGCGTGGAGCAAAACGTCTGCCATCTCAGCACCCTGGAACCCCGGGTGGTATAGGGATGGATGGGGCATTCAGATATAGCAGGACGGTGCTACCTCTCTTTCGCTCGCAGTCCGCCTTCGCCGCCGCCGCCGCCCCGCTCAGCGAAAAATGGCCAGTTTTGGCCAGGTTTGGCCAGTTTTTGGGCAGTTCTTGCGTGCATCGCGGCCGAACGGCGTGAGCAGAGCAAAAAGTCAGCCATTGCAGCACCCTGGAACCCCTGGGTGGAATAGGGCTGGATGGGGCATTTGTATAGCAGGGACGGTGCTGCATCTCGCCATTCGCTGTCCGCCCACTTCCCACTTCATTCGCGACAGCCAAAAATGGCCAGTTTTGGCCCGTTTCTGGGCCGTTTTGGCCAGTTTTTGGGCAGTTCTTAAGTGCCGTGGCGAAACGACATGAGCAGTGCAAAAGGTCAGCCATCTCGGCACCCTGGAACCTCCCGGGTGGCACAGGGCTGGATCGGGCATTCATGATACCAGGGGCGGTGCTGCCTCTCGCCGGCCGCTGTCCGCCGCCGCCGCTCACTCAGCCAAAATGACCAGTTTTGGCCCGATTTTGGGTGGTTTTGGCCAGTTTTTTAGGCAGTTCTTGCCTGCAGCGGGCGAACGACATGAGCGAGACAAAACGTCCAGCCATCTCAGCACCCTGGAACCCCTGGGTGGCAGAGGGCTGGATGGGGCATTCAGATAGCAGGGGCGGTGCTGCCTCTCGCCCTCGGCTCGCTGTCTGCCGCTCGCCGGTCGGTTAAACAGCCAAAATGGCCAGTTTTGGCCCGTTTTGGGCTGTTTTGGCCAGTTTATGGGCAGTTGTTGCGTCTTCGGGAACGACATGAGCCGGAGCAAAAACGTCAGCCATCTCAGCACCATGGAACCCCGGGTGGCACAGGGCAGGACGGGCGTTCGATAGCAGGGCGGTGCTGCCTCTCGCTTCGCTTCGCTGTCCACCGCTCGCTCAGCCAAAAATGGCCAGTTTTGGCCACTTTTGGCTAGATTTTGGCCAGTTCTTGCGTGTGCGGCGAACGACGTGAGCGGAGCAAAACGTCAGCCATCTCAGCAACCTGGAACCCCGGGTGGCAGAGGGCTAGATGGGGCGTTCGAATAGCAGGGACGGTGCTGCCTCGCTTCGCTTCATTCGTCCGTCCGCCGCCGCCCCTTTCTTCAGCCAAAATGGCCAGTTTTGGCCCGTTTTTGAGCCGTTTTGGCCATTTTTTTGGGCAGTTCTTGTGTGTCGCGGCGAACGACATGAGCGGAGCAAAACGTCCGCCATCTCAGCACCCTGGAACCCCCGGTGGCACAAGGATGGATGGGGCGTTCGTATAGTAGGGGCGGTGCAGCCTCTCGCCAGCTTCGCTGTCCGCCGCCCGCGCCGCTCGCTTCAGACAAAAAAATGGCCAGTTTTGGCACGTTTTTTGGCCAGTTTTGGCCAGTTTTGGGCAGTTCTTGGGGGGCGGCGAACGGCGTGAGAAGCAAAACGTCAGCCATCTCAGCACCCTGGAACCCCCGGTGGCACAGGGCTGGATGGGGTGTTCGATAGCAGGGGACGGTGCTGCCTCTCCGCTTTCCTTCCGCGCTAAGCCAAAATGGTCAGTTTTGGCCCGTTTTGGACGTTTTTTGGCCAGTTTTTGGGCAGTTCTTGCTTGTCGCGACGAGCGACATGAGCCGGAGCAAAACGTCAGCCATCTCAGCACCCTGGAACCCCCAGGTGGCACATGGCTGGATGGGGCGTTCAGATAGCAAGGACGGGGCTGCCTCTCGCTTCCCTCGCTGTCCGCCCTTTCGCCGCTTCGCTTCGCTCAGCCAAAAATGGCAAGTTTTGGCCCGCATTTGGGCCGTTATGGCCAATTTTGGGCAGTTCTTGCGTGCCACGGCGAACGACATGAGCGAACAAAGGCGTCAGCCATCTCAGCACCCTGGAACCCCCGGGTGGCACAGGGGGCTGGATGGGGCATTCAGATAGCAGGGACGGTGCTGCCTCTCGCCGTTAAGCTGTCCGCCTCTCGCCCGCTTCGCTCACTAAGCCAAAATGGCCAGTTTTGGCCAGTTTTTGGGCAGTTCTTGCGTGCCGCGGCTTAACGTGAGCAGAGCAAAACATCAGCCATCTCAGCAACCTGGAACCCCGGTGGCACAGGGCTGGATGGGGCGTTCAGATAAGCAACGACGGTGCTGCCTCTCGCCGGCTTCGCTGTCCGGCCGCCGCCGCTTTTTCAGCCAAAATGGCCAGTTTTGGCCCGTTTCTGGGCCGTTTTGGCCAGTTTTTGGGCAGTTCTTGCGTGCCATGGCGAAACGGCGTGAGCGGAGCAAAACTTCAGCCAACTCAGCACCCTGGAATCCCCGGGTGGCATAGTGCTGGATGGGGCGTTCATTATAGCAGGGATGGTGCTGCCTCTCGCTTCGCTTCGCTGTCCGCCGCCGCGTCGCCGCGCTTCGCTCAACCAAAAAATGACCAGTTTTGGACCGTTTTTTGGGCCGTTTTGGCCAGTTTTGGGCAGTTCTTGCCTACCGCGAGAGAACGACATGAGCGGAGCAAAAAACGTCAGCCATCTCAGCACCCTGAACCCCCGGGTGGCACAGGGCGGGATGGGGCGTTCAATATCGCAGGGGCGGTGCTGCCTCTCTCCGCTTTCGCTGTCCGACGCCGCTTCGCTTCGCTCAGCCAAAATGGCCAGTTTTGGCCCGTTTCTGGGCCGTTTTGGCCACTTTTTTTTAGTTCTTCTTGCGTGCTATGGCGAACGACATGAGCAGTGCAAGACGTCAGCCATCTCAGCACCCTGGAACCCCGGGTAGCAGGGCTGGATGGGGCGTTCAGATAGCAGGACGGTGCTGCCTCTCGCCGTTAAGCTGTCCGCCTCGGCGCCGCTGGCTTCGCTAAACCAAAAATGGCCAGTTTTGGCCAGTTTTTGGGCAGTTCTTGCGTGTGCATGGCGAACGACATGAGCGAGCAAAAGTCCGCCATCTCAGCACCCTAGAACCTCTCGGATGGCACAGGGATGGATTGGGCGTTCGATAGCAGGGGACGGTGCTGCATCTCGCCGCTTCGCTGTCCGCCGCTGGAACACCCCGTTTCTAGGCCGTTTCGCTAGTTTTTTGGGCATTTCTTGCGTGCCATGTCAAACGACAAGAGCGGAGCAAAACGTCAGCCATCTCAGCATCCTGGAACCCCGGGTGGCACAGGGATGGATTGGGCATTCAGATAGCAGGGGCGGTGCTGCATCTCGCCATTTCGCTGTCCGCCCGCTTCGCCCTTTCGGTCACTCAGACAAAATGGCCAGTTTTGGCCTGTTTTTGGGCGTTTTTTGGCCAATTTTTTGGCAGTTCTTGCGCGTGCCTTGGCGGCGACATGAGCAAAGCAAAACGTCAGCCATCTCAGCACCCTGGAACACACCGGGTGGCACAGGGCGGATGGGGCATTCAGATAGCAGGGGCGGTGCTGCCTCTCGCCTTCGCTTCGCTGTCCGCCGCTTGCCGCTCGCTTCGCTCAGCCAAAATGGCCTGTTTTGGCCCGTTTTTGGGCCGTTTTTGGCCAGTTTTGGGCAGTTCTTGCGTTCCGTGGCGAACGACATGAGCCGAACAAAGCGTCAGCCATCTCAGCACCATGGAACCCCCCGGTGGCACAGGGCTGGATGGCGCGTTCTTATAGCAGGGGACGGTGCTGCCTCTCGCGCCATTTCGCTGTCCACCACTCGCCACTCCTTTCGCTCCGCCAAAATGGCCAGTTTTGGCCAGTTTTGGCCAGTTTTTACGCAGTTCTTGCATGCCGCGGCGAAACGACGTGAGCGGAGCAAAATGTCAGCCATCTCAGCACCTTGGAACCCCCTGGGTGGCACACGGCTGGATGGGGCGTTCGTATAGCAGTGACGGTGCTACCTCTCGCTTCGCTCACTGTCCGCCGCTCGCCGCTCGGTCGCTCAACCAAAAATGCCCAGTTTTGGCCCGTTTTTGGGCCGTTTTGGCCAGTTTTTTGGCTGTTCTTGCGTGCCGCGGCGACCGACATGAGCGAGCAAAACGTCAGCCATCTCAGCACCCTGGAACACCCCGGATGGCACAGGGCTGGATGGGGCGTTAAATATAGCAGGGACGGTGCTGCCTCTCGCCACTCACTGTCCGCCCGCCGTCGCTCTCTCTCGCTCAGCTAAAATGGCCAGTTTTTTCGCGGTTCTTGCATGCCGCGGCGAACGACTTGAGAGCGGAGCAAAACATCAGCCATCTCCGCACCATGGAACCCCCGGTGGCCTAGGGCAGGATGGGGCATTCAAAGTAAAACAGGGACGGTGCTGCCTCTCCCATTTCGCTGTCCTCCGCTTCGCCCGGGCTTCGCTCAGCCAAAAATGGCGAGTTTTGGCCAGTTTTGGCCTGTTTTTGGCTAGTTTTGGCCAACTTTTGGGCAGTTCTTGCGTGCTGCGGCGAACGACGTGGCGAGCAAAACGTCAGCCATCTCAGCACCCTGGAACTCCCCGGTGGCACAGGGCTGGATGGGGCGTTAAATGATAGCAGGGACGATGCTGCCTCTCGCCGCCGCTCCTGTCCTCCGCTTCGCCGCTTCTTCTTCAGCCAAAATGGCCAGTTTTGGCCCCTTTTTGGCCAGTTTTTGGCAGTTCTTGCGTGCCGGCGGCGAACGACGCGTTAGCGGAGCAAAACGTCAGCCATCTCAGCAACCTGGAACCCCCAGGTGGCACAGGGCGGATGGGGCGTTCAGATAGCAGGGACGGTGCTGCATCTCACTTCACTTTCGCTGTCTGCCGCTGGTCGCCGCCACATCCAAAAAAATGGCCAGTTTTGGCCTGTTTTTGGGCGGTTTGGCCAGTTTTTGGGCACTTCTTGTGTACCGCGGCTAACGACATGAGCGGACAAAACGTCAACCATCTCAGCACCCTGGAACCCCGGGTGGCACAGGGCAGGATGGGGCATTCGATAGCAGGTGCGGTGCTGCCTCTTGCTTCGCTTCGCTGTCCGGCGCCGCCGCTTCGCTTCGCTCAGTCAAAAATGGCCAGTTTTGGCCCGTTTCTGGGCCTGTTTGGCCAGTTTTTTGGCAGTTCTTGCGTGCCGCGGCGAACTACGTGAAAGGAGCAAAACGTCCAGCCATCTCAGCAACCTGGAACCCCGGGTGGCACAGGGCTGGATGGGGCGTTCGTATAGCAGGGGACGGTGCTGCCTCTGCTTCCCTCGTTGTCCGCCGCTTCGCCGCCGCTCAGCTCAGCCAAAATTGGCCAGTTTTGGCCCGTTTTTGGCCAGTTTTGGCCAATTTTTTGGCAATTCTTGCGTGTCGGGCGAAAGACGTGAGCGAGCAACACGTCAACCATCTCAGCACCCTGGAACCCCCCGGGTGGCACTGGGCTAGTTGGGGCGTTAAATCATATAGCAGGGGCGGTGCTGCCTCTCGCCGGCTTCGCTGTCCGCCGCTTCGCCGCTTCCTTTCGCTAAACCAAAATGGCCAGTTTTGGCTAGTTTTTGGGCAGTTCTTCGCGTGCCGTGGCGAAAGGCGTGAGCAGTGCAAAACGTCAGCCATCTCAGCACCCTGGAACCCCGGTGGCACAGGGGGGCTGGATGTGGCGTTAGATACCAGGGACGGTGCTGCCTCTCGCCGATCGCTGTCCGCCGCTTCGCCGCTAGCTTCGCTCAACCAAAAATGGCCAGTTTTGGCCCGTTGTTGGGCGTTTTTGGCCAGTTTTTGGCAGTTCTTGCGTGCCACGGCGAAACGACATGAGCGAACAACCGTCAGCCATCTCAGCACCTTGGAACCCCCCGGGTGGCCTAGGGCAGGATGGGGCATTAAAGAAGCAGGGATGGTGCTGCCTCTCGCTTCGCTTCGCTGTCCTCCAGCTCCGCTCGCCGCTGCTTCATCAGCCAAAATGGCCAGTTTTGGCCAGTTTTGGCCTGTTTTTGGCTAGTTTTGGCTAGTTTTTGGGCAGTTCTTCGTGCTGCGGCGAACGACGCGGAGTAGAGCAAAACGTCAGCCATCTCAGCACCCTGGAACCCCGGGTGGCACAGGGCTGGATGGGGCGTTCAGATAGCAGGGACGATGCTGCCTCTCGCTTCGCTCCTGTCCTCCGCTTCGCCCTTTCTTCATCAGCCAAAATGGCCAGTTTTGGCCCGTTTTTGGCCAGTTTTTTGGGCAGTTCTTGCGTGCCGCGCGGCGAACGACGTGGAGCGGAGCAAAACGCCAGCCATCTCAGCACCCTGGAACCCCCAGGTGGCACAGGGCTAGATGGGCGTTCAGATAGCAGGGACGGTGATGCCTCTCGCTTATTGTCCGCTGTCGCCATCGCCGCTTCGCTCGCTCAGCCAAAAAATGGCCAGTTTTGGCCAGTTTTTGGGCAGTTCTTGCTTACCGTGGCGAACGCGACATGAGCGGAGCAAAACGTCAGACATCTCAGCACCCTGGAACCCCGGGTGGCACAGGGCTGAATGGGGCGTTCAGATAGCAGGGACGGTGCTGCCTCTCGCCGCCTCGCTGTCCGCCGCTTCGCCGCTCGCCCGCCATTTCGCTCAGCCAAAAATGGCCAGTTTTGGCCCGTTTTTTGGCTGTTTTGGCCAGTTTTTGGGCAGTTCTTGCGTGCCACGGCGAATCGACATGAGCGGGAGCAAAGCGTCAGCCATCTCAGCACTCTGGACCCCGGGTGGCACAGGGCTGGATGGGGCGTTCAGATAGCAGGGACGGTGCTGCCTCTCGCCGCTTCGCCAGTCAGCCAGCTCGCCCGCCGCTTCAGCTCAAAAAATGGCCAGTTTTGGCCCGTTTCTAGGCCTTTTTTGTCCAGTTTTTGGGCAGTTCTTGCGTGCCGTGGCGAAACGACATGAGCGGAGCAAAACATCAGACATCTCAGCACATTGGAACCCCCGGTGGCACAGGGCTGGATGGGGCGTTTGTATAGCAGGGGACAGTGCTGCCTCTCGCCGCCGGCTGTCCGCTTGCTTGCCGCCGCTTCGCTCAGCCAAAATGGCCAGTTTTGGCCCGTTTTCTGGGCCGTTTTGGCCAGTTTTTGGGCAGTTCTTGCGTGCCCGCGGTGAACGACATGAGCGAACAAAACGTCAGCCATCTCAGCACCCAGGAACCCCCCTGGGTTGCATAGGGCTGGATGGTGCGTTCAGTATAGCAGGGACGGTGCTGCCTCTCGCCGCCTTCGCTGTCCGCCCGCTTTCGCCGGCTTCGCTCAAACCAAAAATGGCCAGTTTTGGCCCGTTTTCTTAGCCGTTTTGGCCAGGTTTTGGGCAGTTCTTGCGTGCCGTGGCAAACGACATGAGCGGAGCAAAACGTCAGCCATGTCAGCACCCTGGAACCCCGGGTGGCACAGGGGCTGGATTTCATGTTCAGATAGCAGGGACGATGCTGCCTCTCGCCGCTTCGCTGTCCGCCGGCTCGTCGCCGGGCTTCGCTCAGCCAAAAAATGGCCAGTTTTGGCCCGTTTTTGGGCCGTTTTTTGGTTTTTGGGCAGTTCTTGCGTGCGTGGACGAACAATATGAGCGGAGCAAAACATTAGCCATCTCAGCACCCTAGAACTCCCGGGTGGCACTGGGCTGGATGGGGCATTAAATATAGCAGGGACGGTGCTGCCTCTCGCCGCCGCTGTTCGCCGCCTTCGCCGCTTCATTCAGCCAAAAAAATGGCCTGTTTTGGCCCATTTTTTTAGCTAGTTTTTGGCAGTTCTTGCATGCCATGGCGAACGACGTGAGCGGAGCAAAACGTCAGCCATCTCAGCACCCTGGAACCCCCGGTGGTACAGGGCTAGATGGGGCGTTCAGATAGAAGGGGCGGTGCTGCCTCTCGCCATTTCGCTCTCCGCCGCCTTTCGCCAGCTTCAAAATCAGCCAAAAATGGCTATTTTTGGCCCATTTTTGGGCGTTTTGGCCAGTTTTGTGCAGTTCTTGCATGCCACGGCTGATCGACATGAGTAGAGCAAAGCGTCTGCCATCTCAGCACCTTAGAACCCCGGGGTGGCACAGGGCTGGATGGGGCATTCATATAGCAGGGACGGTGCTGCCTCTCGCGCCCATTTCGCTGTCCGTAGCTCGCCGCTTCGCTTCGCTCAGCCAAAATGGCCAGTTTTGGCGTTTTTGGCCAGTTTTGGCCAGTTTTTGGGCAGTTCTTACGTGCCGCTTAACGGCGTGAGTGGAGCAAAAACGTCAGCCATCTCAGCATCCTGGAACCCCCTGGGTGGCACAGGGCTGGATGGGGGAGGGCTGGATGGGGTGTTCAGATAGCCGGGGCGGTGCTGCCTCTCGCCTAAACTTGCTGTCCGCCGCTCGCCGCCGCTCAGCCAAAATGGCCAGTTTTGGCCCGTTTCTGGGCGTTTTGGCTAGTTTTTTGGGCAGTTCTTACGTGCCGTGGCGAACGACATGAGCGGTGCAAAAAAGCCAGCCATCTCAGCACGCTGGAACCCCGGGTGGCACAGGACTGGATGGGGCGTTCAGATACCAGGGGCGGTGCTGCCTCTCGCCTTCCTAAAATGTCCGCCCGCTTCGCTCAGCCAAAAATGGCCAATTTTGGCCCGTTTTGGCCTTTTTTTGTAGCAGTTCTTGCGTGCTGCGGTGAACGACGTGAGCGGAGCAAAACGTCAGCCATCTCAGCACGCTGGAACCTGTAACATCCCTCGTTTCTGAATTTTCGTATAAGTTTCTAGTTGTAATATATGTATCTATTTTAAATTTGATACAAAGTCAAAGTATGAATCTGAGAACTTATTCATAAGAGTTGGAGGATTTGTTAAAACAAAAATCTGAGGATCTATATGTAAACCCTGAGGACCTAATCATAAATATGATAAATACAAGGACTAAACTGTAAAATGTACAAAAATACAAACCCCACCGTTTAAGCCTCTCTGCCTTCGTTCTTAAGGAAGCAGACAAGGCAGCTGCGTGGATGATCTGGGAAAGAAAAAAATAAAGAAGAAGAAGAAGAAGAAGAAGAAGAAGAAGAAGAAGAAGAAGAAGAAGAAGAAGAAGAAAATTGGGGCTTTAAGTTTTCTTGCTCAATCTTCTCAATTGGGGGTCAAAAATTCTCAAAGGCAAGTGTTCTAATCCCATCCTACAGAATATTAGCTTCCGTTCTTATGTTGGTTCAAAAAGATCTGAAATATTTCCATTTTAGAACCGGAAATGTCTCTCTTTGGACATAGAACCAAGGATTCTGAAATTTTTCGGTAAACTGACCCCTATATACTCTTCTAGCTATAATTTTTGGTACGAAAAGCAGATTTGGGCAGGACCTAGTTTATTTGAAAACAGACTCTTATATCTTTCTTTTGACACAGATTTTGAAGATTTTGAACACCGATTACTTACCCAAACATCTGTTTCTAATGAGCCAATACATGCTGCAAAACAGGGATCAAAATTTCTAACCCTTTCATACTAAAATACATATAAGTTCCTGTTGGAAATTCTAAATTATACCAAACTGACTTCGTCCGAAATTAGACTTGAAATTTTTCTTTTGACATATAGTTTGAAAATTTTGGAATTCAAATGCCTACCCTATTATCTGTTGAATCCGACCCTATGTATTCTTTTTTTTGGTAAGTAAAAGTAAATTGATTATGTGTAAAGTTTCTACAAATAGCTTTATCTATACAAGTCATAGACAAAGCCATGTAACTCATAGAGTGCGAATGCGATAGTTATGACTACACATGTTGTAGACTATAACTCCTAATTATAATCAAAATAGAAAATGTTTACCAGATATATCAAAATTTGGCATCATTCCCAAGATCTTTAGCTAATAGCAAAATTAAAATTGATAAAAATATATTTTTCTCTTTGGGTAAAGTGTTTCGTTTTGAGATCTTGCTCCATACAGGATCTTGAGTCTCTAATAATCTCTTTCAATAGCTGTGCATTGTTTGTGTGTTGACATTTAAAGATTCTGTTACATCTCTCCTTCCACATCCACCAAATAGCGCATCTGAAAGTAACCTTTGCCAGTTGTGTGAGAGGCCCTTTTCTTGAGAAACATTGCATGAGTTCGCCTAGTTCTTGGTGCAAGTTTGGTTGCGGCAGTCTATTGAGTTCAAATCGCTGGAGAATCTCCTTCCATATCCATTTTGTATAATCACAAGCAAAATAAAGGTGGTCAACAGTTTCTTCTTGTTGCATACAAAGGGAGCATCGGTTAACATGATAGATACCTCTTCTTTTCATATTGTCTATTGTAGGTAGTTTATTGAGAAGGGCCTGCCATGTACATAAGGAATGTCTTTGTGATCCCGGTCGATCCCATGTCCAACTGCTTGGGACCCACTTGTTATTTCTTTGCCTAATTTGATTCCATGCAGATGTGGCACTAAATTTGCCATTGTCATGAGGCCAAATAAGTTTATCTGAAGAGTTGTTCGTGATTGGAATAACTATAATAGTCGGCCAAAGTGATAACATTTCGGGAGAAATAGGATTAGGGAGACACCAGGTACCGTTAGCAATGAACTCAGAAACCTTCCAATCTTTGGGAGCCCCAAGATCTTTTCGTATTCTGTCACCATATAATTGAAATATACTCTTCCCATTCACCCAAGGATCGTACCACATATTAGTACTAGTTCCAGAAGAGATTGCATAGGAAATGTGTTTGATTAGCCAATTCCTTGCCTTTAAAATTCCTTTCCAAGCTGTAGAGTGGTATGTTCTTGTTGAAATTTCCCAGATTGATTCTTTTGAAAGATACCTAGCAGAAACCCAATGTGACCATAAGGAACATTTGTTTTGCAAAAGATCCCACAATTGCTGCACCAGACATGCTTGATTCCAATCTCTAGTATTTCTCAAGTTTAGCCCCCCTTCATCTTTCGGTTTGCAAATGCTATCCCAATTTACCATATGCATTGCCTTCTCATTTGTGCCATTCCAGAAGAAGTTCATTAATAACCGTTCAATATCTTGGAGAAGTCCAGCAGGCAGAAGAAATGCATTACACCAATATATAGAGTAGGAGTGCAATACCGAACGGATGAGTTCGAGTCGTCCTGCTTTTGATAGAAACCTATTTTTCCAAGAAGAAATTCTATTCTTTATTTTTTGCAAGATAGGCTGACAGTGGGTTTTTTGAATGCCTGTGGATATGAGCGGGAGACCCAAATAAGGAACTGGCAAGCTTCCCTCACTAACCCCCAAAGTTTGTGCAATAAAGACATTATCCTCAACGTAAGGGCTCATATATACTTTACTTTTCGCATGATTTAACTGAAGTCCAGAAACCATACCAAAGTCGTTCATAATAGTAGCCAGGTTAAGTTGGTTCATTTTGGAGAAAGATAAGTAAGTCATCTGCAAATGTTATATGTGATATATGAACAGAACCAGCAATGGGTACCTTAATGCTGCCATTTAAAACTGCGTGTTCCAACATACAGCTAAGTCCTTCCATCGCAATAGTAAAAGATCACGGAGAGAGGGATCACCTTGTCGGATGCCATTCGTGCTCCCAAAAAAAAACCAATTGGTGAGCCATTAAAGAGTATCGAAAACTTTGGAGTTTCCAGGCAAGATTGAATCCAATTAACCCATTGCTGTGGGAAGTTCATATCGAGGAGCATCTTATAGATAAACTTCCTATTAACTGAATCGAAGGCTTTCCGTAAATCAGCTTTAAAACATATTTTTGTCCCTCTTGCTTTTGAATGCAAATCTTTGACCAAGTCATTAGCAAACAAAATGTTATGATGTATACTTCTCCCTTTGATGAAAGCAGCTTGGTTTGGGCTAATGATCTTGTGTATTACCTTTTGCATTCTATTTGCCAATACTTTGGAGATGATCTTGTAAATAAAGTTGCATAATGATATGGGTCGATAGTTCTCTAGTGAATCAGCCCCTGCATTCTTCGAATTAAGGAAATAAAAGTGCAATTCATCTCTCTAAGAATATGACCTGAAGAGAAAAAAATGTTGGCAAGCCTTGATCACATCATTTTCCAATAATTGACCAAGCAGTTTGGTAAAATTCAGCTGAAATCCATCTGCCCCAGGGCTTTTTTGCTTTGGTGACTTAAAGACAACACATACAATTTAGGTCATCTGTAATTGGGGCATTGAGGATTGAAATAGCTTCCAATCAAGTTTTCTAGTCGGCTCCACATGAATGTTATTAGGTTTCCCAGCTTGATTGAGTAAGGAATAAAAAAATTGCTCTGTGTGTGCTTTAACCTCATCCAACTTCTCAATAAGATTATCATCTTTGTCTCTGCATTTGCTGATACGATTAATAGCCCTTCGAGTAGCAATTGAAGCATAGAAAAATTTTGTATTGGAATCCCCTAGAGTAAGCCAATGTTGTCGAGACTTCTGCTTTGCAAAACTTTCCTCCTGTTTTAAGGCTTGCATGAAGTTATTTCTGGCTTCTGCCTCTTTTATTTTGGTAAGTAAAAGTAAATTGATTATGTGTAAAGTTTCTACAAATAGCTTTATCTATACAAGTCATAGACAAAGCCATGTAACTCATAAAGTGCGAATGCGATAGTTATGACTACACATGCTGTAGACTATAACTCCTAAGATCTTTAGCTAATAGAAAATGTTTGGCTTCCCAAGATCTTTAGCTAATAGCAAAATTAAAATTGATAAAAATATATTTTTCTCTTTGGGTAAAGTGCTCCGTTTTGAGATCTTGCTCCATACAGGATCTTGAGTCTTTAATAATCTCTTTCAATAGCTGAGCATTGTTTGTGTGTTGACATTCAAAGATTCTGTTACATCTCTCCTTCCACATCCACCAAATAGCTTATCTCCTAAAAGTAACCTTTGCCAGTTATTGTGAGAGGCCCTTTTCTTGAGAAACATTGCATGAGTTAAGCCTAGTTCTTGGTGCAAGTTTGGTTGTGGCAGTCTATTGAGTTCAAATCGCTGGAGAATCTCCTTCCATATCCATTTTGTATAATCACAAGCAAAATAAAGGTGGTCAACAGTTTCTTCTTGTTGCATACAAAGGGAGCATCAGTTAACATGATAGATACCTCTTCTTTTCATATTGTCTATTGTAGGTAGTTTATTGAGAAGGGCCTGCCATGTACATAAGGAATGTCTTTGTGATCCCGGTCGATCCCATGTCCAACTGCTTGGGACCCACTTGTTATTTCTTTGCCTAATTTGATTCCATGCAGATGTGGCACTAAATTTGCCATTGTCATGAGGCCAAATAAGTTTATCTGAAGAGTTGTTCGTGATTGGAATAACTATAATAGTTTTTTTGGTAAGTAAAAGTAAATTGATTATGTGTAAAGTTTCTACAAATAGCTTTATCTATACAAGTCATAGACAAAGCCATGTAACTCATAGAGTGCGAATGCGATAGTTATGACTACACATGTTGTAGACTATAACTCCTAATTATAATTAAAATAGAAAATATTTATCCAGATATATCAAAATTTGGCATCATTCCCAAGATCTTTAGCTAATAGCAAAATTAAAATTGATAAAAATATATTTTTCTCTTTGGGTAAAGTGCTCCGTTTTGAGATCTTGCTCCATACAGGATCTTGAGTCTCTAATAATCTCTTTCAATAGCTGAGCATCGTTTGTGTGTTGACATTTAAAGATTCTGTTACATCTCTCCTTCCACATCCACCAAATAGCGATCTGAAAGTAACCTTTGCCAGTTGTGTGAGAGGACCTTTTCTTGAGAAACATTGCATGAGTTCAGCCCAGTTCTTGGTGCAAGTTTGGTTCATGGCAGTCTATTGAGTTCAAATCACTGGAGAATCTCCTTCCATATCCATTTTGTATAATCACAAGCAAAATAAAGGTGGTCAACAGTTTCTTCTTGTTGCATACAAAGGGAGCATCGGTTAACATGATAGATACCTCTTTTTTTCATATTGTCTATTGTAGGTAGTTTATTGAGAAGGGCCTGCCATGTACATAAGGAATGTCTTTGTGATCCTGGTCGATCCCATGTCCAACTGCTTGGGACCCACTTGTTATTTCTTTTGCCTAATTTGATTCCATGCAGATGTGGCACTAAATTTGCCATTGTCATGAGGCCAAATAAGTTTATCTGAAGAGTTGTTCGTGTTTGGAATAGCTATAATAGTCGGCCAAAGTGATAACATTTTTTGGGGAAATAGGATTAGGGAGACACCAGGTACACCGTTAGCAATGAACTCAGAAACCTTCCAATCTTTGGGAGCCCCGAGATCTTTTTAAGATTCTGTCACCATATAATTGAAATATACTCTTCCCATTCACCCAAGGATCGTACCACATATTAGTACTAGTTCCAGAAGAGATTGCATAGGAAATGTGTTTGATTAGCCAATTCCTTGCCTTTAAAATTCCTTTCCAAGCTGCAGAGTGGTATGTTCTTGTTGAAATTTCCCAGATTGATTCTTTTGAAAGATACCTAGCAGAAACCCAAAGTGACCATAAGGAACATTTGTTTTGCAAAAGATCCCACAATTGCTGCACCAGACATGCTTGATTCCAATCTCTAGTATTTCTCAAGTTTAGCCCCCCTTCATCTTTCGGTTTACAAATGCTATCCCAATTTACCATATGCATTGCCTTATCATTTGTGCCATTCCAGAAGAAGTTCATTAATAACCGTTCAATATCTTGGAGAAGTCCAGCAGGTAGAAGAAATGCATTACACCAATATATAGAGTAGGAGTGCAATACCGAACGGATGAGTTCGAGTCGTCCTGCTTTTGATAGAAACCTATTTTTCCAAGAAGAAATTCTATTCTTTATTTTTTGCAAGATAGGCTGACAGTGGGTTTTGTGAATGCCTGTGGATATGAGCGGGAGACCCAAATAAGGAACTGGCAAGCTTCCCTCACTAACCCCCAAAGTTTGTGCAATAAAGACATTATCCTCAACGTAAGGGCTCATATATACTTTACTTTTCGCATGATTTAACTGAAGTCCAGAAACCATACCAAAGTCATTCATAATAGTAGCCAGGTTCTTTACTGAAGTTGGTTCATTTTGGAGAAAGATAAGTAAGTCATCTGCAAATGTTATATGTGATATATGAACAGAACCAGCAATGGGTACCTTAATGCTGCCATTTAAGACTGCGTGTTCCAACATACAGCTAAGTCCTTCCATCGCAATAGTAAAAAGATACGGAGAGAGTGGATCACCTTGTCGGATGCCATTCGTGCTCCCAAAAAAACCAATTGGTGAGCCATTAAAGAGTATCGAAAACTTTGGAGTTTCCAGGCAAGATTGAATCCAATTAACCCATTGCTGTGGGAAGTTCATATCGAGGAGCATCTTATAGATAAACTTCCTATTAACTGAATCAAAGGCTTTCCGTAAATCAGCTTTAAAACAGATTTTTGTCCCTCTTGCTTTTGAATGCAAATCTTTGACCAAGTCATTAGCAAGCAAAATGTTATGATGTATACTTCTCCCTTTGATGAAAGCAGCTTGATTTGGGCTAATGATCTTGTGTATTACCTTTTGCATTCTATTTGCCAATACTTTGGAGATGATCTTGTAAATAAAGTTGCATAATGATATGGGTCGATAGTTCTCTAGTGAATCAGCCCCTGCATTCTTCGGAATTAAGGAAATAAAAGTGCAATTCATCTCTCTAAGAATATGACCTGAAGAGAAAAAATGTTGGCAAGCCTTGATCACATCATTTCCAATAATAGACCAAGCAGTTTGGTAAAATTCAGCTGGAAATCCATCTGGACCTGGGCTTTTGTGCTTTGGTGACTTAAAGACAACACATACAATTTCGTCATCTGTAATTGGGGCATTGAGGATTGAAATAGCTTCTGAATCAAGTTTTCTAGTCGGCTTCACATGAATGTTATTAGATTTCCCAGCTTGATTGAGTAAGGAATAAAAAAATTGCTCTGTGTGTGCTTTAACCTCATCCAACTTCTCAATAAGATTATCATCTTTGTCTCTGCATTTGCTGATACGGTTAATAGCCCTTCGAGTAGCAATTGAAGCATAGAAAAATTTTGTATTTGAATCCCCTAGCGTAAGCCAATGTTGTCGAGACTTCTGCTTTGCAAAACTTTCCTCCTGTTTTAAGGCTTGCATGAAGTTATTTCTGGCTTCTGCCTCTTTGTAGATAATATTTTCATCATTTGGCTGAAGTTGCAGCTCATGTTGCATAGACATTAGTTCCTTTCTGCAAAGTTGAACTCTGGTGTTAATATTGCCAAAGGTATTTGTATTCCACTCCTTTAGTGCTGCTTTACAGGCTTTGAGCTTTTGACATAAGATGTAAGGGGGGGGGGATCCATGCACATTAACATTCCAAGCAGATCTGATAACATCAAGAAATTGAGGATGAGTACTCCACATGTTAAAGAATCTAAATGGTTTCTTGCCTCTTGGTGTCGCTTTTTCTGCGTGTATATACATTAAAGAATGGTCAGAAAACAAAGCAGCACCATACTCAAGAAGTGAATCTGGATAAACTGTTAACCATTCATGATTAATCAAACACCTATCAAGTCGAGCCATTATTTTTTCTGTTAGCAGCACCTTGATTACTCCAGGAGAGCCAATTACCCACAGATTTCATATCAAACAATGCTGCAGTGTCAATGTAATCATTGAACTTTTGAAGCTGGCTTTCTGAAAGTTGTCTACCACCCTGTTTTTCATTTGTGTACCGAACAGTATTAAAGTCTCCAAGAACAATCCAAGGTACATTGAGACAGCCATTTACAATATTAGTCAGGTCAGACCAAAGAGTATTTCTTTCTTGCATACTGTTTGAAGCATATATACCAATGAAATTGAATTGACAGCCATTCTTTTTTATCCTCTACCTTAAGATGAATGAATTGATCAGTAGCAGAAATAAACCAAGCATTAATAGAGTTAGGATGCCATAAGACCCATATTCTACCAAAAGTGTCATTTGAGTCATTGGTAAACAGTTCTGCCCCGCCATATTAAATTCTTTTGAGCTTGAACGCCATTGTTTAATTTTTGTTTCCACTAGAATAACAATATCACATGCGGCAGACTTGATTATTCTATTGAGCTCCCGACATTTCTCCGGCTTATTAAGTCCATGAACATTCCAGCATGTTATCTTCATTAGTAAAAGATAGTAAGGTATTCATCCCTACGACTTTGGATGGATTGTACCATCCTTTTTTTTCTTATCTTTCGGTTTTGTATTTTCCTCCCAACAATATCCTTTACCTTTTATGGCTTTATTCCTATATTTATCCACTTCATCTACAGCTTGCAGATTTTTAAACTTTAAAATACCTTGAATCATGTGGTCTTGATTGGCAGGGTTTGTTGAAGCTCGATAAGATTGTTGCATCACAATATCCTGGATAGTACTTGTTGGAGCAGTCTGGCTATAGAGGTTTGTTGGAGCATGAGTTTGTTGAGACAGAATATCCTTGTTGGCAATGTTTGTTGTGGCCTGAGTTTGTTGAGGAATAATATCCTTGCTAGCTTAGATTTGCTTGGACCTGAGTTCGTTGAGCTAGTGTGGATGGATCCGATGATATTGGAAGAGATGAAGTTCCTGACTTATGTTTCTCCTGTCCACTAGTACCATGGGAAACCTCTGTTGTGGAAGGCTCTGACATTATAGGTACAGATAAAGTTTTGGAATTGTCCTTCTGTCCATGGGTGCTTTCCTTTGCGAGTCGGAATGCTCAATAGTTTTTTGCCACCATCGGTTGCTGCTGCCATTAGAGAAGAATCACTTTGTTGCTGAGGCTTGACGTGGATCGATAGACCTTTGTGGTTGGATTTGGGGTTTGCTGACAAGCTCCATTTGGATGACCAAAAGATAAGCAACGCTAACATCGTTGTGGGCTTCCAGGAATATGAGACATGTACCTTCCGAGTGTTCCCGTCAAGATCACGATAGAAAACCTCATTAGGAAGATCTTCATCGAAGAAACCAGCACACATGCTCGTGCAAATGTTAATCTCGCCTGAGCTGCTGTTGCTTTGTCGATGTAGAGTGGCTGTCCCAGAGTGCTGCATAACTTTGCAATAAAAACGTCGACTCAAAAGATGTAGAGGTAGTCCTTGAAAGGATACCCATAATGGAATAGACTGTAGGCTATCTAACTCCAAACGGACATCAGGAGACCAACGTCGTAAAATCATTGGATGACCATGGATAGTCCAGAATCCTTCGAGGATTCGCTGCAAATCTTCTTCAGAGTATAGCTTACAAACAAAGAATCCGTTCTCCAGCATATGAAGATCAAATGACGATATTCGCCATCGAGTTTTGATAAATGAGGATAGTGGGAAATAAGATATTTTGAGACCTACCACATAGCCAACAATCGACATAGACCATGTCTCAATAAGCTCTGCTGAATCAACAGTCTCGTATACAGCAATCTTCTTATCAGCCTGAACTTCTGGAGTAAAGAATTCCAAGCTTAGATCTGGACTTCCAACCGGAGCCTTGAAGAGGCTAGTCCAAGGCCGAGGATCGCTGGAAATGAGAGCAGGCTGTCGCGATCTAGAGCGCGACCTGCTTCGATGCTGGTTGGTCGAAGGAGTTTCTCTCTGGAAAAGATATGTTGGAAGAGCAACTTGGGGGGTAGCGGTAGGGAGCCTTGCCATCGTTTCAACCCTCTCGCCACCATCGCCAGCCCTAGGGGCCATCGCTGCCATGTTTGATCCCTCTGGTCGCCGCTACAGAAACGACGCCATTGGGAAAAGCCACCGCTGCAGTATATTAGATCGCCGCTATGGTACCGTCACCCTAGGGATTTATGGTTGCTGCTACAGTATCGTCGCCCTTGGGGAGAAGCCGACGCTACGGAGATCTGGTCGCTGCTACAGTGTCGTCGCTGCCGCTACAGTACTGTCGTCCTTGGGAGATCTGATCACCTCTATAGTGTCGTCACCCTTCGCTCGTGGGAGAAAGCCGACGCTGCAGGAGTTAGATCGCCTAAGGGAGATATGGTTGTCGCTACAGTACCGTCGCCCTAGATCTGGGCCGCCGCCGCTATAGTAGCGTCCCCCTTGGGAGATCTGATCACCGCTACAGTGCCGTCGCCCTTCGCCCGTGGGAGAAAGCCAACGATGCAGGAGTCAGATCGTCCTAGGGAGATCTGGTCGCCGCTATAGTACCGTCGCCCTAGATCTGGTCGCCGCTACAGTATCGCCGTCGCCGCTACAGTATCGTCGCCCTAGATCTGGTTGCCGCTACAGTATCGTCGCCGCCTTAAAATAACTATAATAGTTGGCCAAAGTGATAACATTTCGGAAGAAATAGGATTAGGGAGACACCAGGTACCGTTAGCAATGAACTCAGAAACCTTCCAATCTTTGGGAGCCCCGAGATCTTTTCATATTCTGTCACCATATAATTGAAATATACTCTTCCCATTCACCCAAGGATCGTACCACATATTAGTACTAGTTCCAGAAGAGATTGCATAGGAAATGTGTTTGATTAGCCAATTCCTTGCCTTTAAAATTCCTTTCCAAGCTGCAGAGTGGTATGTTCTTGTTGAAATTTCCCAGATTGATTCTTTTGAAAGATACCTAGCAGAAACCCAATATGACCATAAGGAACATTTGTTTTGTAAAAGATCCCACAATTGCTGCACCAGACATGCTTGATTCCAATCTCTAGTATTTCTCAAGTTTAGCCCCCTTCATCTTTTTTCGGTTTGCAAATGCTATCCCAATTTACCATATGCATTGCCTTATCATTTGTGCCATTCCGAGAAGAAGTTCATTAATAACCGCTCAATATCTTGGAGAAGTCCAGCAGGTAGAAGAAATGCATTACACCAATATATAGAGTAGGAGTGCAATACCGAACGGATGAGTTCGAGTCGTCCTGCTTTTGATAGAAACCTATTTTTCCAAGAAGAAATTCTATTCTTTATTTTTTTTGCAAGATAGGCTGACAGTGGGTTTTGTGAATGCCTGTGGATATGAGCGGGGAGACCCAAATAAGGAACTGGCAAGCTTCCCTCACTAACCCCCAAAGTTTGTGCAATAAAGACATTATCATCAACGTAAGGGCTCATATATACTTTACTTTTCGCATGATTTAACTGAAGTCCAGAAACCATACCAAAGTCATTCATAATAGTAGCCAGGTTCTGTACTGAAGTTGGTTCATTTTGGAGAAAGATAAGTAAGTCATCTGCAAATGTTATATGTGATATATGAACAGAACCAGCAATGGGTACCTTAATGCTGCCATTTAAGACTCAAGTGTTCCAACATACAGCTAAGTCCTTCCATCGCAATAGTAAAAAATACGGAGAGAATGGATCACCTTGTCGGATGCCATTCGTGTTCCCAAAAAAAAACCAATTGGTGAGCCATTAAAGAGTATCGAAAACTTTGGAGTTTCCAGGCAAGATTGAATCCAATTAACCCATTGCTGTGGGAAGTTCATATCGAGGAGCATTTTATAGATAAACTTCCTATTAACTGAATCAAGGCTTTCCATAAATCAGCTTTAAAACATATTTTTGTCCCTCTTGCTTTTGAATGCAAATCTTTGACCAAGTCATTAGCAAGCAAAATGTTATGATGTATACTTCTCCCTTTGATGAAAGCAGCTTGATTTGGGCTAATGATCTTGTGTATTACCTTTTGCATTCTATTTGCCAATACTTTGGAGATGATCTTGTAAATAAAGTTGCATAATGATATGGGTCGATAGTTCTCTAGTGAATCAGCCCCTGCATTCTTCGGAATTAAGGAAATAAAAGTGCAATTCATCTCTCTAAGAATATGACCTGAAGAGAAAAAATGTTGGCAAGCCTTGATCACATCATTTCCAATAATAGACCAAGCAGTTTGGTAAAATTCAGCTGGAAATCCATCTGGACCTGGGCTTTTGTGCTTTGGTGACTTAAAGACAACACATACAATTTCGTCATCTGTAATTGGGGCATTGAGGATTGAAATAGCTTCCGAATCAAGTTTTCTAGTCGGCTCCACATGAATGTTATTAGGTTTCCCAGCTTGATTGAGTAAGGAATAAAAAAATTGCTCTGTGTGTGCTTTAACCTCATCCAACTTCTCAATAAGATTATCATCTTTGTCTCTGCATTTGCTGATACGGTTAATAGCCCTTCGAGTAGCAATTGAAGCATAGAAAAATTTTGTATTGGAATCCCCTAGCGTAAGCCAATGTTGTCGAGACTTCTGCTTTGCAAAACTTTCCTCCTGTTTTAAGGCTTGCATGAAGTTATTTCTGGCTTCTGCCTCTTTGTAGATAATATTTTCATCATTAGGCTGAAGTTGCAGCTCATGTTGCAAAGACATTAGTTCTTTTCTGCAAAGTTGAACTCTGGTGTTAATATTGCCAAAGGTATTTGTATTCCACTCCTTTAGTGCTGCTTTACAGGCTTTGAGCTTTTGACATAAGATGTAAGGGGGGGATCCATGCACATTAACATTCCAAGCAGATCTGATAACATCAAGAAATTGAGGATGAGTACTCCACATGTTAAAGAATCTAAACGGTTTCTTGCCTCTTGGTGTCGCTTTTTCTGTGTGTATATACATTAAAGAATGGTCAGAAAACAAAGGAGCACCATACTCAAGAAGTGAATCTGGGTAAACTGTTAACCATTCATGATTAATCAAACACCTATCAAGTCGAGCCATTATTTTTCTGTTAGCAGCACCTTGATTACTCCAGGAGAGCCAATTACCCACAGATTTCATATCAAACAATGCTGCAGTGTCAATGTAATCATTGAAACTTTGAAGCTGGCTTTCTGAAAGTTGTCTACCCCCCTCTTTTTCATTTATGTACCGAACAGTATTAAAGTCTCCAAGAACAATCCAAGGTACATTGAGACAGCCATTTACAATATTAGTCAGGTCAGACCAAAGAGTATTTCTTTCTTGCATACTGTTTGAAGCATATATACCAGTGAAATTGAATTGACAGCCATTCTTTTTATCCTCTACCTTAAGATGAATGAATTGATCAGTAGCAGAAATAAACCAAGCATTAATAGAGTTAGGATGCCATAAGACCCATATTCTACCAAAAGTGTCATTTGAATCATTGGTAAACAGTTCTGCGTCCGGCCATATTAAATTCTTTTGAGCTTGAACGCGCGATTGTTTAATTTTTGTTTCCACTAGAATAACAATATCACATGCGGCAGACTTGATTATTCTATTGAGCTCCCGACATTTCTCCGGCTTATTAAGTCCGCGAACATTCCAGCTCATGTTGCAGCTCATGTTGCAAAGACATTAGTTCCTTTCTGCAAAGTTGAACTCTGGTGTTAATATTGTCAAAGGTATTTGTATTCCAATCCTTTAGTGCTGCTTTACAGGCTTTGAGCTTTTGACATAAGATATAAGGGGGGGATCCATGCACATTAACATTCCAAGCAGATCTGATAACATCAAGAAATTGAGGATGAGTACTCCACATGTTAAAGAATCTAAACGGTTTCTTGCCTCTTGGTGTCGCTTTTTCTGCATGTATATACATTAAAGAATGGTCAGAAAAGAAAGGAGCACTTAAGGGTATTGGAGCAAAACAGTGATTGTGTTTTTGACCTTGTGTTACCAAATCAAAGGTAACTCCTTGTTGGAAACCATGATTCGTACGAAACTTGTTTCAACAGAAAACAGATTGATATATCTTTCAACAACAGCTTTCTTAAGGGTATTGGAGCATAATTGATAATCTGAAGTATTTGTTCTATGTGCCGCTGGAATTCTGTCAGAAATCGAGCTTCGGTTGATTTCGCGTATTCTGTTTCATTCCTTTGGAAATTGAATTCATCTAACCTTCTTATTTGAATTGAGCTAAATATGATTGCTTGGAATCCCGGTATACCCTTTCTTTCATTTCATTCTAAATCTGAATACATTGGTGAGAAAATTGTTGCTTGCATCGTATTGTCTCGTAAAGGCACATGTACGTTTTGTTGTTCCGCGTGTGCTTCCGATATATGCTACTTATTGATCAAACTGCCCTCTTATACTCTGGTGTTTGTGGGATTTATGTGGACCTTTGCCAGAAATGGTAAAGGGTATGTGGACCTTTGCCAGAAATGGTAAAGGGTATGTGTTTAGAGCCTGCGATGCTCTGCCGGCCCCCTCTGGCTTCACCTAGACGTGGGTGGATGGAGCTCCCAGACGTGGGAGACTTCTGTCTGGTGGTCATTCAGAAATGGATGAATCACATTCTGTCTGTGGTCCCACTACACCTTCTGTATGTTTGATATGATATCCAGAGCTTTGGTTATGTGTTTCTGTTCATGCTTTGGATAAGAATGATATGAATGCAACGTCAAAGACAATGTTTGAGCTTCTGTTCGGTATTTGTTATTGATATGCTTCGAACTGGTTCATTCATTATTGATATGCTTCGGAATGTTCCATACGCCATTGATATGCTCCGAGACATTCCATATGCCATTGTTAAGCTCCGATTTTGTTTCATTTGTCATTGATATGCTCCAATTACTTTATGCCCCTTCTGTTATGAACCAATTATGTATGATTGAAATGACAATTGTGATTCTGCACTTAATGATATTACGTCTATGAATTCGTATGTTCTGCCTTGCATTTTGAAACTTTATCTCTTTGGAAATTGTCCTCTTTTGACATGGATATGTTAGTCACTTACTGAGCTCTTTATGCTCACCCCGTTGTTGTATAAATTTTTAAGGATAGCGTATCGCTTGCTTAAATGTTAAGATGGGGCCGAGGCAGTAGAAAGTTAGAAGATTTTGGGCAGATCTTTATTAGCATATATGTACTTGTTGTGTGAGCCACTCTGTATCTAATCAAATGTTGACGATGAATCCAAACTTGTGGATTTTGTGTATGTTAAAGGATATCTCATGTTTAGGATTTTGGAAAGTTAAGTTAAATTTGTGTAATGACATGACTTATGGTAAACGTTGGTTTGGTGACTGCTTAGATTTCCCCACTTGTGAATTTATACTGGGGTATTTATTATTTTGATGAGAGGAGTTTAGATCGTATGAAGTTTCGAATGATGCGTGGTATGTTTATGAACTGCACAGGGTTTATAAATTGTAGACTATAGAGGTGAAATTTTGTTCTGTATGTTTTCTTAGTGACCTCAAATGTGTGTTTGGATCCTGGATTGATTTGTTTTCTTGAGTTTTAAATATTATGGATATTTTTTAGGGAGCGTGATAGAGGTGGTATCAGAGCATTGTTTGAGGATCACTGAAATATTTGATATGTCGACGTGCAAAATATATTGAGGTTCAGTGATAATGATTGGTGGAAATTTTCTTTGATGCATTTTAGGAATCTAGGATGATGAGGACATATGGTCCTCCTATTTCATTTGTTTCTGATTAATTAAGGGGATGAAAAGGGTTGATCGAGGATACAAAATCAGAGTAAGCCCTTGATGAAAACATGGTGAACCAAATTTCATTGGTGGTAGAAAAAACGGATGATGCAAACAAAGAAGATATTTGATGTACAAAATTGTTCTAATGATCGAAAAGAATTCTTTTTTGCCACCTTATATTGGAAGTAGAGGCTGATCATTAATGGCAACAAAGAAAATAATTTTTGGAGATCAGTGTTACGAATGATAAGGACAAGTTTACCAATAAAAATATGATTGGAAATGAATCAGAAAGTAATAACAAGAGTGTCAAGACATTTGGATTTGAAAAGGAAAGTCATCGCAAAAGACTCAATCATATGTGAATTGCAAGTTAAGTTATGAAACATGTTTGTGTTTTCGGGTGACTGGAGCCTATTTTGCTTGTGGAAAGTTAGATCATCAAGTAAGAGATTGCCCACTGAACAGGAAAAAAAAAAAGAGCCACTGCCTCCTAGACCCTCAACCTATGCTAGAGCGTAAGCTATCACTGAACAAGATTCTAAAGCTTCTAAATCTGTGGTTGAAGGTATTCTTTATGTTTCTAAAAGAAATGCAAAGGTTTTGTTTGATCCCGGTTCCAACTTATCATTTGTTTCACAATACTTCGCTTGTCACTTGGATATTCTACCTAGACCC
Source organism: Musa schizocarpa (assembly GCA_900464855.2). Lineage (NCBI taxonomy): Eukaryota > Viridiplantae > Streptophyta > Magnoliopsida > Zingiberales > Musaceae > Musa > Musa schizocarpa. The sequence continues at coordinate 21,177,969 of LS990920.1, forward strand.
CTGGATGATATGTTATATGTAACAACTGCTGTTGGGGATTCCTTGGCAACTAACATGGTTTACCCATCTTGTTTGATCTCTATTGGAGAACACGAACTTCTTGCTGATTTGATTCTCCTAGAAATCCAGGGTTTTGATGTTATACTTGGCATGGATTGGTTATCTTCTCATCACGCTAGTATTAATTGTTACAAAAAAATAATTACTTTCTGCATACCAGATCAGCCTATATTTTTCTTTGAGGGTATTAGGCATGATTTGCCTCCTTGCTTGATATCAGCACTTCAAGCTTATCGTCTTATGCAGAAAAGTTGTTTTTGTTATATGGTATGTGTAAAGGAGCATTCAAATCAGGAAACCCACCTAGATGAAATTTCAGTGGTCAAAGAATTTCCTGATGTATTCCCAAACGACTTGCCTGGTTTACCTCTAGATAGAGAGGGTGAATTTGCTATTGATCTGGTCCCCAGTACAACCCCAATATCTAAGCCTCCCTATAGAATGGCACCACTCGAGCTAGAGGAATTAAAGAAGCAACTACAAGAATTATTAGATAAGGGTTTCATACGACCCAGTGTATCTCCATGGGGTGCTCCGGTATTATTAGTGAAGAAGAAGGATGGAACATTGAGGCTTTGTATTGATTATAGACAGTTGAATCAGGTGTCCATCAAAAACAAGTATCCCATACCTAGAATTGACAATTTGTTTGATCAAGTGCAGGGTGTACAAGTATTCTCTAAGATTGACCTGAGATCAAGTTACTATCAGTTGAAGATCAAGGAGGAGGATATTTCAAAAACAGCTTTCAGAACTCGATATGGTCATTATGAATTTTTGGTGATGCATTTTGGTTTGACAAACGCCCCTGCAGCTTTTATGGAACTAATGAATAGGATATTTCAACCGCTCTTGGATATCTGTGTAATTGTATTTATTGATGACATATTGGTGTATTCAAGGAGTAATCAGGAGCATGAGGAACATTTGATAAATGTATTGTCCATACTAAGAGAAAAGAAGTTGTATGCAAAGTTCAGCAAATGTGAATTTTGGTTGAATGAAGTTGCTTTCTTAGGCCATGTGATTTCAGGGAAGGGTATATCTGTTGATCCAAGGAAAATAGAAGCTGTAGTTGAATGGGAAGCACCAACAAATGTAACAGAAGTTAGAAGTTTCTTGGGCATGGCAGGTTATTACAGGAGATTTGTGGAGGGATTTTCTCGAATCACTCAACCTCTCACCAAACTCACTAAGAAGAATATGAAATTTGTATGGGGTGATGATTGTGAGCAAAGTTTTCAAGAGTTAAAAAGAAGATTGACGAGTGCCCCTATTCTCACTATTCCAAGTGGTAGTGATGAGTTTATAGTTTATACTGATGCTTCAAGGAAGGGCTTAGGATGTGTTTTGATGCAGGAAGGGAGAGTAATTGCTTATGCTTCTAGGTAACTTAAAGGTTATGAATTGAATTATCCAACTCATGACTTGGAATTGGCAGCAATTATTTTTGCTCTAAAGATTTGGAGACATTATTTGTATGGTCGACAGTTTGAAATCTTTACTGATCACAAGAGTTTAAAATATATTTTCACTCAGAAAGAGTTAAATATGAGACAGCGAAGATGGATAGAACTTCTGAAGGATTATGATTGTGCCATCTGTTATCACCCAGGCAAAGCCAATGTTGTAGCTGATGCACTTAGTAGGAAATCTATAAGTTTTATGGCTAGTCTGGTCGTGAAGCAATGGAAGTTGTTAGAAGAAAATTTTGATGTGAAAGCTTTGAGGAAAGAGCAAGACTCGATGATATTGATGGCCTCCATTCAAGTGCAATCTGATCTTATTCAACAAATTAAGGAAGGACAATTACGAGATCCACGTTTAATCTACTTGAGAAATGAAGTAAAAAGGGGATTGAAGCCAAAATTTCAAGTGACAAAGGATGGCCTATTGAGATTTGGGGAAAGGGTATGTGTGCCAAATGAGCCAGATATCAAGAGTCAAATCCTAGAGAAGAGTCATACTTCAAAGTACGCCATGCATCCAGGGAGCACTAAGTTGTATAGGGATATCCAAAGTCATTATTGGTGGGAAGGCATGAAGAAGGAAATTGCAATGTATGTTTCAAAATGTTTGACTTGTCAGCAAATCAAAGTAGAACACCAAAGACCTAGAGGGTTGTTGCTGTTGAATCTCGGATTTTGATGATAAAATCAATTGATGGGTTATTTGATCTAATCCATATTATTGAGTTAAGTGTGCAAGATTAACTACGATAAAAACAAAAAACACAAAGCAAGAATACCGAGTCGAGTTCGATGAACGTTTAAGAGTCCAAAGAATCGGTCGGAGATGCTGCGGAACCAACCGAGAAGAAATCGGGAACCTGTTGGAAGTTCAAGAGATCGTCCGAGGTTCGCAGAGATCACCGAAGTCTCAGCTACTCATTAAAGTCATCACAAGTTCGAGCGTGCTTGGACCCCGTCGAAAGAAGTTCGTCGGAAAGCTCGTAGGAACAAGACTTGATATTCACGGTTAATAAATTGCTTAGGATTTGTTTTGTTATGTAGTTCACTTGTAATTAAGATTAGGATTAAAAAAATAATCCTATATCCTGGTTAGGGGCCAACTAGGGCCAAAGTCAGATTTGGTTTGGGCTAAAAGTAAGCCAAACCAAGTGAACCGGAGAGCCAGGCGGTGACACCTCCTGGGCTGGGCGGTTGCACCGTCCAGCACCCGAGCGCTGGGTGGTGGCACCGCTTGGCTGGGCGGTGGCACCGCCAGCATCGGGAGCCCAAAGAGAATTTGAATTTTGGAGCCCAAATTTGAATCCTCTTGAGGCCTATAAATACCCCTCAAATATCAGCTGAGATTACAACCTTTTGAGCAGCAAGAGTTTGAGAGAAAGATCTTAGAAAAGTGTTAGCTTGTTTTCTTTTCAATTTGCTAGTGTTCACCTCATCTCTTCTCGAAAATCTGTAAGAGTGAACCGCTTGTAAAGAGTTGTAAGAGGGGTATTTACCCTTCCATTTCAAGAGACTTGCTAGTGGAAGGTGGGAGCCTCATCGAAGAGGGGCCTCCTGAAAGTGGACTAGGTCATTTGACCAACCACTCTAAAATCATGATCCTTGGTTTGCATTTCATTATTGCTATTTACATTATTGTAAACCTTCTTATATTCTTTAGTTCCTTATTACTTTTGCTGCATATTTAAGAATAAACTTTCAAGATTAAGCTTGTCAAGTTCCGCTCTTATCATACTGAAAGATTTTTTTAAAAACTGAAGTTTTAATCCGCTCCACTTCACTAATTCCCCCCCCTCTTAGTGCTGCTCCATCCTAACAATTGGTATCGAGAGAGGTTATCTCTCATATTTGGTTTAATACCTAAGAGAGATGGCTTACTCCGGCATGCAAGAGGGCCATTCTATCACTCGTCCACCTATGTTTAATGGGTGGGATTACACGTGATTGAAGACTTCGGGATGAGGATCTTCCTCATTTCTATGGATTTCGAGCTTTGGACTATTGTTGAAAACGGATTTCAAAAAATTTCTCTTCCGATGAGCCAAATGTAATGAATCGGAGAAGAAGGTTTTTGCTTTAAATGTAAAGGCTATGAATGCCTTGTTTTGTGCACTAGACAAAAAACGAATTTAATTGTGTTTCAATTTGTGATTCGGCTTTTGATATTTGGAGAACTCTTGAGGTCACTCATGAAGGCACTAGCCGAAAAAAAGAGTCCAAAATCAACATTCTTGTGCACTCTTACTGAACTTTTCGAATGAAACCAAGTGAGTCCATCGGAGACATGTACACCGGTTTATGGATGTCATCAATGGACTCAAAGCTCTTGGTAAAGATTTTACTAACTTTGAACTAGTAACTAAAATCTTAAGATCCCTCCCCAAAAGTTGGGATCCAAAAGTTACTGACCATTCAAGAGGCCAAAGACCTTAAAACATTCCCTCTTGAAGAACTCATTGGGTCTCTAATGACCTCTGAAATGACATGTCAAGCTCATGACGAGCTTGAGAACCCCCCTTCCAAAGAACATGAAGGATATGGCACTCAAATCACAAGAAGACCACTTGAAAGGAACATCAAGTGATGAGGACAGTGACAATGACATTGCACTTTTGACTCAAAAATTCAAAAAAAATATTTAAGGAAGAACAAATTTAAAAAATAATACAAAAAATAAATTTGAACAAAAGAAGGACCAAGTGATTTGCTATGAATGCAAAAAATCGGACACTACAAGAACGATTGCCCTCAAGCCAAAAAAAGAGTACACCAAAGAAGAAGACGCTCAAGGCAACATGAGATGACTCAAGCACATCCAAAGAAGAGGAGTCCAACACCGAAAGCAAGTTGCTCACTACGCCCTAATGGCCTTCAAGAAGAAGAGGTAACGGATTTAATTAATGCAGATTTACCTTATCATGATTTATTAAATGCCTTCCATGAGTTATTTGATGAATGTAAGACAATTAGTAGAAAATACAAATTCCTAAGAAAGGAGCATGATAGTCTTACTTGTGCTTTTGATAAATTGAAAACTGAATATCATGATTGTCTAGCTCCATGTGTTAAATGCCATGATTTAGAAACTCTCCAAAATGAGAACTTAGTACTTAAGGACACCTTGAAGAAATTCGAGGTCGGTAGCAAGTCCTTAAACATGATCCTTACAAATAAGGGTCACATTCCTAAAAGGAGGGAATCGGTTTGTGAGAAGTACTCACCAAAAATCCAACCACCTTCAAGTTAAAGGTCCTATCTTACATGTTCAACATCAAAGCAATTGCAACTTTTGTTGCAAATATGGACATATAACTTACCAATGTCCATTCAAGAAAATTAGTCCTAACAAATTGATTTGAGTTCCTAAAGGAACCATGATCAAGTCTATGCAACATGATAAACAAGTTAGATTAGTTTTTTGAGGCACCCAAAAAGTAAATGGGTACCTAAAAATAATTCCTTCTTGTAGAAACATACACCATCACATGCTAGGAGCAAGAGATGGTATCTTGATAGTGGATGCTCAAGGCATATGACCGGAGATCCATCCCAATTCACCAAGCTCACTAGCATGGATTTTAAGGCTATGTCACCTTCGGAGACAACAACAAAGGCAAAATCATTGGCAAGGGAACCATAGGTAACAAATCAAGTTTTTCCATTGATGATGTGTTACTAGTTGATGAATTAAAACATAATCTATTGAGCATTAGTCAATTATGCGATAAAGGTTATATCGTTAGATTTGAATCAAATATGTGCATTATTGAAAAACCAAATCATAACATGACTATGATTGCTTTAAAACAAAATAATGTCTATACCATCAATCTTGATGAACTAAGTAATGAAATGTGTTTCTCCGCCATAAATGATAAGGTCATTTATCATAGGAGATTAGGCATGTCAAGAATTAGTAATGCGGGGATTCGAATATGAAGTTTATTAAAGATAATGTATGCGATGCATGTCAACTAGGGAAACAAATAAAAACAAGCTTCAAACCAAAAAATCAAATTAGCACCACTAGACCGTTACAATTGATCCATTTGGACTTATTTGGACCAATTGATACAACAAGTCTAGGTGGAAGCAAATATGCTTTTGTGATTGTGGATGACTACTCTAGATACACTTGGACCTATTTCTTAGCTCACAAAAGTGATTGTTTCAAGTGTTTCTCTAAATTTTGTAAACTCACTCAAAACGAAAAAAGGGTTCATGATTTCATCAATTGAGGAGTGATCATGGTGGCTAATTTCAAAACCATGACTTTTAAAATTTTTGTGAAGTTAATGGATACAACCATAACTTCTCCACTCCGAAAATCCCCAACAAAATGGAGTAGTTGAAAGAAAAAAATAGAAACCTACAAGAAATGGCAAGAACTATGTTAAATGAACATAGTTTACCTAAGTATTTTTTTGGGCGGCAGCGTAAATACGACTTGCTACATCATGAATAGAGTCCTAATAAGACCTTTCTTATCAAAAACTCCCTATGAATTATGGAATAACAAAAAATCAAATATTTCCTATTTTAATGTTTTAGGTTGTAAATGCTTTATTTTAAATGAAAGGGATGCCTTAGGAAAATTTGATGCAAAATCCGATGAAGGCATCTTTCTTGGTTACTCTTCCGTTTGAAAGCTTTTTTAGTTTTAATAAAAGAACCTTAGTAATTGAAGAGTCTATTCATGTAGTTTTTAATGAAGTCTCAAATTTTAAGAAAAATGATTTTGATGATGATCTTGGTTTTGATAATTTGAATTTAAATGAACCCCCTCCTCAAAATAGCAACTTGGATGCACCTTCTTCCGAAATTTCCTTACCTAAAGAATGGAAGTATATAGATGCTCATCCAAAGGAGCTAATTATAGGGGATACATCTAAAGGGATTCAAACTCGTTCCTCTTTCAAGAATTTTTGTGCTAATGCCACCTTCCTCTCTCAAATCGAACCTAAGTGCATTGACGAGGCCATAAAAGATGATTTTTGGATTATTGCAATGCAAGAGGAACTGAATCAATTTGAGAGAAACAAGGTGTGGGAGCTTGTTCCTAGACCTAGTGACCATTTAGTCATTGGTACTAAGTGGGTCTTTAGAAACAAGCAAGACGAAAATGGTATCGTGGTTAGAAACAAGGCTAGATTAGTGGCCAAAGGTTTCAACCAAGAAGAAGGTATCGATTCTTAAGAAACCTTCGCTCCATTGGCTCGATTAGAAGCCATAAGGATGCTCCTTGCCTATGCTAGTAGTTATAATTTTAAACTATTTCAAATGGATGTCAAAAGTGCCTTCTTGAATGGTTTTATTTCCGAAGAAGTATATGTCGAACAACCTCCTGGATTTGAAAATTCTCTTCTTCCTAATCATGTATTCAAATTGACTAAGGCTCTCTATGGCTTTGAAACAAGCTCCTAGAGCTTGGTATGAAAAGGCTTAGTTCCTTTCTTATTTCAAATAATTTTACCAAAGGCAAGGTTGATACTACATTGTTTATTAAACATTTTGAAAATAATTTTCTTATTGTGCAAATTTATGTTGACGATACTATTTTTGGCTCTTGGATGAGTCATTATGTGAATCATTTGCCAAATCTATGAGCCATGAATTTGAAATGAGTTTAATGGGGAATTAACTTTCTTTTTTTTAGGATTACAAATCAAACAACTTAAGGATGGTATATTTATTAACCAATCTAAATACACATTAGAATTGTTAAAACGATTTAACATGGATAATTCTGTTGAATCTCATATTTTGATGATGAAACTACTTGATATATGTTTATGATTTAATCTGTGTTTTGAGTGACGCAGGATGCTTCGATCAGGATGAGACAATTAAAGCAGGAAAATCATGTTGTGCCGAAGGAACATGTCAGAAGATTGGACGTCGGGCCGGTGGATCGGTCGACGTATCGACAGAAGGCTTCGGGCCGTGGACTCGGGCATCGGGCCAAGAAGAGCGGGTATTGTGCCAAGGATATCGGAGTTGCAGAATCAACTGGCCGATTGGGCAATAGGCTGCAGGAGAGGACGATGCGCCGAAGAATCGGACGAAGCGTCGAGGGACCAATGACATGTCGGACAACTTGGTTAAATTGCTTAGGATTAATTGTCTCGATCGAAGTTTTGGTGTGCAGGATTAACTATGATGAAAGTTAGACAAGCAGCAGGAGTTGCGCCGGAGTCAAGATCATGATCACGTTGGGAGTTCGAGAGTTCGACGGAAGTTCGGACGGTCGTCGGAGGTTCTGCGAGAACAGATCCGAGAAGTCCAGAAGCTTGCCAAGCGAAGCTCGTCGGAACTCGCCAAGTGGATCGTCGCAAAGTCCAGGAGTTTGCCGGAAGTCCGCAGAAGAATCACCGAGGGTTCATCGGATGATCGACGGAAGTTCGCCGGAAACTCGCCGGAAGAAGCGATTGACGCATCGGAGCAAAGCTGCAGAAATTGTCTTAGATTTAATCGTAGTTAGCACATTGATTAAGTTGGAAAATGGGAGGTGATCCCATTAGCTTAATCTTGGGGCAATTGGGCCCCTGAAAAGATTGAAATTGGGCCGAATGGAGCTAACCATTCGGACCCTGATTGCACCAGGAGGTGCAACCGCCTAGGCCAGGAGGTGGCACCGCTTGGGCTATGTCTCCCAGCGAGACTGGGCGGTGCAACCGCCCTAGCCAAGAGGTGCAACCGCCCAGGGCTCAGTCTCCGAGCGAGACTGGGCGGTGCAACCTCCTCTGTCAGGAGGTAGCACCGCCAAAGCTCAAGTTTCAAGCTCTGCCAGGCGGTGCAACCTCTCCAGTCACGCGGTGCAACCGCCTGAGCTCGGTCTTCGAGCTCTGGCAGAGAGGTGCAACCGCCTCTGACACAGGTGGCATCGCCCAGAGGCTCAGTCTTCGAGCTCTGCCAGGCGGTGCAACCTCTCCAGTCAGGAGGTGCAACCGCCTGATCCCAGAATTCTTGGATTTGATGGATTTGATCGTTTTGAGCTCCAAATTTGAACTGGGTTGGGGCCTATAAATACCCCACCCATTCAGCACAGAAAGAGCAAGAGACCTACACCGAAATCTTGATCTTCTCTGTTATTCTTGAGCTCAAAATTGTTGTAAAGCCTTTAAGTCTCCTCCTTCTGTTCTTTGTCTCCTAAGCCCGTAAAAAGGAGTGAATCTGTAAGAGGGTGGTTGGCCTTCGCCTATTGAAGGAAGGCTTCTAGTTGACGTCGGTGACCTCATCGGTGGAGGAAGCCAAAAGTGGAGTAGGTCAAGACTGACCAAACCACTCTAAATCTCTGGTTTGCTTTTATTTTGAGCATTTTATCATTACTGCAAACCTCCTACATAGCGACTGCTCTCTGCGCTTTTACGAACAAGTTTCTAAGTTCTAATCTTTCCGAATCTGCATTCAGACGTAAAATGGTGTTTTCGTACGATCTTTACATCGCAGCTTACATTTACGTCTTGAGTCTGTTTATAACCGCAAACTATCTTTTGCGCTTTTACGAACGAGTTTCTGTGCAGTTTACGTTTACATCTTGATTCCATTTATAACTGCAAACTGTCTTCTGCGCTTTTACGAACGAGTTTCTTTGCCGTTTACATTTACTTTTTAACTGCGAACTATCATCTGCCCTTAGACGCAAACTGTGTTTAGACGTAAACTGTGTTTGGACGCAAACTGCGTTTAGACGTAAACTGCGCTTAGACGCAAACTGTGTTTAGACGCAAACTGCGCTTAGACGCATACTGTGTTTAGACGCAAACTGTGTTTAGACGCAAACTGTGCTTAGACGCCAACTGTGTTTAGACGCAAACTGTGTTTAGACACAAACTGCGCTTAGACGCAATCTGCGCTTAGACGCAAACTGCGCTTAGATGCAAACTGCGCTTAGACGTAATCTTCATTTAGACGCAAACTGCATTTAGACGCAAAACTGCATTTAGACGCAAACTGCGTAAACTGCACTTAGATACAAACTGTGAATCGACTTATGGATCATAATAGATTTTATCGAACGAACGCACCTTTCGGTTTTAATCGATGTAAGATTTCCGCTGCACTAATTCACCCCCCCCTCTTAGTGCTCTCGATCCTAACAATTGGTATCAGAGCGGGGTATTTCTCATTTCGGATTTACACCCGAGAGAAATGGCTCTTCAAGAGGGCTTTTCGGTCTTTCGTCCACCGTTCTTTAACGGATTGGACTACACTTATTGGAAAACTCGAATGAGAGTTTTCTTGATTTCTCTAAATCTGGATTTATGGAATATCATTGAAAACGGTTTTCAACTTCCCTCTAAACCGATGAACGAATGGTCGGATTTAGAGAAGAAGTATTTTTCTTTAAACGCAAAGGCTATGAATGCCTTATTTTGCACTTTGGACAAAAATGAGTTCAATCGGGTTTCTTTGTGCGAAACGGCTTTCGATATCTGGCGCACTCTTGAAATCACGCACGAAGGAACTAGTAGAGTCAAAGACTCGAAAGTTAATATTTTACTGCATGATTTCGAGCTTTTTCATATGAAACCAAGCGAAACCGTTGTTGACATGTACACCAGTTTTACGGATGTCGTCAATGGTTTAAAATCACTTGGTAAAAGCTTTTCGGATTTTGAACTCGTTAACAAAGTTTTGCGCTCACTTTCTAAAACTTGGGATTTAAAAGTAACTGCTATTCAAGAATCGAAAAACTTGAACCAATTTCCACTTGAAGAACTAATTGGTTCATTGATGACATATGAAATGGTGCATAATGCACATGATGAACATGTTGAACACAATCACCTTCCAAAGAACAGGAAGGATTTGGAACTCTGGACAAATGAATGCCACTTGAGCGATGACTCAAGTGATGAGGACAATGATGAACAAAACAACCTTCCAAAGAACAAGAAGGATTTGGGACATAGAACATTTGAAGACCACTCGAGCATAAGCTCAAGTGATGGTGAACTTAAACTAGAAATGAAACGAAAATTAAAAAGCAAAAAGAATGGAACTACTTGCTTTGAACGCAAGAAGAAGAACAAAAATTGGGATGAATCGAGCTCCTCCGAAGACGAGGAGAAAATCAACAAAGGCGAGGTGGCAAACTACGCCTTTACGCCTTTCGACGCTGAGGTAATCAAAATGCCTTTAATTTACTTTGAAATTACATGATGCTTTTCATAAAGCATTGTTTTTTTAATTTTCTTGAAAATTGCATGTTTAATAATCTTATAATGAAAATACAAACAATTGAGAATCATGCTTATCATTTTAGTAATTTTGAAAATAATCATGAAAATTGAGCATTCCGACTCGCAAGGAAAGCACCGCGGACAGAAGGACAATTCCAAAACTTTATCTGTACCTATAATGTCAGAGCCTTCCACAACAGAGGTTTCCCATGGTACTAGTGGACAGGAGAAACATAAGTCAGGAACTTCATCTCTTCCAATATCATCGGATCCATCCACACTAGCTCAACGAACTCAGGTCCAAGCAAATCTCGCTAGCAAGGATATTATTCCTCAACAAACTCAGGCCACAACAAACATTGCCAACAAGGATATTCTGTCTCAACAAACTCATGCTCCAACAAACCTCTCTAGCCAGACTGCTCCAACAAGTACTATCCAGGATATTGTGATGCAACAATCTTATCGAGCTTCAACAAACCCTGCCAATCAAGACCACATGATTCAAGGTATTTTAAAGTTTAAAAATCTGCAAGCTGTAGATGAAGTGGATAAATATAGGAATAAAGCCATAAAAGGTAAGGATATTGTGCGGGAGGAAAATACAAAACCGAAAGATAAGAAAAAGGATGGTACAATCCATCCAAAGTCATAGGATGAATACCTTACTATCTTTTACTAATGAAGATAACATGCTGGAATGTTCGCGGACTTAATAAGCCGGAGAAATGTCGGGAGCTCAATAGAATAATCAAGTCTGCCGCATGTGATATTGTTATTCTAGTGGAAACAAAAATTAAATAGTTTTTGCCACCATCGGTGCTGCTGCCATTAGAGAAGAATCACTTTGTTGCTGAGGGGCTTGACGTGGTCGATAGACCTTTGTGGTTGGATTTGGGGTTTGCTGACAAGCTCCATTTGGATGACCAAAAGAAAAGCAACGCTGACATCGTTGTGGCTTCCAGGAATATGAGACATGTACCTTCCGAGTGTTCCCGTCAAGATCACGATAGAAAACCTCATTAGGAAGATCTTCATCGGAAGAAACCAGCACACATGCTCGTGCAAATGCTAATCTCGTCTGAGCTGCTGTTGCTTTGTCGATGTAGAGTGGCTGTCCCAGAGTGCTGCATAACTTTGCAATAAAACGTCGACTCCAAAGATGTAGAGGCAGTCCTTGAAAGGATACCCATAATGGAATAGACTGTAGGCTATCTAACTCCAAACGGACATCAGGAGACCAACGTCGTAGAATCATTGGATGACCGCGGATAGTCCAGAATCCTTCGAGGATTCGCTGCAAATCTTCTTCAGAGTATAGCTTGCAAACAAAGAATCCGTTCTCCAGCATATGAAGATCAAATGACGATATTCCCCATCGAGTTTTGATAAATGAGGATAGTGGGAAATAAGATGTTTTGAGACCTACCACATAGCCAACAATCGCCATAGACCATGTCTCAATAAGCTCTGCTGAATCAACAGTCTCGTATACAGCAATCTTCTTATCAGCCTGAACTTCTGGAGTAAAGAATTCCAAGCTTAGATCTGGACTTCCAACCGGAGCCTTGAAGAGGCTAGTCCAAGGCCGAGGATCGCTGGAAATGAGAGCAGGCTGTCGCGATCTAGAGCGCGACCTGCTTCGATGCTGGTTGGTCGAAGGAGTTTCTCTTTGGAAAAGATATGTTGGAAGAGCAACTTGGGGGGTAGCGGTAGGGAGCCTTGCCATCGTTTCAACCCTCTCGCCACCATCGCCAGCCCTAGGGGCCATCGCTGCCATGTTTGATCCCTCTGGTCGCCGCTACAGAAACGACGCCATTGGGAAAAGCCACCGCTGCAGTATATTAGATCGCCGCTATGGTACCGTCACCCTAGGGATTTATGATTGCGGCTACAGTATCGTCGCCCTTGGGGAGAAGCCGACGCTACGGAGATCTGGTCGCTGCTACAGTGTCGCCGCCGCCGCTACAGTACTGTCGTCCTTGGGAGATCTGATCACCTCTACAGTGTCGTCGCCCTTCGCTCATGGGAGAAAGCCGACGCTGCAGGAGTTAGATCGCCTTAGGGAGATATGGTTGTCGCTACAGTACCGTCGCCCTAGATCTGGGCCGCCGCCGCTACAGTAGCGTCGCCCTTGGGAGATCTGATCACTGCTACAGTGCCATCGCCCTTCGCCCGTGGGAGAAAGCCAACGATGCAGGAGTCAGATCGTCCTAGGGAGATCTGGTCACCGCTATAGTACCGTCGCCCTAGATCTGGTCGCCCTAGAGATTCTTCTCTAATGGCAGCAGCACCGATGGTGGCAAAAACTATTGAGTATTCCGACTCGCAAGGAAAGCACCGCGGACAGAAGGACAATTCCAAAACTTTATCTGTACCTATAATGTCAGAGCCTTCCACAACAGAGGTTTCCCATGGTACTAGTGGACAGGAGAAACATAAGTCAGGAACTTCATCTCTTCCAATATCATCGGATCCATCCACACTAGCTCAACGAACTCAGGTCCAAGCAAATCTCGCTAGCAAGGATATTATTCCTCAACAAACTCAGGCCACAACAAACATTGCCAACAAGGATATTCTGTCTCAACAAACTCATGCTCCAACAAACCTCTCTAGCCAGACTGCTCCAACAAGTACTATCCAGGATATTGTGATGCAACAATCTTATCGAGCTTCAACAAACCCTGCCAATCAAGACCACATGATTCAAGGTATTTTAAAGTTTAAAAATCTGCAAGCTGTAGATGAAGTGGATAAATATAGGAATAAAGCCATAAAAGGTAAGGATATTGTGCGGGAGGAAAATACAAAACCGAAAGATAAGAAAAAGGATGGTACAATCCATCCAAAGTCATAGGATGAATACCTTACTATCTTTTACTAATGAAGATAACATGCTGGAATGTTCGCGGACTTAATAAGCCGGAGAAATGTCGGGAGCTCAATAGAATAATCAAGTCTGCCGCATGTGATATTGTTATTCTAGTGGAAACAAAAATTAAATAGTTTTTGCCACCATCGGTGCTGCTGCCATTAGAGAAGAATCACTTTGTTGCTGAGGGGCTTGACGTGGTCGATAGACCTTTGTGGTTGGATTTGGGGTTTGCTGACAAGCTCCATTTGGATGACCAAAAGAAAAGCAACGCTGACATCGTTGTGGCTTCCAGGAATATGAGACATGTACCTTCCGAGTGTTCCCGTCAAGATCACGATAGAAAACCTCATTAGGAAGATCTTCATCGGAAGAAACCAGCACACATGCTCGTGCAAATGCTAATCTCGTCTGAGCTGCTGTTGCTTTGTCGATGTAGAGTGGCTGTCCCAGAGTGCTGCATAACTTTGCAATAAAACGTCGACTCCAAAGATGTAGAGGCAGTCCTTGAAAGGATACCCATAATGGAATAGACTGTAGGCTATCTAACTCCAAACGGACATCAGGAGACCAACGTCGTAGAATCATTGGATGACCGCGGATAGTCCAGAATCCTTCGAGGATTCGCTGCAAATCTTCTTCAGAGTATAGCTTGCAAACAAAGAATCCGTTCTCCAGCATATGAAGATCAAATGACGATATTCCCCATCGTGTTTTGATAAATGAGGATAGTGGGAAATAAGATGTTTTGAGACCTACCACATAGCCAACAATCGCCATAGACCATGTCTCAATAAGCTCTGCTGAATCAACAGTCTCGTATACAGCAATCTTCTTATCAGCCTAAACTTCTGGAGTAAAGAATTCCAAGCTTAGATCTGGACTTCCAACCGGAGCCTTGAAGAGGCTAGTCCAAGGCCGAGGATCGCTGGAAATGAGAGCAGGCTGTCGCGATCTAGAGCGCGACCTGCTTCGATGCTGGTTGGTCGAAGGAGTTTCTCTTTGGAAAAGATATGTTGGAAGAGCAACTTGGGGGGTAGCGGTAGGGAGCCTTGCCATCGTTTCAACCCTCTCGCCACCATCGCCAGCCCTAGGGGCCATCGCTGCCATGTTTGATCCCTCTGGTCGCCGCTACAGAAACGACGCCATTGGGAAAAGCCACCGCTGCAGTATATTAGATCGCCGCTATGGTACCATCACCCTAGGGATTTATGATTGCGGCTACAGTATCGTCGCCCTTGGGGAGAAGCCGACGCTACGGAGATCTGGTCGCTGCTACAGTGTCGCCGCCGCCGCTACAGTACTGTCGTCCTTGGGAGATCTGATCACCTCTACAGTGTCGTCGCCCTTCGCTCATGGGAGAAAGCCGACGCTGCAGGAGTTAGATCGCCTTAGGGAGATATGGTTGTCGCTACAGTACCGTCGCCCTAGATCTGGGCCGCCGCCGCTACAGTAGCGTCGCCCTTGGGAGATCTGATCACTGCTACAGTGCCATCGCCCTTCGCCCGTGGGAGAAAGCCAACGATGCAGGAGTCAGATCGTCCTAGGGAGATCTGGTCACCGCTATAGTACCGTCGCCCTAGATCTGGTCGCCCTAGAGATTCTTCTCTAATGGCAGCAGCACCGATGGTGGCAAAAACTATTGAGTATTCCGACTCGCAAGGAAAGCACCGCGGACAGAAGGACAATTCCAAAACTTTATCTGTACCTATAATGTCAGAGCCTTCCACAACAGAGGTTTCCCATGGTACTAGTGGACAGGAGAAACATAAGTCAGGAACTTCATCTCTTCCAATATCATCGGATCCATCCACACTAGCTCAACGAACTCAGGTCCAAGCAAATCTCGCTAGCAAGGATATTATTCCTCAACAAACTCAGGCCACAACAAACATTGCCAACAAGGATATTCTGTCTCAACAAACTCATGCTCCAACAAACCTCTCTAGCCAGACTGCTCCAACAAGTACTATCCAGGATATTGTGATGCAACAATCTTATCGAGCTTCAACAAACCCTGCCAATCAAGACCACATGATTCAAGGTATTTTAAAGTTTAAAAATCTGCAAGCTGTAGATGAAGTGGATAAATATAGGAATAAAGCCATAAAAGGTAAGGATATTGTGCGGGAGGAAAATACAAAACCGAAAGATAAGAAAAAGGATGGTACAATCCATCCAAAGTCATAGGATGAATACCTTACTATCTTTTACTAATGAAGATAACATGCTGGAATGTTCGCGGACTTAATAAGCCGGAGAAATGTCGGGAGCTCAATAGTATAATCAAGTCTGCCGCATGTGATATTGTTATTCTAGTGGAAACAAAAATTAAATAGTTTTTGCCACCATCGGTGCTGCTGCCATTAGAGAAGAATCACTTTGTTGCTGAGGGGCTTAACGTGGTCGATAGACCTTTGTGGTTGGATTTGGGGTTTGCTGACAAGCTCCATTTGGATGACCAAAAGATAAGCAACGCTGACATCGTTGTGGCTTCCAGGAATATGAGACATGTACCTTCCGAGTGTTCCCGTCAAGATCACGATAGAAAACCTCATTAGGAAGATCTTTATCGGAAGAAACCAGCACACATGCTCGTGCAAATGCTAATCTCGTCTGAGCTGCTGTTGCTTTGTCGATGTAGAGTGGCTGTCCCAGAGTGCTGCATAACTTTGCAATAAAACGTCGACTCCAAAGATGTAGAGGCAGTCCTTGAAAGGATACCCATAATGGAATAGACTGTAGGCTATCTAACTCCAAACGGACATCAGGAGACCAACGTCGTAGAATCATTGGATGACCGCGGATAGTCCAGAATCCTTCGAGGATTCGCTGCAAATCTTCTTCAGAGTATAGCTTGCAAACAAAGAATCCGTTCTCCAGCATATGAAGATCAAATGACGATATTCCCCATCGAGTTTTGATAAATGAGGATAGTGGGAAATAAGATGTTTTGAGACCTACCACATAGCCAACAATCGCCATAGACCATGTCTCAATAAGCTCTGCTGAATCAACAGTCTCGTATACAGCAATCTTCTTATCAGCCTAAACTTCTGGAGTAAAGAATTCCAAGCTTAGATCTGGACTTCCAACCGGAGCCTTGAAGAGGCTAGTCCAAGGCCGAGGATCGCTGGAAATGAGAGCAGGCTGTCGCGATCTAGAGCGCGACCTGCTTCGATGCTGGTTGGTCGAAGGAGTTTCTCTTTGGAAAAGATATGTTGGAAGAGCAACTTGGGGGGTAGCGGTAGGGAGCCTTGCCATCGTTTCAACCCTCTCGCCACCATCGCCAGCCCTAGGGGCCATCGCTGCCATGTTTGATCCCTCTGGTCGCCGCTACAGAAACGACGCCATTGGGAAAAGCCACCGCTGCAGTATATTAGATCGCCGCTATGGTACCGTCACCCTAGGGATTTATGATTGCGGCTACAGTATCGTCGCCCTTGGGGAGAAGCCGACGCTACGGAGATCTGGTCGCTGCTACAGTGTCGCCGCCGCCGCTACAGTACTGTCGTCCTTGGGAGATCTGATCACCTCTACAGTGTCGTCGCCCTTCGCTCGTGGGAGAAAGCCGACGCTGCAGGAGTTAGATCACCTTAGGGAGATATGGTTGTCGCTACAGTACCGTCGCCCTAGATCTGGGCCGCCGCCGCTACAGTAGCGTCGCCCTTGGGAGATCTGATCACCGCTACAGTGCCATCGCCCTTCGCCCGTGGGAGAAAGCCAACGATGCAGGAGTCAGATCGTCCTAGGGAGATCTGGTCACCGCTATAGTACCGTCGCCCTAGATCTGGTCGCCCTAGAGATTCTTCTCTAATGGCAGCAGCACCGATGGTGGCAAAAACTATTGAGTATTCCGACTCGCAAGGAAAGCACCGCGGACAGAAGGACAATTCCAAAACTTTATCTGTACCTATAATGTCAGAGCCTTCCACAACAGAGGTTTCCCATGGTACTAGTGGACAGGAGAAACATAAGTCAGGAACTTCATCTCTTCCAATATCATCGGATCCATCCACACTAGCTCAACGAACTCAGGTCCAAGCAAATCTCGCTAGCAAGGATATTATTCCTCAACAAACTCAGGCCACAACAAACATTGCCAACAAGGATATTCTGTCTCAACAAACTCATGCTCCAACAAACCTCTCTAGCCAGACTGCTCCAACAAGTACTATCCAGGATATTGTGATGCAACAATCTTATCGAGCTTCAACAAACCCTGCCAATCAAGACCACATGATTCAAGGTATTTTAAAGTTTAAAAATCTGCAAGCTGTAGATGAAGTGGATAAATATAGGAATAAAGCCATAAAAGGTAAGGATATTGTGCGGGAGGAAAATACAAAACCGAAAGATAAGAAAAAGGATGGTACAATCCATCCAAAGTCGTAGGATGAATACCTTACTATCTTTTACTAATGAAGATAACATGCTGGAATGTTCGCGGACTTAATAAGCCGGAGAAATGTCGGGAGCTCAATAGAATAATCAAGTCTACCGCATGTGATATTGTTATTCTAGTGGAAACAAAAATTAAACAATCGCGCGTTCAAGCTCAAAAGAATTTAATATGGCCGGACGCAGAACTATTTACCAATGATTCAAATGACACTTTTGGAAGAATATGGGTCTTATGGCATCCTAACTCTATTAATGCTTGGTTTATTTCTGCTACTGATCAATTCATTCATCTTAAGGTAGAGGATAAAAAGAATGACTGTCAATTCAATTTCACTGGTATATATGCTTCAAACAGTATGCAAGAAAGAAATACTCTTTGGTCTGACCTGACTAATATTGTAAATAGCTGTCTCAATGTACCTTGGATTGTTCTTGGTGACTTTAATACTGTTCGGTACACAAATGAAAAACAGGGTGGTTGACAACTTTCAGAAAGCCAACTTCAAAAGTTCAATGATTACATTGACACTGCAGCATTGTTTGATATGAAATCTGTGGGTAATTGGCTCTCCTGGAGTAATCAAGGTGCTGCTAACAGAAAAATAATGGCTCGACTTGATAGGTGTTTGATTAATCATGAATGGTTAACAGTTTACCCAGATTCACTTCTTGAGTATGGTGCTCCTTTGTTTTCTGACCATTCTTTAATGTATATACACGCAGAAAAAGCGACACCAAGAGGCAAGAAACCGTTTAGATTCTTTAACATGTGGAGTACTCATCCTCAATTTCTTGATGTTATCAGATCTGCTTGGAATGTTAATGTGCATGGATCCCCCCCTTATATCTTATGTCAAAAGCTCAAAGCCTGTAAAGCAGCACTAAAAGAGTGGAATACAAATACCATTGGCAATATTAACACCAGAGTTCAACTTTGCAGAAAGGAACTAATGTCTTTGCAACATGAGCTGCAACTTCAGCCAAATGATGAAAATATTATCTACAAAGAGGCAGAAGCCAGAAATAACTTCATGCAAGCCTTAAAACAGGAGGAAAGTTTTGCAAAGCAGAAGTCTCGACAACATTGGCTTACGCTAGGGGATTCCAATACAAAATTTTTCTATGCTTCAATTGCTACTCGAAGGGCTATTAACCGTATCAGCAAATGTAGAGACAAAGATGATAATCTTATTGAGAAGTTGGATGAGGTTAAAGCACACACAGAGCAATTTTTTTATTCCTTACTCAATCAAGCTGGGAAACCTAATAACATTCATGTGGAGCCGACTAGAAAACTTGATTCGGAAGCTATTTCAATACTCAATGCCCCAATTACAGATGACGAAATTGTATGTGTTGTCTTTAAGTCACCAAAGCACAAAAGCCCAGGTCCAGATGGATTTCCAGCTGTATTTTACCAAACTGCTTGGTCAATTATTGGAAATGATGTGATCAAGGCTTGCCAACATTTTTTCTCTTCAGGTCATATTCTTAGAGAGATGAATTGCACTTTTATTTCCTTAATTCAAGAATGCAGGGGCTGATTCACTAGAGAACTATCGACCCATATCATTATGCAACTTTATTTACAAGATCATCTCCAAAGTATTGGCAAATAGAATGCAAAAGGTAATACACAAGATCATTAGCCCAAACCAAGCTGCTTTCATCAAAGGGAGAAGTATACATCATAACATTTTGCTTGCTAATGACTTGGTCAAAGATTTGCATTCAAAAGCAAGAGGGACAAAAATATGTTTTAAAGCTGATTTACGGAAAGCCTTGATTCAGTTAATAGGAAGTTTATCTATAAGATGCTCCTCGATATGAACTTCCCACAGCAATGGGTTAATTGGATTAAATCTTGCCTGAAACTCCAAAGTTTTCGATACTCTTTAATGGCTCACCAAATGGTTTTTTTTTGGGAGCACGAATGGCATCCGACAAGGTGATCCACTCTCTCCATTATCTTTTTACTACTATTGCGATTGAAGGACTTAGCTGTATGTTGGAACACGCAGTCTTAAATGGCAGCATTAAGGTACCCATTGCTGGTTCTGTTCATATATCACATATAACATTTGCAGATGACTTACTTATCTTTCTCCAAAATGAACCAACTTCAGTAAAGAACCTGGCTACTATTATGAACGACTTTGGTATGGTTTCTGGACTTCTGTTAAATCATGCGAAAAGTAAAGTATATATGAGCCCTTACGTTGAGGATAATGTCTTTATTGCACAAACTTTGGGGGTTAGTGAGGGAAGCTTGCCAGTTCCTTATTTGGGTCTCCCGCTCATATCCACAGGCATTCAAAAAACCCACTGTCAACCTATCTTGCAAAAAATAAAGAATAGAATTTCTTCTTGGAAAAATAGGTTTCTATCAAAAGCAGGACGACTCGAACTCATCCGTTCGGTATTGCACTCCTACACTATATATTGGTGTACTGCATTTCTTCTACCTGCTAGACTTCTCCAAGATATTGAACGGTTATTAATGAACTTCTTCTGGAATGGCACAAATGATAAGGCAATGCATATGGTAAATTGGGATAGCATTTGCAAACCGAAAGATGAAGGGGGTCTAAATTTGAGAAATACTAGAGATTGGAATCAAGCATGTCTGGTGCAGCAATTGTGGGATCTTTTGCAAAAAAAATGTTCCTTATGGTCACATTGGGTTTCTGCTAGGTATCTTTCAAAAGAATCAATCTGGGAAATTTCAACAAGAACATACCACTCTGCAGCTTGGAAAGGAATTTTAAAGGCAAGGAATTGGCTAATCAAACACATTTCCTATGCAATCTCTTCTGGAACTAGTACTAATATATGGTACGATCCTTGGGTGAATGGGAAGAGTATATTTCAATTATATGGTGACAGAATACGAAAAGATCTCGGGGCTCCCAAAGATTGGAAGGTTTCTGAGTTTATTGCTAACGATACCTGGTGTCTCCCTAATCCTATTTCTCCCGAAATGTTATCACTTTGGCCGACTATTATAGTTATTCCAATCACGAACAACTCTTCAGATAAACTTATTTGGCCTCATGACAATGGCAAATTTAGTGCCACATCTGCATGGAATCAAATTAGGCAAAGAAAAAAAAGTGGGTCCCAAGCAGTTGGACATGGGATCGACCGGGATCACAAAGACATTCCTTATGTACATGGCAGGCCCTTCTCAATAAACTACCTACAATAGACAATATGAAAAAGAAGAGGTATCTATCATGTTAACCGATGCTCCCTTTGTATGCAACAAGAAGAAACTGTTGACCACCTTTATTTTGCTTGTGATTATACAAAATGGATATGGAAAGAGATTCTCCAGCGATTTGAACTCAATAGACTGCAAGAACCAAACTTGCACCAAGAACTAGGCGAACTCATGCAATGTTTCTCAAGAAAAGGGCCTCTCACACAACTGGCAAAGGTTACTTTCAGATCGCTATTTGGTGGATGTGGAAGGAGAGATGTAACAGAATCTTTAAATGTCAACACACAAACAATGCACAGCTATTGAAAGAGATTATTAGAGACTCAAGATCCTGTATGGAGCAAGATCTCAAAACGGAGCACTTTACCCAAAGAGAAAAATATATTTTTATCAATTTTAATTTTGCTATTAGCTAAAGATCTTGGGAATGATGCCAAATTTTGATCTATCTGGATAAATATTTTCTATTTTGATTATAATTAGGAGTTATAGTCTACAACATGTGTAGTCATAACTATCGCATTCGCACTCTATGAGTTACATGGCTTTGTCTATGACTTGTATAGATAAAGCTATTTGTAGAAACTTTACACATAATCAATTTACTTTTACTTACCAAAAAAAAGAATTTAATATGGCCGGACGCAAAACTATTTACCAATGATTCAAATGACACTTTTGGTATAATATGGGTCTTATGGCATCCTTACTCTATTAATGCTTGGTTTATTTCTGCTACTGATCAATTCATTCATCTTAAGGTAGAGGATAAAAAGAATGGCTGTCAATTCAATTTCACTGGTATATATGCTTCAAACAGTATGCAAGAAAGAAATACTCTTTGGTCTGACCTGACTAATATTGTAAATGGCTGTCTCAATGTACCTTGGATTGTTCTTGGAGACTTTAATACTGTTCGGTACACAAATGAAAAACAGGGTGGTAGACAACTTTCAGAAAGCCAGCTTCAAAAGTTCAATGATTACATTGACACTGCAGCATTGTTTGATATGAAATCTGTGGGTAATTGGCTCTCCTGGAGTAATCAAGGTGCTGCTAACAGAAAAATAATGGCTCGACTTGATAGGTGTTTGATTAATCATGAATGGTTAACAGTTTACCCAGATTCACTTCTTGAGTATGGTGCTCCTTTGTTTTCTGACCATTCTTTAATGTATATACACGCAGAAAAAGCGACATCAAGAGGCAAGAAACCGTTTAGATTCTTTAACATGTGGAGTACTCATCCTCAATTTCTTGATGTTATCAGATCTGCTTGGAATGTTAATGTGCATGGATCCCCCCCTTACATCTTATGTCAAAAGCTCAAAGCCTGTAAAGCAGCACTAAAGGAGTGGAATACAAATACCTTTGGAAATATTAACACCAGAGTTCAACTTTGCAGAAAGGAACTAATGTCTTTGCAACATGAGCTGCAACTTCAGCCAAATGATGAAAATATTATCTACAAAGAGGCAGAAGCCAGAAATAACTTCATGCAAGCCTTAAAACAGGAGGAAAGTTTTGCAAAGCAGAAGTCTCGACAACATTGGCTTACGCTAGGGGATTCCAATACAAAATTTTTCTATGCTTCAATTGCTACTCGAAGGGCTATTAACCGTATCAGCAAATGTAGAGACAAAGATGATAATCTTATTGAGAAGTTGGATGAGGTTAAAGCACACACAGAGCAATTTTTTTATTCCTTACTCAATCAAGCTGGGAAACCTAAGAACATTCATGTGGAGCCGACTAGAAAACTTGATTCGGAAGCTATTTCAATCCTCAATGCCCCAATTACAGATGACGAAATTGTATGTGTTGTCTTTAAGTCACCAAAGCACAAAAGCCCAGGTCCAGATGGATTTCCAGCTGTATTTTACCAAACTGCTTGGTCAATTATTGGAAATGATGTGATCAAGGCTTGCCAACATTTTTTCTCTTCAGGTCATATTCTTAGAGAGATGAATTGCACTTTTATTTCCTTAATTCCGAAGAATGCAGGGGCTGATTCACTAGAGAACTATCGACCCATATCATTATGCAACTTTATTTACAAGATCATCTCCAAAGTATTGGCAAATAGAATGCAAAAGGTAATACACAAGATCATTAGCCCAAACCAAGCTGCTTTCATCAAAGGGAGAAGTATACATCATAACATTTTGCTTGCTAATGACTTGGTCAAAGATTTGCATTCAAAAGCAAGAGGGACAAAAATATGTTTTAAAGCTGATTTACGGAAAGCCTTCGATTCAGTTAATAGGAAGTTTATCTATAAGATTCTCCTCGATATGAACTTCCCACAGCAATGGGTTAATTGGATTAAATCTTGCCTGGAAACTCCAAAGTTTTCGATACTCTTTAATGGCTCACCAATTGGTTTTTTTGGGAGCACGAATGGCATCCGACAAGGTGATCCACTCTCTCCGTATCTTTTTACTATTGCGATGGAAGGACTTAGCTGTATGTTGGAACACGCAGTCTTAAATGGCAGCATTAAGGTACCCATTGCTGGTTCTGTTCATATATCACATATAACATTTGCAGATGACTTACTTATCTTTCTCCAAAATGAACCAACTTCAGTAAAGAACCTGGCTACTATTATGAACGACTTTGGTATGGTTTCTGGACTTCAGTTAAATCATGCGAAAAGTAAAGTATATATGAGCCCTTACGTTGAGGATAATGTCTTTATTGCACAAACTTTGGGGGTTAGTGAGGGAAGCTTGCCAGTTCCTTATTTGGGTCTCCCGCTCATATCCACAGGCATTCAAAAAACCCACTGTCAGCCTATCTTGCAAAAAATAAAGAATAGAATTTCTTCTTGGAAAAATAGGTTTCTATCAAAAGCAGGACGACTCGAACTCATCCGTTCGGTATTGCACTCCTACTCTATATATTGGTGTAATGCATTTCTTCTACCTGCTGGACTTCTCCAAGATATTGAGCGGTTATTAATGAACTTCTTCTGAATGGCACAAATGATAAGGCAATGCATATGGTAAATTGGGATAGCATTTGCAAACCCGAAAGATGAAGGGGGTCTAAATTTGAGAAATACTAGAGATTGGAATCAAGCATGTCTGGTGCAGCAATTGTGGGATCTTTTGCAAAACAAATGTTCCTTATGGTCACATTGGGTTTCTGCTAGGTATCTTTCAAAAAGAATCAATCTGGGAAATTTCAACAAGAACATACCACTCTGCAGCTTGGAAAGGAATTTTAAAGGCAAGGAATTGGCTAATCAAACACATTTCCTATGCAATCTCTTCTGGAACTAGTACTAATATATGGTGCGATCCTTGGGTGAATGGGAAGAGTATATTTCAATTATATGGTGACAGAATACTGAAAAGATCTCGGGGCTCCCAAAGATTGGAAGGTTTCTGAGTTCATTGCTAACGGTACCTGGTGTCTCCCTAATCCTATTTCTCCCGAAATGTTATCACTTTGGCCGACTATTATAGTTATTCCAATCACGAACAACTCTTCAGATAAACTTATTTGGCCTCATGACAATGGCAAATTTAGTGCCACATCTGCATGGAATCAAATTAGGCAAAGAAATAACAAGTGGGTCCCAAGTAGTTGGAAATGGGATCGACCGGGATCACAAAGACATTCCTTATGTACATGGCAGGCCCTTCTCAATAAACTACCTACAATAGACAATATGAAAAGAAGAGGTATCTATCATGTTAACCGATGCTCCCTTTGTATGCAACAAGAAGAAACTGTTGACCACCTTTATTTTGCTTGTGATTATACAAAATGGATATGGAAGGAGATTCTCCAATGATTTGAACTCAATAGACTGCCATGAACCAAACTTGCACCAAGAACTAGGCGAACTCATGCAATGTTTCTCAAGAAAAGGGCCTCTCACACAACTGGCAAAGGTTACTTTCAGATCGCTATTTTGGTGGATGTGGAAGGAGAGATGTAACAGAATCTTTAAATGTCAACACACAAACAATGCACAGCTATTGAAAGAGATTATTAGAGACTCAAGATCCTGTATGGAGCAAGATCTCAAAACGGAGCACTTTACCCAAAGAGAAAAATATATTTTTATCAATTTTAATTTTGCTATTAGCTAAAGATCTTGGGAATGATGCCAAATTTTGATATATCTGGATAAACATTTTCTATTTTGATTATAATTAGGAGTTATAGTCTACAACATGTGTAGTCATAACTATCGCATTCGCACTCTATGAGTTACATGGCTTTGTCTATGACTTGTATAGATAAAGCTATTTGTAGAAACTTTACACATAATCAATTTACTTTTACTTATCAAAAAAAAAAAAAACAAAAATTAAACAATCGCGCGTTCAAGCTCAAAAGAATTTAATATGGCCGGACGCAGAACTGTTTACCAATGATTCAAATGACACTTTTGGTAGAATATGGGTCTTATGCCATCCTAACTCTATTAATGCTTGGTTTATTTCTGCTACTGATCAATTCATTCGTCTTAGGGTAGAGGATAAAAAGAATGGCTGTCAATTCAATTTCACTGGTATATATGCTTCAAACAGTATGCAAGAAAGAAATACTCTTTGGTCTGACCTGACTAATATTGTAAATGGCTGTCTCAATGTACCTTGGATTGTTCTTGGAGACTTTAATACTGTTCGGTACACAAATGAAAAACAGGGTGGTAGACAACTTTCAGAAAGCCAGCTTCAAAAGTTCAATGATTACATTGACACTGCAGCATTGTTTGATATGAAATCTGTGGGTAATTGGCTCTCCTGGAGTAATCAAGGTGCTGCTAACAGAAAAATAATGGCTCGACTTGATAGGTGTTTGATTAATCATGAATGGTTAACAGTTTACCCAGATTCACTTCTTGAGTATGGTGCTCCTTTGTTTTCTGACCATTCTTTAATGTATATACACGCAGAAAAAGCGACACCAAGAGGCAAGAAACCATTTAGATTCTTTAACATGTGGAGTACTCATCCTCAATTTCTTGATGTTATCAGATCTGCTTGGAATGTTAATGTGCATGGATCCCCCCCTTATATCTTATGTCAAAAGCTCAAAGCCTGTAAAGCAGCACTAAAGGAGTGGAATACAAATACCTTTGGAAATATTAACACCAGAGTTCAACTTTGCAGAAAGGAACTAATGTCTTTGCAACATGAGCTGCAACTTCAGCCAAATGATGAAAATATTATCTACAAAGAGGCAGAAGCCAGAAATAACTTCATGCAAGCCTTAAAATAGGAGGAAAGTTTTGCAAAGCAGAAGTCTCGACAACATTGGCTTACGCTAGGGGATTCCAATACAAAATTTTTCTATGCTTCAATTGCTACTCGAAGGGCTATTAACCGTATCAGCAAATGCAGAGACAAAGATGATAATCTTATTGAGAAGTTGGATGAGGTTAAAGCACACACAGAGCAATTTTTTTATTCCTTACTCAATCAAGCTGGGAAACCTAATAACATTCATGTGGAGCCGACTAGAAAACTTGATTCGGAAGCTATTTCAATCCTCAATGCCCCAATTACAGATGACGAAATTGTATGTGTTGTCTTTAAGTCACCAAAGCACAAAAGCCCAGGTCCAGATGGATTTCCAGCTGAATTTTACCAAACTGCTTGGTCAATTATTGGAAATGATGTGATCAAGGCTTGCCAACATTTTTTCTCTTCAGGTCATATTCTTAGAGAGATGAATTGCACTTTTATTTCCTTAATTCCGAAGAATGCAGGGGCTGATTCACTAGAGAACTATCGACCCATATCATTATGCAACTTTATTTACAAGATCATCTCCAAAGTATTGGCAAATAGAATGCAAAAGGTAATACACAAGATCATTAGCCCAAACCAAGCTGCTTTCATCAAAGGGAGAAGTATACATCATAACATTTTGCTTTCTAATGACTTGGTCAAAGATTTGCATTCAAAAGCAAGAGGGACAAAATATGTTTTAAAAGCTGATTTACGGAAAAGCCTTGATTCAGTTAATAGGAAGTTTATCTATAAGATGCTCCTCGATATGAACTTCCCACAGCAATGGGTTAATTGGATTCAATCTTGCCTGGAAACTCCAAAGTTTTCGATACTCTTTAATGGCTCACCAATTGGTTTTTTTGGGAGCACGAATGGCATCCGACAAGGTGATCCACTCTCTCTCCAGATCTTTTACTATTGCGATGGAAGGACTTAGCTGTATGTTGGAATACGCAGTCTTAAATGGCAGCATTAAGGTACCCATTGCTGGTTCTGTTCATATATCACATATAACATTTGCAGATGACTTACTTATCTTTCTCCAAAATGAACCAACTTCAGTAAAGAACCTGGCTACTATTATGAACGACTTTGGTATGGTTTCTGGACTTCAGTTAAATCATCGCGAAAAGTAAAGTATATATGAGCCCTTACGTTGAGGATAATGTCTTTATTGCACAAACTTTGGGGTTAGTGAGGGAAGCTTGCCAGTTCCTTATTTGGGTCTCCCGCTCATATCCACAGGCATTCACAAAACCCACTGTCAGCCTATCTTGCAAAAAAATAAAGAATAGAATTTCTTCTTGGAAAAATAGGTTTCTATCAAAAGCAGGGCGACTCGAACTCATCCGTTCGGTATTGCACTCCTACTCTATATATTGGTGTAATGCATTTCTTCTACCTTTGGACTTCTCCAAGATATTGAACGGTTATTAATGAACTTCTTCTGGAATGGCACAAATGATAAGGCAATGCATATGGTAACTTGGGATAGCATTTGCAAACCGAAAAGATGAAGGGGGGTATAAACTTGAGAAATACTAGAGATTGGAATCAAGCATGTCTGGTGCAGCAATTGTGGGATCTTTTGCAAAACAAATGTTCCTTATGGTCACATTGGGTTTCTGCTAGGTATCTTTCAAAAAAAAGAATCAATCTGGGAAATTTCAACAAGAACATACCACTCTGCAGCTTGGAAAGGAATTTTAAAGGCAAGGAATTGGCTAATCAAACACATTTCCTATGCAATCTCTTCTGGAACTAGTACTAATATGTGGTACGATCCTTGGGTGAATGGGAAGAGTATATTTCAATTATATGGTGACAGAATACTGAAAAGATCTCGGGGGCTCCCAAAGATTGGAAGGTTTCTGAGTTCATTGCTAACGGTACCTGGTGTCTCCCCTAATCCTATTTCTCCCTAAATGTTATCACTTTGGCCGACTATTATAGTTATTCCAATCACGAACAACTCTTCATATAAACTTATTTGGCCTCATGACAATGGCAAATTTAGTGCCACATCTGCATGGAATCAAATTAGGCAAAGAAATAACAAGTGGGTCCCAAACAGTTGGACATGGGATCGAACGGGATCACAAAGACATTCCTTATGTACATGGCAGGCCCTTCTCAATAAACTACCTACAATAGACAATATGAAAAGAAGAGGTATCTATCATGTTAACCGATGCTCCCTTTGTATGCAACAAGAAGAAACTGTTGACCACCTTTATTTTGCTTGTGATTATACAAAATGGATATGGAAGGAGATTCTCCAGCGATTTGAACTCAATAGACTGCAAACCAAACTTGCACCAAGAACTAGGCTTAACTCATGCAATGTTTCTCAAGAAAAGGGCCTCTCACACAACCGGCAAAGGTTACTTTCAGATCGCTATTTGGTGGATGTGGAAGGAGAGATGTAACAGAATCTTTAAATGTCAACACACAAACAATGCACAGCTATTGAAAGAGATTATTAGAGACTCAAGATCCTGTATGGAGCAAGATCTCAAAACGGACACTTTACCCAAAGAGAAAAATATATTTTTTATCAATTTTAATTTTGCTATTAGCTAAAGATCTTGGGAATGATGCCAAATTTTGATATATCTGGATAAACATTTTCTATTTTGATTATAATTAGGAGTTATAGTCTACAACATGTGTAGTCATAACTATCGCATTCGCACTCTATGAGTTACATGGCTTTGTCTATGACTTGTATAGATAAAGCTATTTGTAGAAACTTTACACATAATCAATTTACTTTTACTTACCAAAAAAAAAAAAAAAAAATGAGATGGGTAGGTTAGCGAAACTCATCATGGACCGTACCATATCTAATAATGTACGATTTCTCCTTTCAGAGACACCATTGAGCTCAGGTGTATAAGGAGGTGTCCATTGGGATAATATCCCATGGTCCTTGAGGAACTGAGTAAACTCTGTACTTAAGTATTCACCTCCTCGATCTGATCGAAGAGTTTTGATACTCTTTCCAGTCTGGTTCTCCACCTCATTCTTATACTCTCTGAATTTCTCAAAGGCCTCAGACTTGTACTTCATTAAGTACACATATCCATACCTTGAGAAATCATCAGTAAATGTAATGAAGTAGGAGTAACCTCCAATGGCATAAGTTGACATGGGTCCACATACATCACTATGTATGAGTTCCAACAACTCATTGGCTCTCTCTCCAGTTCTACTAAATGGAGATTTGGTCAGTTTTCCACGAATGCAAGGCTCACAAGTTGTATATGACACATAGTCGAATGGATCTAGATATCCATCATTTAGCAACTTTTGAATCCTTCTTTCATGGATGTGACCTAGCCTACAATGCCACAGGTATGCACTGTTCAACTCATCTCGTTTCCTTTTGGACACATTTACATTCATGATATGTGGAGTGGTGTCTAACATAAATAAACTATTATGTAATGTTCCTTTCATGATGATCTTATCATCTAATAATATCGAACAACCATTGTTCCCAAAAACAAATTTATATCCACTAACTGTTAAACATGAAATGGAGATAATGTTTTTGATAATAGAAGGAACAAAATAACATGCATCTAAGGCAATAAAAGCTCCACTAGGCAGATGTAGGGCGACCTCGCCAACAGCTAATACAGCAACTTTTGCTCTATTACCCATCTTGAGGTCCATCTCGCCTCTCTGTAGTCTCCTAGGCCTTGCCAGAACCTGCAACGAATTGCATATATGATAAGCACTACCGGTATCCAATACCCATGTGTTATCATAAGAGTCTGACAAATGGAGACTGATCATGAATGTACCTGAAGCTTCATCAAGCTTTTGTTTCGCCCTTTCTGCAAGGTACTCTTTGCAGTTTCTCTTCCAATGCCCATCTTTACCACAGTGGAAGCACTGGCCTTTGTCCTTTGCTGGGTCTTTCTTAGCAACCTTTGCTTTACCTTGTTTGCCCTTGCCCTTTCCCTTCTTAAGGGACCTTTCTGCTTTCCTTTTCTTTCTGGTCTCACCAGTGTAGAGAACTGGCTTCTCTTTCTTAATAGTACTCTCTGCCTCCCTCAACATATTGAGGAGCTCTGGGAGAGTCACCTCAAGCTTGTTCATATTAAAATTCATTATGAACTGTGAAAAGGAATCTGGTAGGGACTGAAGCACAATGTCCACACACAAGTTATCCTCTAGGACCATTCCTAGACCTGTGAGTTTCTCTATCCACTCAATCATCTTTAGGACATGGTTCTGAACCGGTGTCCCCTCAGTCATCCTAGCGCGGAAAAGACTCTTGGATATCTCATATCGTTGAGTCCTTCCCTGTTCCTCAAACAATTTGCGGACATGTAGGAGAATGGATCTGGCATCCATCTTTTCATGTTGTCTCTGTAACTCTGGAGTCATAGAGCCCAACATATAGCACTGAGCAAGAGTGGAGTCATCAATGTACTTCACGTAGCGAGCGATCTCATCCTCGCTTGCCCCTTCTTCGGGCGTAGGCATCACTGTATCAAGGACGTACACGATTTTCTCCGCTGTGAGAACAATTCTCAAGTTACGGAGCCAATCCGTATAATTTGGACCAGTAAGGCGGTTGACATCAAGTATGCCACGTAAGGGATTTGAAAGCGACATTTTCTGAAAATAAAGATGTAGCAGAAATGAATAACATGCAGATTTTGCAAGAAATAAACTATCAAGATATGGACTTCTATCTTAATATGCTCCCACTATTTTACTAACGAGTCACGCGACACCCTCAGCACGTGAAACGGAAGTCTCCAGCAGACTTCTAGTGGGGATCAGGATCCAATCAGCATCTTAGTGTAACCTCGAGGGACTCGACCAATCACACTAAGCTTAAAAGGTAGGCAACTCTTGCCGATCACAACTCCTTGTGATTCCCGTCCTGTTCGGCCTCCGAATCACCATGGCCTCGAGGGACTCGACCAACCATGATGCTCGGTTAAGTCAACACCTTCGTTACAAGATGAGTCTGATTTGATGATATACCCTCGAGGGACTCGACCAAGCATACCATGTCCTCAGGTCACCGGTGACATCTCTATGTCGTAAGCAAGATAGCGAATCGCGATATAGGTGAGTCTCGAGGGACTCGACCAACTCAACCTACACCGGGAATCGGTTCCTACTCATAACGATGGAAGGCCAAGTCAATCTAATTGCCTCACGTTTACCGACTTAATATTATCGAGAGATGTTTCTATAATTTGGTCTCCTAATATGACATGTCACACATATACATATTTAATATATATCTACATCGCATGCAAATATATATACATATCTAGTATGTGTATAAGCAATCACAACAGATGATCATGGACCACAACCTAATATGATTAGGCCCGAGCCAGTAGGCCTAATCACTCACATCAAGATCTATGTGTGCAACGGTGTATCTCCATGCCCTGTGATTTTCCATCTCGTCCTCGTCGGTTCCGTCGACATCTTGATGCATCTCCATGCATCACGATCGTCCGTCTCGTGGGTCCCGCTATCGCATCCACGCTCCCGCTGCGCTTCCTCATGTGATTACAACTTAATCATAGGCACACAGGCCCGACAATAAACGAGAAATACAATGGAGGTTCGTAGACCTCAATAATAATAATCACAAGTACACACATCACACGGTCCATGATCATCCGTCCACACATCATACATCACATGTATAAATAATCATCATCATGTAGGACTACTAGATAATAATAAAAATAATAATCAACTAAACCTTTTAATTAATTAATATTTTTCTGAAATCAGGGACATGTAGGGAATTTCTCAATTCCTAAGGGTATTTTCGTAATTTGGACAAAAGATAGAAACTGGAATTTCTCAAATTCACAGGGGCAAAACTGTCCTTTTGCCCAAAACCCTAATTCCCTCTGCTGCTGCCGCTGCCGCTGCCGCCGCCGCCACCCTGCTGGCGGGGGCCTGTGCGGCGGGGCCAGGGCACTGCCCTCGCCTGCAGGCGGCACGCCCGTTGGCGGCGACGTCACTGCGGGTGGGCGCCTCCTTCGGGCGTCGCTGCCTCCGTAGGCGGTGCTATCCCGCCAGGCGGCCGCCCTTGTGTGGGGGGGGTTTTGCCCGCGGGAGCAGCGGCGGTAGGCGTCGCTGCCCTACGGCGGCAGCCGCCGCTCCCTTGAGGCAGCAGGCGCCGCTGCCCTGCGGCGCCTTTACCCGTGGGCTGCCAGCCCCGCCGGCAGCAAGCCTGCTGCAAGCAGACCGCCGGCCGGCTACTGCAGGCACAGCGCTTGCGCATGCGCCGGCGCTGTGGTGCCTGGCTGCGGCTGCTGCTGCAGGTGGCTGCAGGCATGCAGATCGAGGGCAGCAACTGTTGCTGCCCTTCCTCGCTTTTGCGTCAACGAATTTGACGTCAATATTCTTCCTAAACAAAACACACGCAGTTCAAAACCAATCATTCGCACGAACAACCTGGCTCTGATACCACTGTTGGGAAATCAGGGGGTGACATCATATGCGCAGCGGAAGAACAAGAAAACAAAAATCCCCGATTCCCAAAAAGATGTTCGTCGTCGTGCGAAGATTGGTGTGCAAAAATCCGCAAAACACAAAACTGCGTATTGAGATTGTGTTACCTAGGGAGATCGTATATCCCTGTTTCCTTGCAGATCCTTAGGAGAGGGTGAAGGAGGTCAAGCATCCTCCTCTCTAGCGGTGATCCACACAGCAGGGTTGCGACGACCCTCCTCAAAACTCTAGGCCTCTGAGGTGGAGAGGGAGAGGAGAATAGGGAAGGCAAGCAAAGACTTAGAGCCTATGAGGCTGTGAATCCCTCCTATTTATAGAGATCCCGTGTCAAACCCTAATGGGTCCTTCCCTAGTGGGTATTGGATCTGCATCCAATAAGACAAGGGCTCCGTCGGATATCTCATATCCGAACCTCTACTCATCGCAATGCCTACCATATGTGTGTGACCCTCTAGGCCCAATATCGAAATGGCCGTGAGTCATACCTGTCGAGAACTCCTTCTAACTTCAGGTGAATTATTATCTCTGTAATAATTCACTTTCGACTAATCGACTACTTGGACGTACTAGGCCACTACATCAGTAGTCCCCAGACGATACAGGGGAATCCAATCCATTGGACCTGTCGTCCTCGCTTACCATGTACCTATAATCCCTCATCCATCTAATATCCCAAAGACCGTATATCGAGCATGGTGTTGTCGGACCCATACGGTTTCTACTCGAAGTCTCGCTCTAATCGGTTCTCCCGAGAACTCTTTCTCTCTCAACCCGAATGACCCCGGCGGGGATTTGTCGAGCAAGAACACATGGGATATTCCTCTCATGACGCCGAGAGGGATGATCCTCTATCGACACTCAATAGCCCTCGTAAAGGTCGACTACCACTCCCAATGACCAGCTGTACTAGATCTAGGGACAGCCCAAAACTATAAGTCTGGTATCAAAGAGTGGAGCACTCATACAGGACATCCTTGGTGTCTCAAGTCTAAGGACCAGATACACCACTAGGACTACTGGAATCGCTGTCGACAATAAGGCATCATCAACCATCCAAATTCCGTAAGTGGATCAATCGGTGAACTCATTCTCTAATGAGCACCTGTATCAGATCCCTAGTGTCCCTACACGAGCAGCTATGAGACCAGCTGCATCCATCATATGGACGGGTATACAGCACACCAGTCTATCCGGTTATCACGATGTCCCTCTCGAGTAACCTATGACCGGGATTATTTAGGATATGTGTTTAAATGTGAATCGATCTCATTATCGTGATCTCATCATGATCTGATTCCCATTGCACAAATCCAAGGACTTCACAATATATATATGCATTTATGCAATAGTTATAAAGTGATATACGCCAAAATATAATAAGCAAAAAGATTCTGTATCAAGTCACACGTGCCATCACTCACGTGATTGGTTTGCTGGGCACCTATGACTAGCAAAAATTACATGTTTATGATAAAAAAAATGATTTTAATTAAAAATACCTTATGAAATCATGCTATATGTGGTTGAGAAGTAATAATGTGTATCATGTTAATTTCCATTGTTATTTCTCGATGAAATCATGAATCTATTTATAAATTTTGTGAGCCATAAAAATGATTTTGATAATTTAAGATTGAAATAATATGAATGATGATTTGGAATCATGCATATAATAATGAGTTTATTTGTTTTGAAAATGTGCATGTTTTAATTTGAAAATATAATGATGCACAAATAAGATTGATACTAACCTTTGTCATGATTTAAAAATTGATGTAAAGGGTTTTCCCCTTCTTTTTGACAATGACAAAAGGGGAGATAGCTAGCTTGCACAATTCAAGAAGAAAGCAAAAATTGCACTTCTCAAAAGAGAAGAAATTGCTATCTTGAACATCACTAAGAAGTGCTATCTTGCAGATCTCAAGACACACAAATGCAATCATGGAAAATTTGTAATTTTGCACATCAATAAAATTTATGATGCTTTGGTGATTATGCATGTTCTAAAATGTTATAAAATTCACTAGCTTCCATGATATAGAACTTAGCAATATTGAACATCACCAAGGAATGCTATCTTAACTATCTCAAGAAGCAAAAAGTTAACTTGCACATCTAGCAAAACTTATATTTTAAGAAGCAAGAGTTGCTTTCTTGAACATATCAAAATTGCTAGCTTGCGGGCCTTAAAATGTAGAAATTTTTTGCTAGCCTGTATATGGTAAACTTGCTATCATACCACCATGATGATGAGCATGCCTTATCTTCATGATTATATTTGAAAAACTATGGCAAAAATATGTCCGAATGATTTAACGTGTTAAAAATATTTTTTCGGACTTTTTTGATTGAATGATCAAATCACCTGATTGCCATAATGATTTTACACAATTACTTGCCATGATTATATGTTGGAAATTAGGTGCTTAAATACAAAATTTTTATGATAATAAGCATGTTTTACCTTCAAGATTGTAATTGAATATCTCTAGTAAAACTCTGTCCGAATGTATGAAAGTGTCAAATTTTATTTTCAGATTTTCCTGATCCTAACAATTGGATTTTCTTGATACATTATCCTCTTCCGAATTTAACAAGCATATGTCATATCAAGTTTAATTCACATCATTGATTTTTGACATATGGAATCATCTAGCAAATGCACTTATCATGTGAAAAATATTTTTCGAAAAACATATTTGATGATTCCCTCTTACCAAAGGAAGATTTTTTACATACAAGGATTTGACTCACTTACATATCTTAATCCTTGCAAAAATGAAGTGTGCTTTAATATCTTATCGATTTGAACTTCACATATGGCTTTCCTCTTTCATGTAAAAAGATAACAAATAAAAAGGAAGAAGCAATAAAAGCTATCTCCATGTCATGTTTTCCTCGAGATGTTTGCATTACTAGTATCCTATAACTCACTGTTGGAAAATGACATGAACCAACTTATGGCATCGCACTTATATTTAAAATTTGTTTATATCATTCTCCTTGTTGTTGATGACAAAGAGGGAGAAATATATGAATTGATATGTTTGCTATCACTAATGGTTGCTATCACTGATGCTGATATGTTTGCTATCACTAATGATGATATGGTTGCTATTACTTGTTAGGATCGGAGCAGCACTAAGAGGGGGGGGGTGAATTAGTGCAGCGGATTAAAACTTCGGTTTTAAAAAATCATTCGTATGATAAGAGCGGAACTTGACAAGCTTAATCTTGAAAGCGTATTCTTAAATATGCGCAGCAAAAGTAATAAGGAACTAAAGCATATAAGAAGGTTTGCAATAATGTAAATAGCAATAATGAAATGCAAACCAAGGATCACGCCGATTTTAGAGTGGTTCGGTCAAATGACCTACTCCACTTGCGAGGCCCCTCTTCGATGAGGCTCCCACCTTCCACTAGCAAGTCTCTTGAAATGGAAGGGTAAATACCCCTCTTACAACTCTTTACAAGCGGTTCACTCTCTTACAGATTTTCGAGAAGAGATGAGGTGAACACTAGCAAATTGAAAAGAAGACAAGCTAACACTTTTCTAAGACCTTTCTCTCAAACTCTTGCTGCTCAAAAAGTTGTGTTCTCAGCTGAGATTTGAGGGGTATTTATAGGCCTCAAGAGGATTCAAATTTGGGCTCCAAAATTTGGGCTCCAAAATTCAAATTCTCTTTGGGTTCCCGATGCTGGCGGTGCCACCGCCCAGCGCTCGGGTGCTGGGCGGTGCCACCGCCCAGCCCAAGAGGTGTCACCGCCCAGTCCAGGCGGTGCCACCGCCTACAGTGTTTTCAGCCCGCTACAGTGTTTTCAGCCCACCGCCTACAGTGTTTTCAGCCTACAGTGTTATAGGCCCCTACTTGGGTTATAGGATTAATACCTAATCCTAACCCTAATTAACATGCTAACTACGAATTTTAAAGACATTATATAAGCTATTACAAAGTCCATAAGTCAAGACTTCTTCCGGCGAGCTTCCGGCGAACTTTCGGCGGTCTTCCGATAAACTCTCGGAAACCATTCTGCGGACTCCCGGCAAGCTCTTAAACTTCACGATTTGATCTTGGCGAGTTCCAACGAGCTTCTTCGGCAAGCTCCGATCTTTCTCGGCAAACTCTGCGAACTTCCCACGAACCTTCCGGCGAGCTTCCAAAAAACCCTTCGGCAAGCTCCCTACTCATTCTCGGCTAGTTCCGGCAGCGTTCCCGATGATCCTTCGGACTTCCGTCGAACTCTTGAACTCCCAACGAATCCTTCGTGCTTGACTCCACACTTTGTTTCACTTTATGCCTTCATCGTTATCGTAGTTAATCCTGCACATGCAAACCAAAACTCTACTCCGATCTAGACAGTTATTACAACGCGAATTGACATTCTGTTGCCCGGCACGTCATTGGTTGGCGCTTCGTCTGATTCTTTAGCACATCGTCCTCTCTTGCGGCTTGTTGCCCAATCGGCGGTTGACCTCCGCAACCCCGATATCCTTGGCGCAATTCCGCTCTCCTTGGCCCGATGCCCGACGTTCGAAGCCTTCTGCCGTCCAATATCCTGACGTGATCTCCTCCGGCGCAACGTTAGTTCCTCCTGCGTTAACTGTCTAATTTTGATCGAGTAGACCTGCATCGCTCAAAATGCAGTTAAACATCTAAACACAATCAATCAGTTTCATCATCAAAATCCGAGATTCAACATTACTGATGTTGATATGCTTGCTATCACTAATGATGATATGGTTGCTATTACTGATATTGATATGTTTGCTATCACTGATGTTGATATGGTTGCTATCACTGATGCTATGATTAGGCCATACTTGCATCACCAAGAAATATATGATTGCTATCATTGCTATGATTAGGCCATACTTGCATCACCAAGTAATATATGATTGCTATCATTGCTATATGCCCTGTATCAAGATATCAAACAAAAATTTGCATTGCACGAGCTGATATCTTACCATGTGATGCAATGCTTGCTAAAATATTCGAAATGTGTACATCATGAAATGATATCAAAATCTTGCTTCACAGCTTTACATGTCGATATCATGCCATATGATGAAATGCTACAATTGATAAACACTTGAAATAGTTTTTTTTTTGGTAAGTAAAAGTAAATTGATTATGTGTAAAGTTTCTACAAATAGCTTTATCTATACAAGTCATAGACAAAGCCATGTAACATGTGACGTGCACAAAGGCGAGCGGCGACGCACACAAAACGTGTGCGATCATACCAGCACTAAAAGCACCGGATCCCATCAGAACTCCGAAGTTAAGCGTGCTTGGGCCAGAGTAGTACTAGGATGGGTGACCCCTTGGGAAGTCCTCGTGTTGCACACTTGAAATAGTTGCGTTACGATATCAAAAGCTAACACTACAAAGGAAGCAAAAATTTGCTAGCTTGCAACTTGCATGTTTCAAGAAGCAAGAGTTGCCTTCTTGAATATCTATAAACTGCTAGCTTGCAAGCTCTAAAATATTGTAACATTGCTAGCTTGCATGTGCTATCTTGTATGCCGTAAAACTTGCATATCTAAAACTTGATAGCTTGAATGTTCTAAGCATGATGTAACATTTGCTAAATTTTCTAGCTTCAAAACTGCATGATGATGAAACTTGATATTATGATTTTCATGCAATAAGTTAAACCAATATCACAAACACTTGATTGTGGTACTTCTCCTTTTTGTTGATGACAAAGGGGGAGAAGTATGTTGATGACATGACATGTTATGCATAAGTTCATGATAACGTGTTGCAAGTATTCATGATGAATATTGCAATGACTTGAATTCAGTTTGAATTCAAGGTTCTATCAATATGGCATATTGATAGGGGGAGTTTGTTTAAACTCTGGGAGTTAAGGTTAACTCCGTTTATGATGACATGTTGCTTAGATTTTTGAATCTAAGAGTTTCTATCAATATGGCATATTGATAGGGGGTATCAATATGGCATATTGATAGGGGGAGTTTGTTTAAACTCCTTGAGTTAAGTTTAACTCCGTCATCAAGTAGTTGTCAACATCAAAAAGGGGGAGATTGTTGAATCTCATATTTTGATGATGAAACTACTTGATATATGTTTATGATTTAATCTGTGTTTTGAGTGACGCAGGATGCTTCGATCAAGATGAGACAATTAAAGCAGGAAAATCATGTTGTGCCGAAGGAACATGTCAGAAGATTGGACGTCGGGCCGGTGGATCGGTCGACGTATCGACAAAAGGCTTCGGGCCGTGGACTTGGGCATCGGGCCAAGAAGAGCGGGTATTGTGCCAAGGATATCGGAGTTGCAGAGTCAACTGGCCGATTGGGCAATAGGCTGTAGGAGAGGACGATGCGCCGAAGAATCGGACGAAGCGTCGAGGGACCAATGACATGCCGGACAACTTGGTTAAATTGCTTAGGATTAATTGTCACGTTCGAAGTTTTGGTGTGCAGGATTAACTATGATGAAAGTTTGACAAGCAACAGGAGTTGCGCCGGAGTCAAGATCATGATCACGTTGGGAGTTCGAGAGTTCGACGGAAGTTCGGACGGTCGTCGGAGGTTCTGCAAGAACAGATCCGAGAAGTCCAGAAGCTTGCCAAGCGAAGCTCGTCGGAACTCGCCAAGTGGATCGTCGCAAAGTCCAGGAGTTTGCCGGAAGTCCGCAGAAGAATCACCGAGGGTTCATCGGATGATCGACGGAAGTTCGCCGGAAACTCGCCGGAAGAAGCGATTGACGCATCGGAGCAAAGCTGCAGAAATTGTCTTAGATTTAATCGTAGTTAGCATGTTGATTAAGTTGGAAAATGGGAGGTGATCCCATTAGCTTAATCTTGGGGCAATTGGGCCCCTGAAAAGATTGAAATTGGGCCGAATGGAGCTAACCATTCGGACCCTGATTGCACCAGGAGGTGCAACCGCCTAGGCCAGGAGGTGGCACCGCCTGGGCTATGTCTCCCAGCGAGACTGGGCGGTGCAACCGCCCCAGCCAAGAGGTGCAACCGCCCAGGGCTCAGTCTCCGAGCGAGACTGGGCGGTGCAACCTCCTCTGTCAGGAGGTAGCACCGCCAGAGCTCAAGTTTCGAGCTCTGCCAGGCGGTGCAACCTCTCCAGTCAGGCGGTGCAACCGCTTGAGCTCGGTCTTCGAGCTCTGGCAGAGAGGTGCAACCGCCTCTGACAGAGGTGGCACCGCCCAGAGGCTCAGTCTTCGAGCTCTGCCAGGCGGTGCAACCTCTCCAGTCAGGAGGTGCAACCGCCTGATCCCGGAATTCCAGGATTAGATCGATTTGATCGTTTTGAGCTCCAAATTTGAATTGGGTTGGGGCCTATATATACCCCACCCATTCAGCACTGAAAGCACAGCTCATACACTCGAAATCTTGCTGTCTTTCTGTGTTTCTTAGAGCTCAAAACTGCTAGTTCTCCTCCTTCTATTCTTCAAGTTTGAATTGTAAAGAGAGGAGAGAAAACTTCTGTAAGGGTTGTCTCGTAAGCCCGTAAAAAGGAGTGAATATGTAAGAGGGTGGTTGGCCTTAAGCCTATTGAAGGAAGGCTTCTAGTTGACGTCGGTGACCTCATCGGTGGAGGAAGCCAAAAGTGGAGTAGGTCAAGACTGACCAACCACTCTAAATCTCTGGTTTGCTTTTTATTTTGAGCATTTTATCATTACTGCAAACCTCCTACATAGCTACTGCTCTCTAAACTTTTGAACAAGTTTATAAGTTCTAATCTTTCCGAATCTGCATTCAGGCGTAAAACGGTGTTTTCGCATTTCGATCTTTACATCGCAGCTTACATTTACGCCTTGAGTCTGTTTATAATCGCAAACTGTCTTTTGCGCTTTTACGAACAAGATTCTGTGCAGTTTACGTTTACGTCTTGATTCCATTTATAACTGCAAACTGTCTTCTGCTTTTTTCTGAACGAGTTTCTTTGCAGTTTACGTTTACTTTTTTACTGCGAACTGTCATCTGCGCTTTAGACGCAAAACTGTGTTTAGACGTAAACTGTGTTTGGGCGCAAACTGCGTTTAGGCGTAAACTAAACAGGCACGCAAACTGTGTTTAGACACAAACTGCGCTTAGACGCAAACTGTGTTTAGATGCAAACTGTGTTTAGACGCAAACTGCGCTTAGACGCAAACTGTGTTTAGACGCAAACTGTGTTTAGACACAAACTGCGCTTAGACGCAATCTGCGCTTAGACGCAAACTGCGCTTAGATGCAAACTGCGCTTAGGCGTAATCTGCATTTAGACGCAAACTGCATTTAGACGCAAAACTGCATTTAGACGCAAACTGCGTAAACTGCACTTAGATACAAACTGTTAATCGGCTTTTGCATCGTAGTAGATTTTATCGAACGAACGCACCTTTCGGTTTTAATCGCTATAAGATTTCCGCTGCACTAATTCACCCCCCCCTCTTAGTGCTCTCGATCCTAACAAATTCAAAAGCAATAAACACCCCTATGAGTACTGCGATTAAGTTAGATATGGATGAAAATAGTGAAAATTTCGATCAAAAAACATATAGGGGAATGATAGGTAGTCTACTCTACCTTATCACGACTAGACCGGATATTATGTTTAGTGTAGGACTTTGTGCTAAGTTTCAATCAAATCCTAAATTATCTCATCTTAAAAGTGTTAAAAGAATATTTAGGTATCTTAAAGGAACTCCAAATTTAGGATTATGGTATCCAAAATCTGAAAAATTTGATTTAATAGCCTATGCAGATGCTGATTTTGGCGGATGCAGAATAGATAGAAAAAGTACATCCGGAACATGCCAATTTTTAGGACATGCACTTGTTTCTTGGACTTCCAAGAAACAAAATTCAATTGCACTATCTACGGCGGAAGCCGAATACATTGCTGCAAGTGCATGCTGTGCACAAGTTGTTTGGATGAAAAATACATTAGAAGACTATGGAATTCACTTTAAAAATATTCCCATAAAATGTGATAATACAAGTGCTATATGTCTTACTAAAAATCCAATTCAGCATTCTAGAACTAAGCACATCGACGTTAAGCATCATTTCATACGCAATCATGTCCTTAACAATGATGTTGTTCTAGAATTCATTGACACGAAGCATCAATTAGCAGACATATTCACAAAAGCCTTGAATGAAGACCAATTTGAATTCATTAGAAGGGAATTAGGCATGTTAAATTGTCCCTAAAATGAGCTTCATGAAAAATGACTCGTCCTTTTCCTTTCTTTTGTGGATTTGATTTCTTCTTTCTTCTTCACTTCAAAATGATCCATTAAAGTATAACTTATTATCTCGAGGGAAGCAAACAAAAAAGGGGGAGAGGAAGAAAAAAAAATTTTCTTTCCTCCGCGGGATGCCAGCGGTGGCACCGCCAGATCTGGCGGTTGCACCGCCTGAGCGCTCGGGCGCCAGGCGGTGACACCGCTCGGTTTGGCGGTGGCACCGACCGAGCGACCCTTATTAACCCGAGGGGTTAGGGCCGGCGGTGACACGGCCCCCAACCTAAAGAAAGAGCTCTCAAAACCCTCTCCCATTTCCTCTAACCCTCATTCTACCTCTTAGAAGCATTGGAGAAGGATTCTTGGTGGTCCAAGCCTTCCATCTCTCAACATAATCTCCATAAGGTAACACTTGAAATCCCTCTTTTTGGTATCTCATTCCCTATTTTCCTTTCTCTTTCCCTTGCTTATTTTTCACAATTTCATCATCATCTTGTCTAGATAATGGCTCCTAAGAGATCAAAAGGAAAAAGGATTGAAGGAGATTCATTTGACCATGATCTTTTTAGATCAAAAGAGGTAGCCCTTAGTTTTCCAAAATTTGAAAGACGAGGTATCCATAAGGGAAAATACGTTGATTTGGATGAACTAGAAGACTTAGATCCCATTAGGTGTTTTGCACACCTAAAAGCTCTACCTCTACTACAACTAGATGAACCAATCTATCCGCGATTAGTTAGATTGTTCTATGCCAACCTATATGAGGACAATAATAGCCTAAGCATTTACCTTCTAGGGACACCCATTAGAATATTTGACAGCACCATTTGTGAGCTAATTGGCATAATTGAAAAAGATAGAGGATGCTATTTTAAAGGTAAATGGGACGTCAACTCAATAGGAGCAACCTATACCGAAGTCGTAGAAACAATCTTTGCAAATTCAAACCTTAACTTCCTACCCAAGAGTTGTGAACACTTACTGCCTTTCAACTCTAAAATTCTTCATCACATTATCACAAGCATCATATTCCCCAAACAATTTCATCTTGACGAAATAAGTCAAATTGAGATGAGTACCATGTATTGGATTATGACCGGTCAGGATAATTGTTTTGGGTACTCAATTCGGCAACACATGCAGGATATTATGGCTAAAGATACTATGCTGCCATATGGGAGGTTAATCACTAGATTTCTTCGTGCCTATGACATTTACATCCCACCCGATGAAGAATCTATTCAAAATGATAGATATAACATAATAAATAAAAACCTGCTGAAAAGACTTAGGTGCACCTTTAGCAATGGCATATGGGTTAGGCAGCCTAGAAGGACGGATCCAATTCCTCCACCAATAGAACACCCCGAAACACCAATTCTTATGGGAAATGAATCTCCTCCTCCTAGTCCTTTTGGCGCAGTACCTTCAGCTCCTATTTCCTCCTTCGAAGATCGCATTATGGCGGAACTGTCTCAGATCAAATCACAGCAAGAACAAATTCAAAATCAACAAGTTGAAATTTTAAAGACACTACGACAACTGAATGAAAAAATAGATATCATGTATCAGCATTGTGGATTACCTTCTAAGGATTAAACTGATGTATCTTTTTATTCTGTTCTGTTTGCTTTTAACAACAAGTTCAAAGTTTGTC
Source organism: Musa schizocarpa (assembly GCA_900464855.2). Taxonomy (NCBI): domain Eukaryota; kingdom Viridiplantae; phylum Streptophyta; class Magnoliopsida; order Zingiberales; family Musaceae; genus Musa; species Musa schizocarpa. The sequence goes on from LS990920.1 coordinate 21,221,837, forward strand.
ATCGATTAAACGATAACTGATCCTTCCTTTTAGATAACTACTGTTTTGATCTGCATGATTTCTTTTGGATAAACTATTTCTGGCAAATTTGAATGATAAACCTTGTTAAATGCTATTTTTTTTATGATCATCAATTCGATGGCTTGTCTCTTTTTGTTGATGACAAAGGGGGAGAAGTGATGACGTACACCATAATGATAGCATGACTTATATGGATTACAAAAACTTGTGTGATATGATAGCCTTGCAAAATCCTTGAAAATATCACAAGATTGATTGATCATATTGAAAGCATGCCATACATCTAAATCATAAAATTTATATTGAAAATCTTTATCTTCTGTCGTAGTACAATTCGTCCCTTTTCATTTAACTTATGATTTTCATAGAAGTTTTGTACTCACTATTGTTTAATGAGGATCACGATAAGCTCTACGGTTAGAACTTATCGGGTTATGCTTGAATCCAATGGGATGGAATTCAAGTGTTTTTTATCTTCTCATAATATGGCATATAGATAGGGGGAGTTATGTTTAACTCCGTCATCAATTGATTGTCATCATAAAAAAGGAGGAGATTGTTGAATCTCGGATTTTGATGATAAAATCAATTGATGGGTTATTTGATCTAATCCATATTATTGAGTTAAGTGTGTAGGATTAACTACGATAAACAGACTGGGCGTTTAAGAGATCGAAGAATCGTCGGAGATGCTGCCGGAACCAACCGAGAAGAAATCGGTTGGATGAACGTTTAAGAGTCCGAAGAATCGTCGGAGATGCTGCCGGAACCAACCGAGAAGAAATCGGGAACCTGTTGGAAGTTCGCCGAAGAGATCGTCAGAGGTTCGCAGAGATCACCGAGAAGTCTCAGCTACTCATTAAAGTCATCACAAGTTCGGGACAGTCTATTCCATTATGGGTATCCTTTCAAGGACTGCCTCTACATCTTTGGAGTCGACGTTTTATTGCAAAGTTATGCAGCACTCTGGGACAGCCACTCTACATCGACAAAGCAACAGCAGCTCAGACGAGATTAGCATTTGCACGAGCATGTGTGCTGGTTTCTTCCGATGAAGATCTTCCTAATGAGGTTTTCTATCGTGATCTTGACGGGAACACTCGGAAGGTACATGTCTCATATTCCTGGAAGCCACAATGATGTCAGTGTTGCTTATCTTTTGGTCATCCAAATGGAGCTTGTCAGCAAACCCCAAATCCAACCACAAAGGTCTATCGACCACGTCAAGCGCCTCAGCAACAAAGTGATTCTTCTCTAATGGCAGTAGCACCGATGGTGGCGAAAACTATTGAGCATTCCGACTCGCAAGGAAAGCACCGCGGACAGAAGGACAATTCCAAAACTTTATCTCTACCTATAATGTCAGAGCCTTCCACAACAGAGGTTTCCCATGGTACTAGTGAACAGGAGAAACATAAGTCAGGAACTTCATCTCTTCCAATATCATCGGATCCATCCACACTAGCTCAACGAACTCAGGTCCAAGCAAATCTCGCTAGCAAGGATATTATTCCTCAACAAACTCAGGCCACTACAAACATTGCCAACAAGGATATTCTGTCTCAACAAACTCATGCTCCGACAAACCTCTATAGTCAGACTGCTCCAACAAGTACTATCCAGGATATTGTGATGCAACAATCTTATCGAGCTTCAACAAACCCTGCCAATCAAGACCACATGATTCAAGGTATTTTAAAGTTTAAAAATCTGCAAGCTGTAGATGAAGTGGATAAATATAGGAATAAAGCCATAAAAGGTAAGGATATTGTGCGGGAGGAAAATACAAAACCGAAGGATAAGAAAAAGGATGGTACAATCCATCCAAAGTCGTAGGATGAATACCTTACTATCTTTTACTAATGAAGATAACATGCTGGAATGTTCATGGACTTAATAAGCCGGAGAAATGTCGGGAGCTCAATAGAATAATCAAGTCTGCCGCATGTGATATTGTTATTCTAGTGGAAACAAAATTAAACAATCGCGTTCAAGCTCAAAAGAATTTAATATGGCCGGACGAGAACTGTTTACCAATGACTCAAATGACACTTTTGGTAGAATATGGGTCTTATGGCATCCTAACTCTATTAATGCTTGGTTTATCTCTGCTACTGATCAATTCATTCATCTTAAGGTAGAGGATAAAAAGAATGGCTGTCAATTCAATTTCACTGGTATATATGCTTCAAACAGTATGCAAGAAAGAAATACTCTTTGGTCTGACCTGACTAATATTGTAAATCGCTGTCTCAATGTACCTTGGATTGTTCTTGGAGATTTTAATACTGTTCGGTACACAAATGAAAAACAGGGTGGTAGACAACTTTCAGAAAGCCAGCTTCAAAAGTTTAATGATTACATTGACACTGCAGCATTGTTTGATATGAAATCTGTGGGTAATTGGCTCTCCTGGAGTAATCAAGGTGCTGCTAACAGAAAAATAATGGCTCGACTTGATAGGTGTTTGATTAATCATGAATGGTTAACAGTTTACCCAGATTCACTTCTTGAGTATGGTGCTCCTTTGTTTTCTGACCATTCTTTAATGTATATACACGCAGAAAAATCGACACCAAGAGGCAAGAAACCGTTTAGATTCTTTATCATGTGGAGTACTCATCCTCAATTTCTTGATGTTATCAGATCTGCTTGGAATGTTAATGTGCATGGATCCCCCCCCATCTTATGTCAAAAGCTCAAAGCCTGTAAAGCAGCACTAAAGGAGTAGAATACAAATACCTTTGGCAATATTAACACTAGAGTTCAACTTTGCAGAAAGGAACTAATGTCTTTGCAACATGAGCTGCAACTTCAGCCAAATGATGAAAATATTATCTACAAAGAGGCAGAAGCCAGAAATAACTTCATGCAAGCCTTAAAACAGGAGGAAAGTTTTGCAAAGCAGAAGTCTCGACAACATTGGCTTACGCTAGGGGATTCCAATACAAAATTTTTCTATGCTTCAATTGCTACTCGAAGGGCTATTAACCGTATCAGCAAATGCAGAGACAAAGATGATAATCTTATTGAGAAGTTGGATGAGGTTAAAACACACACAGAGCAATTTTTTTATTCCTTACTCAATCAAGCTGGGAAACCTAATCACATTCATGTGGAGCCGACTAGAAAACTTGATTCAGAAGCTATTTCAATCCTCAATGCCCCAATTACAGATGACGAAATTGTATGTGTTGTCTTTAAGTCACCAAAGCACAAAAGCCCAGGTCCAGATGGATTTCCAGCTGAATTTTACCAAACTGCTTGGTCTATTATTGGAAATGATGTGATCAAGGCTTGCCAACATTTTTTCTCTTCAGGTCATATTCTTAGAGAGATGAATTGCACTTTTATTTCCTTAATTCCGAAGAATGCAGGGGCTGATTCACTAGAGAACTATCGACCCATATCATTATGCAACTTTATTTACAAGATCATCTCCAAAGTATTGGCAAATAGAATGCAAAAGGTAATTCACAAGATCATTAGCCCAAACCAAGCTGCTTTCATCAAAGGGAGAAGTATACATCATAACATTTTGCTTGCTAATGACTTGCTCAAAGATTTGCATTCAAAAGCAAGAGGGACAAAAATATGTTTTAAAGCTTATTTACGGAAAGCCTTCGATTCAGTTAATAGGAAGTTTATCTATAAGATGCTCCTCGATATGAACTTCCCACAGCAATGGGTTAATTGGATTCAATCTTGCTTGGAAACTCCAAAGATTTCGATACTCTTTAATGGCTTACCAATTGGTTTTTTTTTGGGAGCACGAATGGCATCCGACAAGGTGATCCACTTTCTCCGTATCTTTTACTATTATGATGGAAGGACTTAGCTGTATGTTGGAACACGCAGTCTTAAATGGCAGCATTAAGGTACCCATTGCTGGTTCTGTTCATATATCACATATAACATTTGCAGATGACTTACTTATCTTTCTCCAAAATGAACCAACTTCAGTAAAGAACCTGGCTACTATTATGAATGACTTTGGTATGGTTTCTGGACTTCAGTTAAATCATGCTAAAAGTAAAGTATATATGAGCCCTTACGTTGAGGATAATGTCTTTATTGCACAAACCTTGGGGGTTAGTGAGGGAAGCTTGCCAGTTCCTTATTTGGGTCTCCCGCCATATCCACAGGTATTCACAAAACCCACTGTCAGCCCATCTTGCAAAAAAAAGAATAGAATTTCTTCTTGGAAAAATAGGTTTCTATCAAAAGCAGGATCGACTCGAACTCATCCGTTCGGTATTGCACTCCTACTCTATATATTGGTGTAATGCATTTCTTCTACCTGCTGGACTTCCCAAGATATTGAACGGTTATTAATGAACTTCTTCTGGAATGACACAAATGATAAGGCAATGCATATGGTAAATTGGGATAGCATTTGCAAAACCAAAGATGAAGGGGGCTAAACTTGAGAAATACTAGAGATTGGAATCAAGCATGTCTGGTGCAGCAATTGTGGGATCTTTTGCAAAACAAATGTTCCTTTTGGTCACCTTGGGTTTCTGCTAGGTATCTTTCAAAAGAATCAATCTGGGAAATTTCAACAAGAACATACCACTCTGCAGCTTGGAAAGGAATTTTAAAGGCAAGGAATTGGCTAATCAAACACATTTCCTATGCAATCTCTTCTGAACTAGTACTAATATGTGGTACGATCCTTGGGTGAATGGGAAGAGTATATTTCAATTATATGGTGACAGAATCACTTAAAAGATCTCGGGGCTCCCAAAGATTGGAAGGTTTCTGAGTTCATTGCTAACGGTACCTGGTGTCTCCCCTAATCCTATTTCTCCCAAATGTTATCACTTTGGCCGACTATGATAGCTATTCCAATTACGGACAACTCTTCAGATAAACTTATTTGGCCTCATGACAATGGCAAATTTAGTGCCACATCTGCATGGAATCAAATTAGGCAAAGAAATAACAAGTGGGTCCCAAGCAGTTGGACATGGGATCGACCGGGATCACAAAGACATTCCTTATGTACATGGCAGGCCCTTCTCAATAAACTACCTACAATAGACAATATGAAAAGAAGAGGTATCTATCATGTTAACCGATGCTCCCTTTGTATGCAACAAGAAGAAACTGTTGACCACCTTTATTTTGCTTGTGATTATACAAAATGGATATGGAAGGAGTTTCTCCAGCGATTTGAACTCAATAGACTGCCAAACCAATCTTGCACCAAGAACTAGGGCTAAACTCATGCAATGTTTCTCAAGAAAAGGTCCTCTCACACAACCTGGCAAAGGTTACTTTCAGATCAGCTATTTGGTGGATGTGGAAGGAGAGATGTAACAGAATCTTTAAATGTCAACACACAAACAATGCTCAGCTATTGAAAGAGATTATTAGAGACTCAAGATCCTGTATGGAGCAAGATCTCAAAACGGAGCACTTTACCCAAAGAGAAAAATATATTTTTACCAATTTTAATTTGCTATTAGCTAAAGATCTTGGGAATGATGCCAAATTTTGATATATCTGGATAAACATTTTCTATTTTGATTATAATTAGGAGTTATAGTCTACAACATGTGTAGTCATAACTATCGCATTCGCACTCTATGAGTTACATGGCTTTGTCTATGACTTGTATAGATAAAGCTATTTGTAGAAACTTTACACATAATCAATTTACTTTTACTTACCAAAAAAAAAAAAAAATCACAAGTTCGGGAGCGTGCTTGGACCCCGTCGAAGGAAGTTTGTCGGAAAGCTCGCCGAAACAAGACTTGATGTTCGCGGTTAATAAATTGCTTAGGATGTGTTTTGTTATGTAGTTCACTTGTAATTAGGATTAGGATTAAGAAGATAATCCTATATCCTGGTTAGGGGCCAACTGGGGCCAAAGTCAGATTTGGTTTGGGCTAAAAGTAAGCCAAACCAAGTGAACCGGAGAGCCAGGCGGTGACACCTCCTGGGCTGGGCGGTGGCACCTCCCAGCACCCGAGCACTGGGCGGTGGCACCGCCAGCATCGGGAACCCAAAGAGAATTTGAATTTTGGAGCCCAAATTTGAATCCTCTTGAGGCCTATAAATACCCCTCAAATCTCAGCTGAGATTACAACCTTTTGAGCAGCAAGAGTTTAAAAGAAAGATCTTAGAAAAGTGTTAGCTTGTTTTCTTTTCAATTTGCTAGTGTTCACCTCATCTCTTCTCGAAAATCTGTAAGAGAGTGAACCGCTTGTAAAGAGTTGTAAGAGGGGTATTTACCCTTCCATTTCAAGAGACTTGCTAGTGGAAGGTGGGAGCCTCATCGAAGAGGGGCCTCGTAAGTGGAGTAGGTCATTTGACCGAACCACTCTAAAATCGGTGTGATCCTAGGTTTGCATTTCATTATTGCTATTTACATTATTGCAAACCTTCTTATATGCTTTAGTTCCTTATTACTTTTGCTGCGCATATTTAAGAATACGCTTTCAAGATTAAGCTTGTCAAGTTCCGCTCTTATCATACGAAAGATTTTTTAAAAAACCGAAGTTTTAATCCGCTGCGCTAATTCACCCCCCCCCTCTTAGTGCTGCTCCAATCCTAACAGTTGCAACCTTTAGATATTCCTGAATAGAAATGGGAATGTATTACCATGGATTTTGTTTCAGGACTACCCAGAACCTCTAGGAAGCATGATACTATTTGGGTTATCATTGATAGGTTAACAAAATCTGCGCATTTCCTACCAATTAATATGACTTATTCGCTTGACAGACTTGCAGATTTATATGTCAATGAAATAGTAAGACTTCATGGTATTCCAAAGGAGATTATCTCTGATAAAGACTCCAGATTTCTCTCTAGATTCTGGAGAAGATTACAGGAATCTATGGGCACTAAAGTTAAGTTTAGTACTGCATATCATCCTCAGACTGATGGTCAGTCAGAAAGAACAATTCAAACACTTGAGGATCTGCTTAGAGCCTATGTTATGGATTGGAAGGGTGAATGAGATAAAGATATTTCACTTATTGAGTTCACTTATAATAATAGTTATCATTCAAGTATTCAAATGGCTCCTTACGAAGCTTTATATGGGCGAAAGTGCATAACACCTATATGTTGGGAGGAAGTTGGTGACAGAAAGTTGTTAGCACCGGACAAAGTACAAGAAACTATCGAGAAAATTCAAGTTATAAGGAAAAGGTTAAAAACTGCTCAGAGTCATCAAAAGAGCTATGCCGACAATATAAGACGAGACATTGAGTTTGAAATCAGAGATTTTGTATTCTTAAAAGCCTCCCCTTCCAAAGGCATTATAAAGTTTGGGAAGAAAGGAAAGTTAAGCCCAAGATTTATTGGACATTTTGAGGTTCTTGAGAGGGTTGGTTCTGTCGCTTACAGGATTGCCTTGCCACCAGCATTGTGCCATGTTCATGATATATTTCATGTCTCGATGATTAGGAAATATATATATGACTCTTCTCACATCATTAAGTATGAGCTGGTGGAGATCGATAAAGATTTATCTTATGTGGAAGAGCTTATTCATATTGTTGACAAGAAAGAAAAAGTCCTAAGGAATCGGGTCATCCCACTGGTTCAAGTAATTTGGAGACATCATTCTGGAGAGGAAACAACTTGGGAGCTAGAGGAGGAAATGACAAAGGTGTACCCCCGTCTTTTCATCGATAGAGGTACGATAAATTTAGAGGACTAAATTTTTCTTTTAAGGGGGGGAGAGTGTAACATCTCTCGTTTTCTGAATTTTCGTATAAGTTTCTAGTTGTAATGTATGTATCTATTTTAAATTTGATAAAAAGTCAAAGTATGAATCTGAGAACTTATTCATAAGAGTTTGAGGATTTGTTAAAACAAAAATCTGAGGACCTATATGTAAACCCTGAGGACCTAATCGTAAATATGATAAATACAAGGACTAAACTGTGAAATGTACAAAAATACAAACCCCACCATTTAAGCCTCTCTGCCTTCGTTCTTAAGCAAGCAGAGAAGGCAGCTGCGTGGATGATCTGGGAAAGAAAAAAAGAAAGAAGAAGAATAAGAAGAAGAAGAAGAAGAAGAAAAAAATTGGGGCTTTAAGTTTTCTTGCTCAATCTTCTCAATTGGGGGTCAAAAATTCACAAAGGCAAGTGTTCTAACCCCATCCTACAGAATATTAGCTTCCGTTCTTATGTTGGTTCAAAAAGATCTGAAAGATTTCCATTTTAGAACCGGAAATGTCTCTCTTTGGACATAGAACCAAGGATTCTGAAATTTTTCGGTAAACTGACCCCTATATACTGTTCTAGCTATAATTTTTGGTACGAAAAGCAGATTTGGGCAGGACCTAGTTTGTTTGAAAACAGACTCTTATATCTTTCTTTTGACACAGATTTTGAAGATAGCGGCGACCAGATCTCCCTAGGACGATCCGACTCCTGCAGCGTTTGGCTTTCTCCCACGGGCGAAGGGTGCCGGCACTGTAGCGGTGATCAGATCTCCCATGGGCGACGCTACTGTAGCGGCGGTGGCCCAGATCTAGGGCGACGGTACTGTAGCGACGACCATATCTCCCTAAGGCAATCTAACTCCTGCAGCGTCGGCTTTCTCCCACGAGCGAAGGGCGACGACACTATAGAGGCGATCAGATCTCCCAATGACGACGGTACTGTAGCGGCGGTGACGACACTGTAGCAGCGACCAGATCTTGGGCGATGGTACAGTAGCGGCGACCAGATCTAGGGCGACGACACTGTAGCGGCGACCAGATCTCCGTAGCGTCGGCTTCTCCCCAAGGGCGACGATATTGTAGCAGCAACCAGAAATCCCTAGGGCGACGGTACCGTAGCGGCGATCTAATATTGCAGTGGTGGCTTTTCCCAATGGCGTCGTTTCTGTAGCGGCGACCAGAGGGATCAAACATGGCAGCGATGGCCCCTAGGGCTGGCGATGGTGGCGAGAGGGTTGAAACGGCAAGGCTCCCTACCGCTACCCCCCAAGTTGCTCTTCCACCATATCCTCTCCAAAGAGAAACTCCTTCGACCAAACAGCAGCATCGAAGCAGGTCGCGCTCTAGATCGCGGCAGCCTGCTCTCATTTCCAGCGATCCTCGGCCTTGGACTAGCCTCTTCAAGGCTCCAGTTGGAAGTCCAGATCTAAGCTTGGAATTCTTTACTCCAGAAGTTCAGGCTGATAAGAAGATTGCTGTATACGAGACTGCTGATTCAGCAGAGCTTATTGAGACATGGTCTATGGCGATTGTTGGCTATGTGGTAGGTCTCAAAACATCTTATTTCCCACTATCCTCATTTATCAAAACTCGATGGGGAATATCGTCATTTGATCTTCATATGCTGGAGAACGGATTCTTTGTTTGCAAGCTATACTCTGAAGAAGATTTGCAACGAATCCTCGAAGGATTCTGGACTATCCGCGGTCATCCAATGATTCTACGACGTTGGTCTCCTGATGTCCGTTTGGAGTTAGATAGCCTACAGTCTATTCCATTATGGGTATCCTTTCAAGGACTGCCTCTACATCTTTGGAGTCGACGTTTTATTGCAAAGTTATGCAGCACTCTGGGACAGCCGCTCTACATTGACAAAGCAACAGCAGCTCAGACGAGATTAGCATTTGCACGAGCATGTGTGCTGGTTTCTTCCGATGAAGATCTTCCTAATGAGGTTTTCTATCGTGATCTTGACGGGAACACACGGAAGGTACATGTCTCATATTCCTGGAAGCCACAACGATGTCAGCGTTGCTTATCTTTTGGTCATGCAAATGGAGCTTGTCAGCAAACCCCAAAACCAACCACAAAGGTCTATCAACCACGTCAAGCGCCTCAGCAACAAAGTGATTCTTCTCTAATGGCAGTAGCACCGATGGTGGCGAAAACTATTGAGCATTCCGACTCGCAAGGAAAGCACCGCGGACAGAAGGACAATTCCAAAACTTTATCTCTACCTATAATGTCAGAGCCTTCCACAACAGAGGTTTCCCATGGTACTAGTGGACAGGAGAAACATAAGTCAGGAACTTCATCTCTTCCAATATCATCGGATCCATCCACAATAGCTCAACGAACTCAGGTCCAAGCAAATCTCGCTAGCAAGGATATTCTTCCTCAACAAACTCAGGCCACAATAAACATCGCCAACAAGGATATTCTGTCTCAACAAACTCATGCCTCAACAAACCTCTCTAACCAGACTGCTCCAACAAGTACTATCCAGGATATTGTGCTTCAACAATCTTATCGAGCTTCAACAAACCCTGCCAATCAAGACCACATGATTCAAGGTATTTTAAAGTTTAAAAATCTGCAAGCTGTAGATGAAGTGGATAAATATAGGAATAAAGCCATAAAAGGTAAGGATATTGTGCGGGAGGAAAATACAAAACCGAAGGATAAGAAAAAGGAAGGTATAATCCATCCAAAGTTGTAGGATGAATACCTTACTACCTTTTCATTTGTTTATTACTAATGAAGATAACATGCTGGAATGTTCGCGGACTTAATAAGCCGGAGAAATGTCGGGAGCTCAACAGAATAATCAAGTCTGCCGCATGTGATATTGTTATTCTAGTGGAAACAAAAATTAAACAATCGTGCGTTCAAGCTCAAAAGAATTTAATATGGCCGGACGCAGAACTGTTTACCAATGACTCAAATGAAACTTTTGGTAGAATATGGGTCTTATGGCATCCTAACTCTATTAATGCTTGGTTTATTTCTGCTACTGATCAATTCATTCATCTTAAGGTAGAGGATAAAAAGAATGGCTGTCAATTCAATTTCACTGGTATATATGCTTCAAAAAGTATGCAAGAAAGAAATACTCTTTGGTCTGACCTGACTAATATTGTAAATGGCTGTCTCAATATACCTTAGATTGTTCTTGGAGACTTTAATACTGTTCGGTACACAAATGAAAAACAGGGGGGTAGACAACTTTCAGAAAGCCAGCTTCAAAGTTTTAATGATTACATTGACACTGCAGCATTGTTTGATATGAAATCTGTGGGTAATTGGCTCTCCTGGAGTAATCAAGGTGCTGCTAACAGAAAAATAATGGCTCGACTTGATAGGTGTTTGATTAATCATGAATGGTTAACAGTTTACCCATATTCACTTCTTGAGTATGGTGCTCCTTTGTTTTCTGACCATTCTTTAATGTATATACACGCAGAAAAAGCGATACCAAGAGGCAAGAAACCGTTTAGATTCTTTAACATGTGGAGTACTCATCCTCAATTTCTTGATGTTATCAGATCTGCTTGGAATGTTAATGTGCATGGATCCCCCCCTTACATCTTATGTCAAAAGCTCAAAGCCTGTAAAGCAGCATTAAAAGAGTGGAATACAAATACCTTTGGTAATATTAACACCAGAGTTGAATTTTGCAGAAAGGAACTAATGTCATTGCAACATGAGTTGCAACTTCAGCCAAATGATGAAAATATTATCTACAAAGAGACAGAAGCCAGAAATAACTTCATGCAAGCCTTAAAACAGGAGGAAAGTTTTGCAAAGCAGAAGTCTCGACAGCATTGGCTTACACTAGGGGATTCCAATACTAAATTTTTCTATGCTTCAATTGCTACTCGAAGGGCTGTTAACCGTATCAGCAAATGCAGAGACAAAGATGATAATCTTATTGAGAATTTAGATGAGGTTAAAGCACACACAGAGCAATTTTTTTATTCCTTACTCAATCAAGCTGGGAAACCTAATAACATTCATGTGGAGCCGACTAGAAAACTTGATTCGGAAGCTATTTCACTCCTTAATGCCCCAATTACAGATGACGAAATTGTATGTGTTGTCTTTAAGTCACCAAAGCACAAAAGCCCAGGTCCAGATGGATTTCCAGCTGAATTTTACCAAACTGCTTGGTCTATTATTGGAAATGATGTGATCAAGGCTTGCCAACATTTTTTCTCTTCAGGTCATATTCTTAGAGAGATGAATTGCACTTTTATTTCCTTAATTCCGAAGAATGAAGGGGCTGATTCACTAGAGAACTATCGACCCATATCATTATGCAACTTTATTTACAAGATCATCTCCAAAGTATTAGCAAATAGAATGCAAAAGGTAATACACAAGATCATTAGCCCAAATCAAGCTGCTTTCATCAAAGGGAGAAGTATACATCATAACATTTTGCTTGCTAATGACTTGGTCAAAGATTTGCATTCAAAAGCAAGAGGGACAAAAATATGTTTTAAAGCTGATTTACGGAAAGCCTTCGATTCAGTTAATAGGAAGTTTATCTATAAGATGCTCCTCGATATGAACTTCCCACAGCAATGGGTTAATTGGATTCAATCTTGCCTGAAACTCCAAAGTTTTCGATACTCTTTAATGGCTCACCAATTGGTTTTTTTGGGAGCACGAATGGCATCCGACAAGGTGATCCACTCTCTCCATATCTTTTTACTATTATGATGGAAGGACTTAGCTATATGTTGGAACACGCGGTCTTAAATGGCAGCATTAAGGTACCTATTGCTGGTTCTGTTCATATATCACATATAACATTTGCAGATGACTTACTTATCTTTCTCCAAAATGAACCAACTTCAGTAAAGAACCTGGCTACTATTATGAATGACTTTGGTATGGCTTCTGGACTTCAGTTAAATCATGCGAAAAGTAAAGTATATATGAGCCCTTACATTGAGGATAATGTCTTTATTGCACAAACTTTGGGGGTTAGTGAGGGAAGCTTGCCAGTTCCTTATTTGGGTCTCCCGCTCATTTCCACAGGCATTCACAAAACCCACTGTCAGTCTATCTTGCAAAAAATAAAGAATAGAATTTCTTCTTGGAAAAATAGGTTTCTATCAAAAGCAGGACGACTCGAACTCATCCGTTTCGGTATTGCACTCCTACTCTATATATTGGTGTAATGCATTTCTTCTACCTGTTGGACTTCTCCAAGATATTGAACGGTTATTAATGAACTTCTTCTGAATGACACAAATGATAAGGCAATGCATATGGTAAATTGGGATAGCATTTGCAAACCCAAAGATGAAGGGGGGGCTAAACTTGAGAAATACTAGAGATTGGAATCAAGCATGTCTGTGCAGCAATTGTGGGATCTTTTGCAAAACAAATGTTCCTTATGGTCACATTGGGTTTTCTGCTAGGTATCTTTCAAAAGAATCAATCTGGGAAATTTCAACAAGAACATACCACTCTACAGCTTGAAAGGAATTTTAAAGGCAAGGAATTGGCTAATCAAACACATTTCCTATGCAATCTCTTCTGGAACTAGTACTAATATGTGGTACGATCCTTGGGTGAATGGGAAGAGTATATTTCAATTATATGGTGACAGAATACGAAAAGATCTTGGGGCTCCCAAAGATTGGAAGGTTTCTGAGTTCATTGCTAACGGTACCTGGTGTCTCCCTAATCCTATTTCTCCCGAAATGTTATCACTTTGGCCAACTATTATAGCTATTCCAATCACGAATATCTCTTCAGATATACTTATTTGGCCTCATGACAATGGCAAATTTAGTGCCACATCCGCATGGAATCAAATTAGGCAAAGAAATAACAAGTGGGTCCCAAGCAGTTGGACATGGGATCGACCGGGATCACAAAGACATTCCTTATGCACATGGCAGGCCCTTCTCAATAAACTACCTACAATAGACAATATGAAAAGAAGAGGTATCTATCATGTTAACCGATGCTCCCTTTGTATGCAACAAGAAGAAACTGTTGACCACCTCTATTTTGCTTGTGATTATACAAAATGGATATGGAAGGAGATTCTCCAGCGATTTGAACTCAATAGACTGCCGCAACCAAACTTGCACCAAGAACTAGGCGAACTCATGCAATGTTTCTCAAGAAAAGGGCCTCTCACACAACTGGCAAAGGTTACTTTCAGATGCGCTATTTGGTGGATGTGGAAGGAGAGATGTAACAGAATCTTTGAATGTCAACACACAAACAATGCTCAGCTATTGAAAGAGATTATTAGAGACTCAAGATCCTGTATGGAGCAAGATCTCAAAACGGAGCACTTTACCCAAAGAGAAAAATATATTTTTATCAATTTTAATTTTGCTATTAGCTAAAGATCTTGGGAATGATGCCAAAATTTGATATATCTAGATAAACATTTTCTATTTTGATTATAATTAGGAGTTATAGTCTACAACATGTGTAGTCATAACTATCGCATTCGCACTCTATGAGTTACATGGCTTTGTCTATGACTTGTATAGATAAAGCTATTTGTAGAAACTTTACATATAATCAATTTACTTTTACTTACCAAAAAAAAGATTTTGAAGATTTTGAACACCGATTACTTACCCAAACATCTGTTTCTAATGAGCCAATAGATTCTGCAAAACAGGGATCAAAATTTCTGACCCTTAGATACTAAAATACTTATAAGTTCCTGTTGGAAATTCTAAATTATACCAAACTGACTTCGTCCGAAACTAGACTTAAAAACCTTTCTTTTGACATATAGTTTGAAAATTTTGGAATTCAAATGCCTACCCTATTATCTGTTGAATCAGACCCTATGTATTCTGCAAAATAGTGATTGTGTTTTTGACCTTGTGTTACCAAATCAAAGGTAACTCCTTGTTGGAAACCATGATTCGTACGAAACTTGTTTCAACATCAAGGCTTGCCAACATTTTTTCTCTTCAGGTCATATTATTAGAGAGATGAATTGCACTTTTATTTCCTTAATTCCGAAGAATGCAGGGGCTGATTCACTAAAGAACTATCGACCCATATCATTATGCAACTTTATTTACAAGATCATCTCCAAAGTATTGGCAAATAGAATGCAAAAGGTAATACACAAGATCATTAGCCCAAACCAAGCTGCTTTCATCAAAGGGAGAAGTATACATCATAACATTTTGCTTGCTAATGACTTGGTCAAAGATTTGCATTCAAAAGCAAGAGGGACAAAAATATGTTTTAAAGCTGATTTACGGAAAGCCTTCGATTCAGTTAATAGGAAGTTTATCTATAAGATGCTCCTCGATATGAACTTCCCACAGCAATGGGTTAATTGGATTCAATCTTGCCTGGAAACTCCAAAGTTTTCGATACTCTTTAATGGCTCACCAATTGGTTTTTTTGGGAGCAGCCGAATTGCATCCCACAAGGTGATCCACTCTCTCCAGTATCTTTTACTATTATTTGATGGAAGGACATAGCTGTATGTTGGAACACGAGTCTTAAATGGCAGCATTAAGGTACCCATTGCTGGTTCTGTTCATATATCACATATAACATTTGCAGATGACTTACTTATCTTTCTCCAAAATAAACCAACTTCAGTAAAGAACCTGGCTACTATTATAAACCGACTTTGGTATGGTTTCTGGACTTCAGTTAAATCATGCGAAAAAGTAAAGTATATATGAGCCCTTACGTTGAGGATAATGTCTTTATTGCACAAACTTTGGGGGTAGTGAGGAAGCTTGCCAGTTCCTTATTTGGGTCTCCCCCGCTCATATCCACAGGCATTCACAAAACCCACTGTCAGCCTATCTTGCAAAAAAAAAAAAGAATAGAATTTCTTCTTGGAAAAATAGGTTTCTATCAAAAGCAGGACGACTCGAACTCATCCATTCGGTATTGCACTCCTACTCTATATATTGGTGTAATGCATTTCTTCTACCTACTGGACTTCTCCAAGATATTGAACGGTTATTAATGAACTTCTTCTGGAATGGCACAAATGATAAGGCAATGCATATGGTAAATTGGGATAGCATTTGTAAACCGAAAGATGAAGGGGGGCTAAACTTGAGAAATACTAGAGATTGGAATCAAGCATGTCTGGTGCAGCAATTGTGGGATCTTTTGCAAAACAAATGTTCCTTATGGTCACATTGGGTTTCTGCTAGGTATCTTTCAAAAGAATCAATCTGGGAAATTTCAACAAGAACATACCACTCTGCAGCTTGGAAAGGAATTTTAAAGGCAAGGAATTGGCTAATCAAACACATTTCCTATGCAATCTCTTCTGGAACTAGTACTAATATGTGGTACGATCCTTGGGTGAATGGGAAGAGTATATTTCAATTATATGGTGACAGAATACGAAAAGATCTCGGGGCTCCCAAAGATTGGAAGGTTTCTGAGTTCATTGCTAACGGTACCTGGTGTCTCCCTAATCCTATTTCTCCCGAAATGTTATCACTTTGGCCAACTATTATAGCTATTCCAATCACGAATAACTCTTCAGATATACTTATTTGGCCTCATGACAATGGCAAATTTAGTGCCACATCCGCATGGAATCAAATTAGGCAAAGAAATAACAAGTGGGTCCCAAGCAGTTGGACATGGGATCGACCGGGATCACAAAGACATTCCTTATGCACATGGCAGGCCCTTCTCAATAAACTACCTACAATAGACAATATGAAAAGAAGAGGTATCTATCATGTTAACCGATGCTCCCTTTGTATGCAACAAGAAGAAACTGTTGACCACCTTTATTTTGCTTGTGATTATACAAAATGGATATGGAAGGAGATTCTCCAGCGATTTGAACTCAATAGACTGCCGCAACCAAACTTGCACCAAGAACTAGGCGAACTCATGCAATGTTTCTCAAGAAAAGGGCCTCTCACACAACTGGCAAAGGTTACTTTCAGATGCGCTATTTGGTGGATGTGGAAGGAGAGATGTAACAGAATCTTTAAATGTCAACACACAAACAATGCACAGCTATTGAAAGAGATTATTAGAGACTCAAGATCCTGTATGGAGCAAGATCTCAAAACGGAGCACTTTACCCAAAGAGAAAAATATATTTTTTTCAATTTTAATTTTGCTATTAGCTAAAGATCTTGGGAATGATGCCAAATTTTGATATATCTGGATAAACATTTTCTAATTCACCCCCCCCTCTTAGTGCTGCTTCGATCCTAACAATTGGGGCATTGAGGATTGAAATAGCTTCCGAATCAAGTTTTCTAGTCGGCTCCACATGAATGTTATTAGGTTTCCCAGCTTGATTGAGTAAGGAATAAAAAAATTGCTCTGTGTGTGCTTTAACCTCATCCAACTTCTCAATAAGATTATCATCTTTGTCTCTGCATTTGCTGATATGGTTAATAGCCCTTCGAGTAGCAATTGAAGCATAGAAAAATTTTGTATTGGAATCCCCTAGCGTGAGCCAATGTTGTCGAGACTTCTGCTTTGCAAAACTTTCCTCCTGTTTTAAGGCTTGCATGAAGTTATTTCTGGCTTCTGCCTCTTTGTAGATAATATTTTCATCATTTGGCTGAAGTTGCAGCTCATGTTGCAAAGACATTAGTTCCTTTCTGCAAAGTTGAACTCTGGTGTTAATATTGCCAAAGGTATTTGTATTCCACTCCTTTAGTGCTGCTTTACAGGCTTTGAGCTTTTGACATAAGATATAAGGGGGGGATCCATGCACATTAACATTCCAAGCAGATCTGATAACATCAAGAAATTGAGGATGAGTACTCCACATGTTAAAGAATCTAAACGGTTTCTTGCCTCTTGGTGTCGCTTTTTCTGCGTGTATATACATTAAAGAATGGTCAGAAAACAAAGGAGCACCATACTCAAGAAGTGAATCTGGGTAAACTGTTAACCATTCATGATTAATCAAACACCTATCAAGTCGAGCCATTATTTTTCTGTTAGCAGCACCTTGATTACTCCAGGAGAGCCAATTACCCACAGATTTCATATCAAACAATGCTGCAGTGTCAATGTAATCATTGAACTTTTGAAGCTGGTTTTCTGAAAGTTGTCTACCACCCTGTTTTTCATTTGTGTACCGAACAGTATTAAAGTCTCCAAGAACAATCCAAGGTACATTGAGATAGCCATTTACAATATTAGTCAGGTCAGACCAAAGAGTATTTCTTTCTTGCATACTGTTTGAAGCATATATACCAGTGAAATTGAATTGACAGCCATTCTTTTTATCCTCTACCTTAAGATGAATGAATTGATCAGTAGCAGAAATAAACCAAGCATTAATAGAGTTAGGATGCCATAAGACCCATATTCTACCAAAAGTTTCATTTGAGTCATTGGTAAACAGTTCTGCGTCCGGCCATATTAAATTCTTTTGAGCTTGAACGCGCGATTGTTTAATTTTTGTTTCCACTAGAATAACAATATCACATGCGGCAGACTTGATTATTCTATTGAGCTCCCGACATTTCTCCGGCTTATTAAGTCCGCGAACATTCCAGCATGTTATCTTCATTAGTAAAAGATAGTAAGGTATTCATCCTACGACTTTGGATGGATTGTACCATCCTTTTTCTTATCTTTCGGTTTTGTATTTTCCTCCCGCACAATATCCTTACCTTTTATGGCTTTATTCCTATATTTATCCACTTCATCTACAGCTTGCAGATTTTTAAACTTTAAAATACCTTGAGTCATGTGGTCTTGATTGGCAGGGTTTGTTGAAGCTCGATAAGATTGTTGCATCACAATATCCTGGATAGTACTTGTTGGAGCAGTCTGGCTAGAGAGGTTTGTTGGAGCATGAGTTTGTTGAGACAGAATATCCTTGTTGGCAATGTTTGTTGTGGCCTGAGTTTGTTGAGGAATAATATCCTTGCTAGCGAGATTTGCTTGGACCTGAGTTCGTTGAGCTAGTGTGGATGGATCCGATGATATTGGAAGAGATGAAGTTCCTGACTTATGTTTCTCCTGTCCACTAGTACCATGGGAAACCTCTGTTGTGGAAGGCTCTGACATTATAGGTACAGATAAAGTTTTGGAATTGTCCTTCTGTCCATGGTGCTTTCCTTTGCGAGTCGGAATGCTCAATAGTTTTTTGCCACCATCGGTGCTGCTGCCATTAGAGAAGAATCACTTTGTTGCTGAGGGGGGCTTGACGTGGTCGATAGACCTTTGTGGTTGGATTTGGGGTTTGCTGACAAGCTCCATTTGGATGACCAAAAGATAAGCAACGCTGACATCGTTGTGGCTTCCAGGAATATGAGACATGTACCTTCCGAGTGTTCCCGTCAAGATCACGATAGAAAACCTCATTAGGAAGATCTTCATCGGAAGAAACCAGCACACATGCTCGTGCAAATGCTAATCTCGTCTGAGCTGCTGTTGCTTTGTCGATGTAGAGTGGCTGTCCCAGAGTGCTGCATAACTTTGCAATAAAACGTCGACTCCAAAGATGTAGAGGCAGTCCTTGAAAGGATACCCATAATGGAATAGACTGTAGGCTATCTAACTCCAAACGGACATCGAGAGACCAACGTCGTAGAAATCATTGGATGACCGCGATAGTCCAGAATCCTTCGAGGATTAAGCTGCAAATCTTCTTCAGAGTATAGCTTGCAAACAAAGAATCCGTTCTCCAGCATATGAAGATCAAATGACGATATTCCCCATCGAAGTTTTGATAAATGAGGATAGTGGGAAATAAGATGTTTTGAGACCTACCACATAGCCAACAATCGCCATAGACCATGTCTCAATAAGCTCTGCTGAATCAACAGTCTCAGATACAGCAACCTTCTTATCAGCCTGAACTTCTGGAGTAAAGAATTCCAAGCTTAGATCTGGACTTCCAACCGAGCCTTGAAGAGGCTAGTCCAAGGCCGAGGATCGCTGGAAATGAGAGCAGGCTGTCGCGATCTAGAGCGCGACCTGCTTCGATGCT
>LS990920.1:21246509-21251509 GCA_900464855.2 Musa schizocarpa
AATCGGATTCTCCCGGAGAACTCTTTCTCTCTCAACCCGAATGACCCTGGCCAGGGATTTGTCTGAGCAAGAACACATGGGATATTCCTCTCATGACGCCGAGAGTGGATGATCCTCTATCGACACTCAATAGCCCTCGTAAGGTCGACTACCACTCCCAATGACCAGCTGTACTAGATCTGGGACAGCCAAACCTATAAGTCTGGTATCAAAGAGTGGAGCACTCATACAGGACATCCTTGGTGTCTCAAGTCTAAGGACCAGATACACCACTAGGACTACGGAATCGCTGTCTGACAATAAGGCATCATCAACCATCCAGCATTCCGTAAGCGGATCAATCAGTGAACTCATTCTCCAATGAGCACCTGTACTGTATCCCTAGTGTCCCTACACGAGCAGCTATGAGACCAGCTGCATCCATCATATGGACGGGTATACAGCACACCAGTCTATCCGGTTATCACGATGTCCCTCTCGAGTAACCTATGACCGGGATTATTTAGGATATGTGTTTAAAGGTGAATCGATCTCATTATCGTGATCTCATCACGATCCGATTCCCATTGCACAAATCCAAGGACATCACAATATATATATGCATTTATGCAATAGTTATAAAGTGATATACGCCAAAATATAATAAGCAAAAAGATTCTGTATCAAGTCACACGTGCCATCACTCACGTGATTGGCTTGCTGGGCACCTATGACTAGCAATCTCCCACTTGACCTAAAGCCAATCACCTATGTGTCTGATCCCCATCAGACCCCTGTGACGCTCAAAGACAAAATGAGACAACGGCTTTGTCAGTGGATCTGCAATGTTATCTTCGGATGGAACTCTTTCCACTGCTACATCTCCTCGGGTTACGATCTCTCTTATAAGCTGGAACCTCCTCAGAACACTTCTGATGAGACCCGGGTTCCCTTATTTGAGTAATCACCCCATAGTTGTCGCAATATAAGGAAGTCGACTTGTCGCTATCTGTATCGACTCCCAAATCTGTGATGAACTTCTTCACCCAGACTCCCTCTTTTGCTGCATCTGATGCAGCAATGTACTCCGCCTCTGTGGTCGAGTCAGCAGTGGTATCTTGCTTGGAACTCTTCCAGCACACTGCTCCTCCATTCAAGGTGTACACATACCCTGAATTCGACTTGCTATCATCGACATCAGACTGAAAACTTGAGTCAGTGTAGCCTTCAACCTTAAGGCTATTACCTCCATATACTAGTAAAAGATCCTTAGTCCTTCTCAAGTACTTAAGGATACACTTTACTGCTTTCCAGTGCTCCAAGCCTGGATCCGCCTGATACCTGCTCGTGACACTCAGAGCATGCGCTATATCAGGCCTAGTACATAGCATGGCATACATGATAGACCCTATTGCTGAGGCATAAGGTATCATATCCATGTTCGCCCTTTCTTCTGGAGTCTTTGGGGACATATTCGTAGAAAAGCGATATCCCATGTCTCATCGGTATGAGACCTCTCTTGGAATTTTCCATGCCAAACCTTTTGACAATAGTTTCTATGTACCTGGACTGGGACAAGCCAAGCATCCTCTTGGATCTATCTCTATAGATTCTAATCCCCAAGATATAAGATGCTTCCCCTAAGTCCTTCATGGAGAAGTGTCTAGATAACCAAGCCTTTACTGTGGACAAAATTCCTATGTCATTCCCAATGATGAGGAGGTCATCCACATATAACACCAAAAAGGTGATAGCGCTCCCACTTACCTTTCTGTATACACAAGGCTCATCTTCGTTCTTAACGAAGTCATAAGATCTGATTGCCTCATCAAATCTTATGTTCCAACTTCGGGAAGCTTGCTTTAGTCCATAAATGGATCTAAGCAACCTACACACCTTATCTGGGCAGTTCTTGGACACGAATCCCTCAGGTTGCATCATATACACCTCCTCCTCGAGGTTCCCGTTGAGGAATGCGGTTTTCACATCCATCTGCCAGATCTCATAATCATAGTGTGCTGCAATAGCCAATAGAATTCTGATGGATTTTAGCATTGCTACGGGTGAGAAAGTTTCGTCGTAGTCAACACCTTGCCTTTGACAATACCCCTTAGCCACTAGCCTTGCTTTATAGGTCTCTACCTTTCCATCTACTCCGATCTTTTTCTTAAAGATCCACTTGCAACCGATGGGTACAATACCTTCGGGCACATCAACTAGGTTCCAAACCTTATTGGAGTACATAGAATCCATCTCAGAATTCATGGCTTCTTTCCACTTCCCGGAGTCTATACTCATAATAGCCTCCTCGTAGGTCTGAGGATCAATATCCTCTACATCCTCTGCTCTAATATGTCCCACATATCTCTCAGGAGGATGGGATACTCTATCAGACCTGCATAAAGTTGATACTTGTGTATTAGGTACCTGAACAGACTCGGGCTGTAGAGTGGTGCTTGAGCTTGGTTCTCCAACCTCGCTCAATTCTATCATTCTCCCACTGTCTCCGTCAAGAATGTGTTCCTTCTCAAGGAACACTGCTCTCTTAGCTACAAAGACCTTTTGGTCCTCGAGATGATAGAAATAATACCCACAAGTTTCCTTGGGGTATCCCACAAATTTGCATCGCTCTGTCCTTGATTCTAACTTATCGGGGTTGTGTCTTCTAACATGGGCAGGGCAGCCCCAGATCTTAACAACCTTAAGATCAGGCTTCTTCCCTTTCCATATCTCATATGGTGTAGACACTACCGACTTAGTTGGAACTCTGTTCAGAAGGTAAGCTGCGGTTTCTAGGGCATATCCCCAGAATGAGATGGGTAGGTCAGCGAAACTCATCATGGACCGTACCATATCTAATAATGTACGATTTCTCCTTTCAGAGACACCATTGAGCTGAGGTGTATAAGGAGGTGTCCATTGGGATAATATCCCATGGTCCTTGAGGAACTGAGTAAACTTTGTACTTAAGTATTCACCTCCTCGATCTGATCGAAGAGTTTTGATACTCTTTCCAATCTGGTTCTCCACCTCATTCTTATACTCTCTGAATTTCTCAAAAGCCTCAGACTTGTACTTCATTAAGTACACATATCCATACCTTGAGAAATCATCAGTAAATGTAATGAAGTAGGAGTAACCTTCAATGGCATGAGTTGACATGGGTCCACATACATCACTATGTATGAGTTCCAACAACTCATTGGCTCTCTCTCCAGTTCTACTAAATGGAGATTTGGTCAGTTTTCCACGAATGCAAGGCTCACAAGTCGCATATGACACATAGTCGAATGGATCTAGATATCCATCATTTAGCAACTTTTGAATCCTTCTTTCATGGATGTGACCTAGCCTACAATGCCACAGGTATGCACTGTTCAACTCATCTCGTTTCCTTTTGGACACATTTACATTCATGATATGTGGAGTGGTGTCTAACATAAATAAACCATTATGCAATGTTCCTTTCGTGATGATCTTATCATCTAATAATATCGAACAACCATTGTTCTCAAAAACAAATTTATATCCACTAACTGTTAAACCTGAAATGGAGATAATGCTTTTGATAATAGAAGGAACAAAATAACATGCATCTAATGCAATAAAAGCTCCACTAGGCAGATGTAGGGCGACCTCGCCAACAGCTAATACAGTAACTTTTGCTCCATTACCCATCTTGAGGTCCATCTCGCCTCTCTGTAGTCTCCTAGGCCTTGCCAGAACCTGCAACGAATTGCATATATGATAAGCACTACCGGTATCCAATACCCATGTGTTATCATAAGAGTCTGACAAATGGAGACTGATCATGAATGTACCTGAAGCTTCATCAAGCTTTTGTTTCGCCCTTTCTGCAAGGTACTCTTTGCAGTTTCTCTTCCAATGCCCATCTTTACCACAGTGGAAGCACTGGCCTTTGTCCTTTGCTGGGTCTTTCTTAGCAACCTTTGCTTTACCTTGTTTGCCCTTGCCCTTTCCCTTCTTAAGGGACCTTTCTGCTTTCCTTTTCTTTCTGGTCTCACCAGTGTAGAGAACTGGCTTCTCTTTCTTAATAGTACTCTCTGCCTCCCTCAACATATTGAGGAGCTCTGGGAGAGTCACCTCAAGCTTGTTCATATTAAAATTCATTATGAACTATGAAAAGGAATCTGGTAGGGACTGAAGCACAATGTCCACACACAAGTTATCCTCTAGGACCATTCCTAGACCTGTGAGTTTCTCTATCCACTCAATCATCTTTAGGACATGGTTCTGAACCGGTGTCCCCTCAGTCATCCTAGCGCGAAAAAGGCTCTTGGATATCTCATATCGTTGAGTCCTTCCCTGTTCCTCAAACAATTTGCGGACATGTAGGAGAATGGATCTGGCATCCATCTTTTCATGTTGTCTCTGTAACTCTGGAGTCATAGAGCCCAACATATAGCACTGAGCAAGAGTGGAGTCATCAATGTACTTCACGTAGCGAGCGATCTCATCCTCGCTTGCCCCTTCTTCGGGCGTAGGCATCACTGTATCAAGGACGTACACGATTTTCTCCGCTGTGAGAACAATTCTCAAGTTACGGAGCCAATCCGTATAATTTGGACCAGTAAGGCGGTTGACATCAAGTATGCCACGTAAGGGATTTGAAAGCGACATTTTCTGAAAATAAAGATGTAGCAGAAATGAATAACATGCAGATTTTGCAAGAAATAAACTATCAAGATATGGACTTCTATCTTAATATGCTCCCACTATTTTACTAACGAGTCACGCGACACCCTCAGCACGTGAAACGGAAGTCTCCAGCAGACTTCTAGTGGGGATCAGGATCCAATCAGCGTCTTAGTGTAACCTCGAGGGACTCGACCAATCACACTAAGCCTAAAAGGTAGGCAACTCTTGCCGATCACAACTCCTTGTGATTCCCGTCCTGTTCGGCCTCCGAATCACCATGGCCTCGAGGGACTCGACCAACCATGATGCTCGGTTAAGTCAACACCTTCGTTACAAGATGAGTCTGATTTGATGATATACCC
>LS990920.1:21256509-21276178 GCA_900464855.2 Musa schizocarpa
TTTCGAACCGCTTCGCTGTCCGCCGTCGCCCGGTCGCTCAGCCAAAAATGGCCAGTTTTGGCCTGTTTTTTGGGCAGTTCTTGCGTGCCACGGCGAACAATGTGAGCTGAGCAAAACGTCAGCCATCTCAGCACCCTGGAACCCCCCGGGTGGCACAGGGCTGGATGGGGCGTTCATAGCAGGGACGGTGTGCTGCAGCTCGCCCGGCTTCGCCGCTCAGCCAAAATGGCTAGTTTTGGCCCATTTATGAGCCGTTTTGGCCAGTTTTTGGGCAGTTATTGCGTGCTGTGGCGAACGACATGAGCCGAGCAAAACGTCAGCCATATCAGCACCCTGGAACCCCCGGGTGGCACAGGGGCTGGATGGGGCGTTCGTATAGCAGGGGCAGGTGCTGCCTCTCTCCGCTTGCTGTCCGCCGCCATTTCGCTCAGCCAAAAATGGCGGTTTTGGCCCGTTTCTGGGCCGTTTTGGCCAGTTTTTGGGTAGTTCTTCGTGCATCCCGGCGAAACGACATGAGCGGAGCAAAACGTCAGCCATCTCAACACCCTGGAACCCCGGGTGGCACAGGGCTGGATGGGGCGTTCAGATAGCAGGGACGGTGCTGCCTCTTGCTTCGCTTCGCTGTCCGCCACTCATCGCCGCTCGCTCAGCCAAAAATGGCGAAGTTTTGGCCCGTTTATGGGCCGTTTTGGCCAGTTTTTTTGGGCAGTTCTTGCGTGCAGCGGCGAATCGACATGAGCGAGCGAAAAAACGTCAACCATCTCAGCACCCTAGAACCTCCCGGGTGGCACAGGGCTGGATGGGGCGTTCAGATAGAAGGAGGAGGGTGCTGCCGCCGCCAGCTCGCTGTCCGCCGCTTTCGTCGCTTCAGCTCAGCCAAAATGGCTAGTTTTGGCCCATTTAAAGGCCGTTTGGCAGGTTTTTGTGCAGTTCTCGCGTGCGTGGCGAAAACGACATGAGCCGAACAAAACGTCAGCCATCTCAGCACCATGGAACCCCGGGTGGCACAGGGCTGGATGGGGCGTTCAGATATAGCAGGGGCGGTGCTGCCTCTCGCTTTGCTTGCTGTCCGCCGCCATCGCCCTTCCTTCTCGCTCAGCCAAAAATGGCGGTTTTGGCCCGTTTCTGGGGCCGTTTTGGCCAGTTTTTGGTAGTTCTTCGCGCATCGCGGCCGAACGACATGAGCGAACAAAAACGTCAGCCATCTCAGCACCCTGTAACCCCCGGTTGGCACAGGGCTGGATGGGGCGTTCAGATAGTAAGGATCGGTGCTACCTCTCCGCTTCGCTCGCTGTCCGCTGCTCGTCGCCGCTCACTCAGTCAAAAATGGCCAGTTTTGGCTTGTTTCTGGGCTGTTTTGGCCAGTTTTTGGCAGTTCTTTCGCATGCGGCGAACGACATGAGCGGAGCAAAACGTCAGCCATCTCAGCACCCTGGAACCCCAGGTGGCAGAGGGCTGGATGGGGCATTCGTATAGCAGGGACGGTTCTACCTCTCGCCCGGCTTTCGCTGTCCTGCTGCTCGCCCTCGTTAACTCAGCCAAAAAATGGCCAGTTTTGGCCCGTTTCTGGGCCGTTTTGGCCATTTTGGTAGTTCTTGCGTGCGTCGTGGCAAACGACATGAGCGGAGCAAAAACGTCAGCCATCTCAGCACCCTGGAACCCCCGGGTGGCACACAGGGCTGGATGGGGCGTTCGTATAGCAGGAAGGTGCTGCCTCTCGCTTCGCTCGCTATCCGCCGCTTCGCCGCTGCTTCGCTCAGCCAAAATGGCCAGTTTTGGCCCGTTTTTGGCCAGTTTTGGCCAGTTTTACGCTGTTCTTGCATGCCGCGGCGAAACGACGTGGAGCGGAGCAAAACGTCAGCCATCTCAGCACCCTGAAACCCCGGGTGGCACAGGGCTGGATGGGGCGTTCAGAGAGCAGGGACGGTGCTGCCTCTCGCTTCGCTCGCTGTCCGCCGCTTCGCCGCCGCTTCGCTCATCCAAAATGGCCAGTTTTGGCCCGTTTTTTGGCCGTTTTGGCCAGTTTTTGGGCAGTTCTTGCGTGCCGCGGGCGAACGACATGAGCGGAGCAAAACGTAAGCCAACTCAACACCCTGGAACCCCGGGTGGCACGGGGCTGGATGGGGCATTCAGATAGTAGGGACGGTGCTGCCTCTCCTTAGCTTCGTTGTCCGTCGCCGCTTCGCTATTTCGCTCAGCCAAAAAATGGCCAGTTTTGCCCCGTTTTTGGCCAGTTTTGGCCAGTTTTTTGGGAAGTTCTTGCGTGCCGCGGCGAACGGCGTGAGCGGAGCAAAATGTCAGCCATCTCAGCACCCTGGAACCCCTCGGGTGGCACAGGGTTTGATGGGGCGTTCAGATTGCAGGGGACGGTGCTGCCTCTCGCTTCGCTTCGCTGTCCGCCCGCTTCGCCGCTTCGCTGTCCGCTGCTCGCCGCTCTCTCGCTCAGCTAAAATGGCCAGTTTTGACCGGTTTCTGAGCCGTTTTGGCCAGTTTTTTTGGGCAGTTCTTGCGTGCCATGGCGAACGACAAGAGCGGTGCAAAACGTCAGCCATCTCAGCACCCTGGAACCCCCCCGGTGGCACAGGGTTGGATGGCTCGTTCAGATACCAGGGACGGTGCTGCCTCTCGCCCATTTCGCTGTCCGCCGTCCGCCGCTTCGCTTCATTAGCCAAAAATGGCCAGTTTTGGCCCATTTTTAGGCCGTTTTGGCCAGTTTTTGGGCAGTTCTTGCGTGCCGTTGGCGAATGACATGAGCCGGAGCAAAACGTCAGCCATCTCAGCACCTTGAACCCCCCCGTTGGCACTGGGCTGGATGGGGCGTTCGTATAGCAGGGGCGGTGCTGTCTCGATTCGCTTCGCTATCCGTCCGCTTTCGCCGCTCACTCGCTCAACGAAAAATCGCCAGTTTTGGCCCGTTTTGGCCAGTTTTGGCCAGTTTTTTGGCAGTTCTTGCGTGCGCGGCGAACGACGTGGAGCGGAGCAAAACGTCAACCATCTCAGCACCCTGTAACCCCGGGTGGCACAGGGCTGGATGGGGCGTTCGATATAGCAGGGGACGGTGCTGCCTCTCGCCATTGCTGTCCGCCGCTTCGCCGCCGCTCACTCATTCAAAAATGGCCAGTTTTGGCCCGTTTCTGGGCCGTTTTGGCCAATTTTTTGGCAGTTCTTGCGCGTGCCGGCGAACGACATGAGCGAGCAAAAGCGTCAGCCATCTCAGCACCTTGGAACCCCGGTTGGCACGGGGCTGGATGGGGCGTTCGATAGCAGGGACGGGGCTGCCTCTCTGCCTCTCGCCGCTTCGCTGTCCGCCCGCTTCGCCGCTTTCGCTTGCTCACTGAAAAATAGCCAGTTTTGCCCGTTTTTGGCCAGTTTTGGCCAGTTTTGGGCAGTTCTTGCGTCGCGTTGGCAAAACGACATGAGCAGAGCAAAACGTTAATATCTCAGCACCCTGGAACCCCGGGTGGCACAGGGCTGGATGGGGCATTCATATAGCAGGGACGGTGCTGCCTCTCGCTTTGCTTGCTGTCCGCCCTTTCGCCCCCTCATTCGGTCAGCCAAAAATGGCCAGTGTTGGCCTGTTTCTGGGCCGTTTTGGCCAGTTTTTTGGGCAGTTCTTGCATGCCGTTGCAAACGACATGAGCGAGAGCAAAACGTCAGCCATGTCAGCACCCTGGAACCCCAGGTGGCATAGGACTGGATGGGGCGTTCGTATAGCAGGCACGGTGCTGCCTCTCGCCGCCGCTATCCGCCGCTTCGCCGCTTGGTATCTCAGCCAAAAAAATGGCCAGTTTTGGCCCGTTTTTTTGGGTCGCTTTTTGCCAATTTTTGGGCAGTTCTTGCGTTCCACGGCGAACGACATGAGCGGAGCAAAAACGTCAGCCATCTCAGCACCATGGAACCCCGGGTGGCACAGGACTGGATGGGGCGTTCGATAGCAGGGAAGGTGCTGCCTCTCGCCCGGCGCTATCCGCCGCTTCGCCGCCGCTTCGCTTAAAAAAATGGCCAGTTTTTGCCGTTTTTTGGCCAGTTTTGGCCAGTTTTAGGCAATTCTTGCATGCCGCGGCAAACGACTTGAGCGGAGCAAAACGTCAGCCATCTCAGCACCCTGAAACCCCTGGGTGGCACAGGGCTGGATGGGGCGTTCAGATATAGTAGGGACAGTGCTGCCTCTCGCCGCTTCGCTGTCCGTCGCCGCCCTTCGCTTCGCTCATCCAAAATGGCCAGTTTTGGCCCGTTTTTGGGCCGTTTTGGCCAGTTTTGGGCTGTTTTGCGTGCAGCGGCGAATGACATGAGCGGAGCAAAACGTCAGCCATCTCAGCACCCTGGAACCCCGGGTGGCACAGGGCTGGATGGTGTTAAATATAGCAGGGACGGTGCTGCCTCTCTCGCCGCCTCATTGTCCGCCGCCTGCTGCTCGCTCGCTCAGCCAAAAAATGGCCAGTTTTGGCCCGTTTTTGGGCGTTTTGGCCAATTTTTTGTGCAGTTATTGCGTGCGCGGCGGCGAACGGCGTGAGCGGAGCAAAACGTCAGTCATCTCAGCACCCTGGAACCCCGGTGGCCCAGGGGTGGATGGGGCGTTCGTATTGCAGGGACAGTGCTGCCTCTCACTTCGCTTCGCTGTCCGCCGCTTCGCCACTTCGCTTCGCTCAGCCAAAAATATCCAGTTTTGGCGGTTTAAGGCCGTTTTGTCCAGTTTTGGGCAGTTCTTGCGTGCCGTGGCGAATGACATGAGCGGTGCAAAAAACGTCAGCCATCTTAGCACCCTGGAACCCCCGGGTGGCACAGGGCTGGATGGGGCGTTCGTATACCAAGGACGGTGCTGCCTCTCCGCCCAGCTCGCTATCCGCCGCTGGCCGCTTCTCAGCCAGCCAAAAATGTCCAGTTTTGGCTCGTTTTTTTGGGCCGTTTTGGCCAGTTTTTGGGCAGTTCTTGCGTGCTGTGACGAACGACATGACGAGCGGAGCAAAACGTCATCCATCTCAGCACCCTGGAACCCCGGGTGGCACAGGGCTGGATGGGGCGTTCGATAGCAGGACGGCGGTGCTGCCTCTCGCCCCGGCTTCGATGTCCGCCGCCGCTGCTGCTCGCTCGTTCAGCGAAAAATGGCTAGTTTTGGCCCGTTTTTGACCAGTTTTGGCCAGTTTTTGGGCAGTTCTTGCGTGCCGCGGCCCGACGACATGAGCGGAGCAAAACGTCAGCCATCTCAGCACCCTGGAACCCCCGGGTGGCACAGGGCTGGATGGGGCATTCAGATATAGCTGGGACGGTGCTGCCGCCTTGCCGCTCGCTGTCCGCCACTCATCATCGCCGGCTCAGCCAAAAAAATGGCTAGTTTTGGCCCGTTTATGGGCGTTTTGGCCAGTTTTGGGCAGTTCTTTATGCGTGCAGCGGCGAACCGACATGAGCGAAACAAAACGTCAACCATCTCAGCACCCTAGAACCCCGGGTGGCACAGGGCTGGATGGGGCGTTCAGATAGAAGGGAGGGTGCTGCCGCTTTCGCCGCTCGCTGTCCGCCGCTTCGTCGCCGCTTCGCTCAGCCAAAATGGCTAGTTTTGGCCCATTTATGGGCCGTTTTGGCCAGTTTTTGAGCAGTTCTCGCGTGCCGTGGCGAACGACATGAGCGGAGCAAAAAGCGTAAACCATCTCAGCACCCTGGAACCCCGGGTGGCACAGGGCTGGATGGGGCGTTCGATATAGCAGGGGCGGTGCTGCCTCTCGCCGCTTGCTGTCCGCCGCCGCTTCGCCCGCCGCCGCTCAGCCAAAATGGCGGTTTTGGCCCGTTTCTGGGCCGTTTTGGACAGTTTTGGGTAGTTCTTGCGTGCCGGCGAATCGACATGAGCGGAACAAAAAAAACGTCAGCCATCTGAGCACCCTGGAACCCCCCGGTGGCACAGGGCTGGATGGGGCGTTAAGTATAGCAGGGGCGGTGCTGCCTCTCGCCGCCAAGCTGTCCGCTGCTCGTCGCCGCTCACTCAGTCAAAAATGGCCAGTTTTGGCCTGTTTCTGGGCCGTTTTGGCCAGTTTTGGGCAGTTCTTGCGTGCGCGGTGAACGACATGAGCGGAGCTAAACGTCAGCCATCTCAGCACCCTGGAACCCCGGGTGGCACAGGGCTGGATGGGGCATTCGTGATATAGCAGGGACGGTTCTACCTCTCGCTTTCGCCGCTGTCCGCTGCTCGCCCCTCGTTCACTCACCCAAAATGGCTAGTTTTGGCCCGTTTCTGGGCCGTTTTGGCCAGTTTTTGGGCAGTTCTTGTGTGCCGTGGCAAACGACATGAGCGAGACAAAACGTCAGTCATCTCAGCACCCTGGAACCCCCCAGCGTGGCAGAGGGCTGGATGGGGCGTTCAGATAGCAGGGACGGTGCTGCCTCTCGCGATCGCCGCTGTTCGACGCTTCGCCGCTCGGTCGCTGAGCCAAAATGGCCAGTTTTGGCCCGTTTTTGGGTCGTTTTGGCATGTTTTTGGGCAGTTCTTGCGTGCAGCGGCGAACGATATGAGCGAAGCAAAACGTCAGCCATCTCAGTACCATGGAACCCCCGGTAGCACAGGGCAGGATGGGGCGTTCAGATAGCAGGGGAAGCTG
Organism: Musa schizocarpa; assembly: GCA_900464855.2. NCBI lineage: Eukaryota > Viridiplantae > Streptophyta > Magnoliopsida > Zingiberales > Musaceae > Musa > Musa schizocarpa. The sequence goes on from LS990920.1 coordinate 21,263,097, forward strand.
CTGCCTCTCGATTCGCCGCGCTATCCGCCACTTTCGCCGCTCGCTTCGCTCAGCCAAAAATGGCCAGTTTTGGCCCGTTTTTGGCCAGTTTTACGCCAGTTCTTGCATGCCGCGGCTTAACGACATGAGCGGAGCAAAACGTCAGCCATCTCAGCACCCTGAAACCCCGGGTGGCACAGGGGCTGGATGGGGCGTTCAGATAGCATGGACGGTGCTGCCTCTCGCTTTGCTTTCGCTGTCCGCCGCTTCGCTTGCTTAGCCAAAAATGGCCAGTTTGGGCCCGTTTTGGGCCGTTTTGGTAAGTTTTTGGACAGTTCTTGCGTGCTGCGGCGAAACGACATGAGCGGAGTTAAAACGTAAACCATCTCAGCACCCTGGAACCCCCGGTGGCACAGGGCTGGATGGGGCATTCAGATAGTAGGGACGGTGCTGCCTCTCACTTCGCTTGTTGTCCGCCTTTTTGCCGCTTGCTCGCTCAGCCAAAAATGGCCAGTTTTGGCAAGTTTTTGGGCAGTTCTTGCGTGCCGCGGTGAACGACGTGAGCAGAGCAAAATGTCAGCCATCTCAGCACCCTGGAACCCCCCGGTGGCACAGGGCTGGATGGGGCATTCAGATTGCAGGACGGTGCTGCCTCTCGCGTCGCTTCGCTGTCCGCCGCCGCCACTTTCGCCAGCTCAGCCAAAATGGCCAGTTTTGGCGGTTTCTGGGCCGTTTTGGCCAGTTTTTTGGGCAGTTTTTTTTGCGTGCCGTGGCGAAACGACATGAGCAGTGCAAAACGTCAGCCATCTCGGCACCCTGGAACCCCCGAGTGGCACAGGGCTGGATGGGGCGTTCAGATACCAGGGACGGTGCTGCCTCTCGCCCCGCTTCGCTGTCCGCCGCCGCCGCCCTTCCTTCGCTTAGCAAAAAATGGCCAGTTTTGGCTCGTTTTTTAGGTCGTTTTGGCAAGTTTTGGGCAGTTCTTGCGTGCCGCGGCGAGCGACATGAGCGAACAAAAACGTCAGCCATCTTAGCACCTTGGAACCCCCCGTTGGCACAGGGCTGGATGGGGCGTTCAGATAGCAGGGGACGGTGCTGCCTCTCGCCGCTTCGCTGTCTGCCGCTTCGCTGCTCTCTTGCTCAGTGAAAAATGGCCGTTTTGGCCAGTTTTGGACAGTTTTTGGTAGTTCTTGCGTGCCGCAGCTTAACGGCGTGGCGAGCAAAACTTCAGCCATCTCAGCACCCTGGAACCCCCGGGTGGCACAGGGCAAGATGGGGCGTTCGATAGCAGGGACGGTGCTGCCTCTTGCTTCGCTGTCCGTCCGCCGCTGTTCGCTTTTTCAGCCAAAATGGCCAGTTTTGGCCCGTTTATTGGCCGTTTTGGCCAGTTTTTGGGCAGTTCTTGCGTGCCACGGCGAACGACATGAGCGAAGCAAAACGTCAGCCATCTCAGCACCCTAGAACCCCCCGGGTGGCACAGGGCTGGATGGGGCGTTCAGATAGCAGGGATGGTGCTGCCTCTCTCTTCGCTTCGCTGTCCGCCGCTCGCCGGCTCGCTCAGCCAAAAATGGCCATTTTTGGCCAGTTTTGGCCAATTTTGGGCAGTTCTTGCGTGCCCGCGGCGAACGACATGAGAGCGGAGCAAAACGTTAGCCATCTCAGCACCCTGGAACCCCCGGGTGGCACAGGGCTGGATGGGGCATTCCGATATAGTAGGGACGTTGCTGCCTCTTCGCCGCGCTGTCGCGGCCGCGCCCGCTCATTTGCTCAGGCAAAATGGCCTTTTTGGCCTGTTTTTGGGCTGTTTTGGCCAGTTTTTGGGCAGTTCTTGCGTGCTGCGGCGAACAACGTGAGCGAAAAAAACGTCAATAAAAAATGGCCAGTTTTGGTCTGTTTTGGCCTGTTTATGGGTCGTTTTTTCCTTCGATTGAAATCTTCTTCTTCCTTGTGTGGCCAACAATGCGTTGCTCTGTACTTCTTCGGCACGGTGGTGTCTTGTCGTCGATTGCCTTGTTTGATCGGCCACTTGAGTCTTTGTTGCTCGTGGTTGGCGATGGGCTGTCCGATGGGATGACTGTGTCGGCATGTGAGCGTTGATGGATTTGTATGCCGCGGTGGGCTCCCTGCTTTTGTGCAGTTGACCACCGACGTTGCAAGTCTCTTCAATGGTACTCTGTTCGAACGGTGATGTGTGTGTTGCCTGTACAATCTACCTAGTTCCTTTGGAAATAGACATCGTTTACCTCGCTTATCCACTTCTCATGTCCTATACGAATGAGTGTCGATGTCCGTGCACCTTGTGTGTCCTCAAACGATGTCATGTCTCAGACCTCTCGTCTCGAGTGGCTCCAGTGTTCACGTGAGTGCTCTTGGATGCAGTGGATAAGAATGTACCATGGGTCTTTGGACTCTTGGCACATGATCGGTTGGCTTTCTTGGTCGCCCTTCGACGGATGACAGCCTTCCCATCATTGCCCCCCTTTCCCTTGTGGTAATGGGTCGGCATGTTGGGCTTAGCGTCGTATAGGACGTGCTACCTGGTTGATCCTGCCAGTAGTCATATGCTTGTCTCAAAGATTAAGCCATGCATGTGTAAGTATGAACTATTTCAGACTGTGAAACTGCGAATGGCTCATTAAATCAGTTTTAGTTTGTTTGATGGTACGTGCTACTCGGATAACCATAGTAATTCTAGAGCTAATACATGCAACAAACCCCGACTTCCAGAAGGGATGCATTTATTAGATAAAAGGCTGACGTAGGCTTTACCCGCTGCTCCAATGATTCATGATAACTCAACGGATCGCACGGCCCTCGTGCGGTGACGATCATTCAAATTTCTGCCCTATCAACTTTCGATGGTAGGATAGGGGCCTACCATGGTGGTGACGGGTGACGGAGAATTAGGGTTCGATTCGGAGAGGAGCCTGAGAAACGGCTACCACATCCAAGGAAGGCAGTAGGTCGCAAAATTACCCAATCCTGACACAGGGAGGTAGTGACAATAAATAACAATACCGGGCTCTTCGAGTCTGGTAATTGGAATGAGTACAATCTAAATCCCTTAACGAGGATCCATTGGAGGGAAAGTCTGATGCCAGCAGCCACGGTAATTCCAGCTCCAATAGCATATATTTAAGTTGTTGCAGTTAAAAAGCTCAGAAGTTGGACTTTGGGACGGGTCGGTCGGTCCGCCTGGCGGTGTACACCGGTCGTCCCCATCCCTTCTGTCGGCGATCGTGCCTGGCCTTAACTGGCGGGTCATGCCTCCGGCGCTGTTACTTTGAAGAAATTAGAGTGCTCAAAGCAAGCCCACGCTCTGGATACATTAGCATGGGATAACATCACAGGATTTCGGTCCTATTGTGTTGGCCTTGGGGATCGGAGTAATGATTAAGAGGGCCAGTCGGGGAATTCGTATTTCATAGTCAGAGGTGAAATTCTTGGATTTATGAAAGATGAACCACTGCGAAAAGCATTTGCCAAGGATGTTTTCATTAATCAAGAACGAAAGTTGGGGCTCGAAGACGATCAGATACCGTCCCTAGACTCAACCATAAATGATGCCGACCAGGGATCGGCGGATGTTGCTCTTAGGACTCCGTCGGCACCTTATGAGAAATCAGTCTTTGGGTTCGGGGAGTATGGTCGCAAGGCTGAAACATAAAGGAATTGACGGAAGAGCACCACCAGGAGTGGAGCCTGCGGCTTAATTTGACTCAACACGGGAAACATACTAGGTCCAGACATAGCAAGGATTGATTGGTGCTGCCCTCGCCGCTTCGCTGTCCGCCGCCGCCGCCCATTTCCTTCGCTCAAAAAATGGCCAGTTTTGGCCCATTTTTGGCCAGTTTTTGGGCAGTTCTTGTGTGCCACAGCGAAACGACGTGGAGCGAGCAAAACGTCAGCCATCTCAGCACCCTGGAACCCCGGGTGGCACAGGGCTGGATGGGGCGTTAAATATAGCAGGGACGGTGCTGCCTCTCCTTCGCTTGCTGTCCGCTGTCGCCGCCGCGCTTCGCTCAGCCAAAAATGGCCAGTTTTGGCCCGTTTCTGGGCCGTTTTGGCCAGTTTTTGGGCAGTTCTTGCGTGCGTCGCGAACGACATGAGCGGAGCAAAACGTCAGCCGTCTCAGCACCCTGAACCCCCTCGGGTGGCACAGGGCTGGATGGGGCGTTAAGATAGCAGGGGACGGTGCTGCCTCTCGCCGCTCATTGTCCGCTGCTGCGGCCGCTCGCTCACTCAATAAAAATGACCAGTTTTGGCCAGTTTTGGCCAGTTTTTGGTAGTTCTTTATTGCGTGCACGCTGAACGCACGTAAGCGTAGCAAAAACGTCAGCCATCTCAGCACCCTGAACCCCGGGTGGCACAGGGCTGGATGGGGCGTTCAGATAGCAGGGACGGTGCTGCCTCTCCTTCCGCTGTCCGTCGCCGCTCGCGCTTCGCTCAGCCAAAAATGGCCAATTTTGGCCAGTTTTTGGCAGTTCTTATGCGTCGCGGCAAACGACATGAGCAGAGCAAAACGTCAGCCATCTTAGCACCCTGGAACCCCGGGTGGCATAGGGCTGGATGTGTTAGGATCGAGCAGCACTAAGAGGGGGGGGTGAATTAGTGCAGCGGATTAAAACTTCGGTTTAAAAAATCTTTAGATGATAAGAGCGAACTTGACAAGCTTAATCTTGAAAGCGTATTCTTAAATATGCGCAGCAAAAGTAATAAGGAACTAAAGCATATAAGAAGGTTTGCAATAATGTAAATAGCAATAATGAAATGCAAACCAAGGATCACGCCGATTTTAGAGTGGTTCGGTCAAATGACCTACTCCACTTGCGAGGCCCCTCTTCGATGAGGCTCCCACCTTCCACTAGCAAGTCTCTTGAAATGGAAGTGTAAATACCTCTCTTACAACTCTTTACAAGCGGCTCACTTTCTTACAGATTTTCGAGAAGAGATGAGGTGAACACTAGCAAATTGAAAAGAAGACAAGCTAACACTTTTCTAAGACCTTTCTCTCAAACTCTTGCTGCTCAAAAAGTTGTGTTCTCAGCTGAGATTTGAGGGGTATTTATAGGCCTCAAGAGGATTCAAATTTGGGCTCCAAAATTTGGGCTCCAAAATTCAAATTCTCTTTGGGTTCCCGATGCTTTGGCAGTGCCACCAGCCCAAAGACTTTCGGGCTTGGGAGGTGCCACCCAGCCAGGAGGTGTCACCGCCCAGCACTTTCGGGTGCTGGCGGTGCCACCGCCCTCTCTCCGTTCACTTGGTTTGGCTTTCTTTTAGCCCAAACCAAATCGGACTTTGGCCCCATTGGCCCATAACCAGGGATATAGGATTATCTTCTTAATCCTAATCCTAATTACAAGTGAACTACATAACAAAACACATCCTAAGCAATTTATTAACCATGAACGTCAAGTCTTGTTCGGCGAGAGCTTTCCGACGAACTTCCTTCGACGGGGTCCAAGCACTCCGAACTTGTGATGACTTTAAAGAGTAGCTGAGACTTCTCGGTGATCTCTACGAACCTCCCCGATCGATCTCTTCGACGAACTTCCAACTGGTTCCCGATTTCTTCTCGGTTGGTTCCGGCAGCATCTCCGGATTCTTCTTGAACTCTTAAATGTTCATCGAACTCGACTCCGTATTCGTGTTTTTGTTTTTTGTTTATCGTAGTTAATCCTGTAGACTTAACTCAATAATATGGATTAGATCAAATAACCCATCAATTGATTTTATCATCAAAATCCGAGATTCAACAATCTCCCCCTTTTTGATGATGACAATCAATTGATGACGAAGTTAAACATAACTCCCCCTATCTATATGCCATATTATGAGAAGATAAAAAATACTTGAATTCCATCCCATTGGATTCAAGCATAACCCGATAAGTTCTAACCGTAGAGCTTATCGTGATCCTCATTTTTTTTTTGGTAAGTAAAAGTAAATTGATTATGTGTAAAGTTTCTACAAATAGCTTTATCTATACAAGTCATAGACAAAGCCATGTAACTCATAGAGTGCGAATGCGATAGTTATGACTACACATGTTGTAGACTATAACTCCTAATTATAATCAAAATAGAAAATGTTTATCCAGATATATCAAAATTTGGCATCATTCCCAAGATCTTTAGCTAATAGCAAAATTAAAATTGATAAAAATATATTTTTTCTCTTTGGGTAAAGTGCTCCGTTTTGAGATCTTGCTCCATACAGGATCTTGAGTCTCTAATAATCTCTTTCAATAGCTGTGCATTGTTTGTGTGTTGACATTTAAAGATTCTGTTACATCTCTCCTTCCACATCCTCCAAATAAGCGCTGTCTGAAAGTAACCTTTGCCGGTTGTGAGAGGCCCTTTTCTTGAGAAACATTGCATGAGTTAAGCCTAGTTCTTGGTGCAAGTTTGGTTCATGGCAGTCTATTGAGTTCAAATCACTGGAGAATCTCCTTCCATATCCATTTTGTATAATCACAAGCAAAATAAAGGTGGTCAACAGTTTCTTCTTGTTGCATACAAAGGGAGCATCGGTTAACATGATAGATACCTCTTCTTTTCATATTGTCTATTGTAGGTAGTTTATTGAGAAGGGCCTGCCATGTACATAAGGAATGTCTTTGTGATCCCGGTCGATCCCATGTCCAACTGCTTGGGACCCACTTGTTATTTCTTTGCCTAATTTGATTCCATGCAGATGTGGCACTAAATTTGCCATTGTCATGAGGCCAAATAAGTTTATCTGAAGAGTTGTTCGTGATTGGAATAACTATAATAGTCGGCCAAAGTGATAACATTTCGGAGAAATAGGATTAGGGAGACACCAGGTGCACCGTTAGCAATGAACTCAGAAACCTTCCAATCTTTGGGAGCCCCAGATCTTTTCAAATTCTGTCACCATATAATTGAAATATACTCTTCCCATTCACCCAAGGATCGTACCACATATTAGTACTAGTTCCGAAGAGATTGCATAGGAAATGTGTTTGATTAGCCAATTCCTTGCCTTTAAAATTCCTTTCCAAGCTGCAGAGTGGTATGTTCTTGTTGAAATTTCCCAGATTGATTCTTTTGAAAGATACCTAGCAGAAAACCCAATGTGACCATAAGGAACATTTGTTTTGCAAAAGATCCCACAATTGCTGCACCAGACATGCTTGATTCCAATCTCTAGTATTTCTCAAATTTAGACCCCCTTCATCTTTTCGGTTTGCAAATGCTATCCCAATTTACCATATGCATTGCCTTATCATTTGTGCCATTCAGAAGAAGTTCATTAATAACCGTTCAATATCTTGGAGAAGTCCAGCAGGTAGAAGAAATGCATTACACCAATATATAGAGTAGGAGTGCAATACCGAACGGATGAGTTCGAATCGTCCCTTTTTTTGATAGAAACCTATTTTTCCAAGAAGAAATTCTATTCTTTATTTTTTTTTGCAAGATAGGCTGACAGTGGGTTTTTTTTGAATGCTTGTGGATATGAGCGGAGACCCAAATAAGGAACTGGCAAGCTTCCCTCACTAACCCCAAAGTTTGTGCAATAAAGACATTATCCTCAACGTAAGGGCTCATATATACTTTACTTTTCGCATGATTTAACTGAAGTCCAGAAACCATACCAAAGTCGTTCATAATAGTAGCCAGGTTCTTTACTGAAGTTGGTTCATTTTGGAGAAAGATAAGTAAGTCATCTGCAAAAAAAAAAAAAAAAAAAAAAAAACTTCTACGACAGAAGATAAAGATTTTCAATATAAATTTTATGATTTAGATGTATGGCATGCTTTCAATATGATCAATCAATCTTGTGATATTTTCAAGGATTTTGCAAGGCATATAAGTCATTCATATCACACAAGTTTTTTGTAATCCATATAAGTCATGCTATCATTATGGTGTAGGTCATCACTTCTCCCCTTTGTCATCAACAAAAGAGACAAGCCATCGAATTGATGATCATAAAAAAATAGCATTTAACAAGGTTTATCATTCAAATTTGCCAAAATAGTTTATCCAAAAGAAATCATGCAGATCAAAACAGTAGTTATCTAAAAGGAAGGATCAGTTATCGTTTAATCGATGACAAACTTTGAACTTGTTGTTAAAAGCAAACATAACAGAATAAAAAAATACATCAGTTTAATCCTTAGGAGGTAATCCACAATGCTGATACATGATATCTATTTTTTCATTCAGTTGTCGTAGTGTCTTCAAAATTTTAACTTGTTGATTTTGAATTTGTTCTTCTTTGTGATTTGATCTGAGACAGTTTCACCATAATCACATCTTGAGAGGAGGAAATAGGAGCTGAAGGTGCTGCTGCCAAAAAGACTAGGAGGAGGAATTAGATCCGTCCTTCTAGGCTGCCTAACCCATATGCCATTGCTAAAGATGCACCTAAGTCTTTTCAACAGGTTTTTTTTTTTATTATGTTATATCTATCATTTTGAATAGATTCTTCATCGGGTGGGATGCAAATGTCATAGGCATGAAGAAATCTAGTGATTAACCTCCCATATGGCAGCATAGTATGTTTAGCCATAATATCCTACATGTGTTGCCGAATTGAGTACCCAAAACAATTATCCCTGACCGGTCATAATCCAATACATGGTACTCATCTCAATTTGACTTATTTCGTCAAGATGAAATTGTTTGGGGAATATGATGCTTGTGATAATGTGATGAAGAATTTTAGAGTTGAAAGGCAGTAAGTGTTCACAGCTCTTTGGGTAGGAAGTCAAGGTTTGGATTTGCAAAGATTGTTTCTCTGGCTTCGGTATAGGTTGCTCCTATTGAGTTGACGTCCCATTTACCTTTAAAATAGCATCCTCTATCTTTTCAGTTATGCCAATTAGCTCACAAATGGTGCTGTCAAATATTCTAATGGGTGTTCCTAGAAGGTAAGTGCTTAGGCTATTATTGTCCTCATATAGGTTGGCATAGAAAGAATTTTGAAACATTAGGAGAATGATTAATTTAAGCATACAATGTTTCAAGTCATGAATGCCAATACTTTCATATTTGTAAGTATCAATTCATGAATGCCAAAAGATATTATTTGTGATTCCAATTTTGCAAGATCAAGATTATGATTTAGATAAAACTTATTTAAATCAAATCGGTAACTTGAAATTCATAATCAAGTCATCAAAATCGATTTCGAGATTTCACAACATGTCATATGGAATTTGAAGGAGAATGATTAGATTCACCGAGAGATGGAAAGAAGATGAAAGACTTTACAGAAAATCCAATCAAACAAGTTTATTGTTTAGGGACAATTTAACATACCTAATTCCCTTCTAATGAATTCAAATTGGTCTTCATTCAAGGCTTTTGTGAATATATCTGCTAATTGATGCTTTGTGTCAATGAATTCTAGAACAACATTATTGTTAACGACATGATCGCATATGAAATGATGCCTAACGTCGATGTGCTTAGTTCTAGAATGCTGAATTGGATTTTTAGTAAGACATATAGCACTTGTATTATCACATTTTATGGGAATATTTTTAAAGTGAATTCCATAGTCTTCTAATGTATTTTTCATCCAAACAACTTGTGCACAGCATGCACTTGCAGCAATGTATACGGCTTCCGCCGTAGATAGTGCAACTGAATTTTGTTTCTTGGAAGTCCAAGAAACAAGTGCATGTCCTAAAAATTGGCATGTTCCAGATGTACTTTTTCTATCTATTCTGCATCCGCCAAAATCAGCATCCATGGGCTATTAAATCAAAATTTTTAGATTTTTTGATACCATAATCCTAAATTTGGATTTCCTTTAAGATACCTAAATATTCTTTTAACACTTTTAAGATGAGATAATTTAGGATTTGATTGAAACCTAGCACAAAGTCCTACACTAAACATAATATCCGGTCTAGTCGCGGTAAAAAGGTAGAGTAGACTACCTATCATTCCCCTATATGTTTTTTTTGATCAAATTTTCACTATTTTCATCCATATCTAACTTAGTCATGCAGTACTCATAGGGGTGTTTATTACTTTTGAATTATCCATGTTAAATCGTTTTAACAATTCTAATGTGTATTTAGATTGGTTAATAAATATACCATCCTTAAGTTGTTTGATTTGTAATCCTAAAAAAGAAAGTTAATTCCCCATTAAACTCATTTCAAATTCATGGCTCATAGATTTGGCAAATGATTCACATAATGACTCATCCAAGAGCCAAAAATAATTTCGTCAACATAAATTTGCACAATAAGAAAATTATTTTCAAAATGTTTAATAAACAATGTAGTATCAACCTTGCCTTTGGTAAAATTATTTAAAATAAGAAAGGAACTAAGCCTTTCATACCAAGCTCTAGGAGCTTGTTTCAAAACCATAGAGAGCCTTAGTCAATTTGAATACATGATTAGGAAGAAGAGAATTTTTCAAATCCAGGAGGTTGTTCGACATATACTTCTTCGAAATAAAACCATTCAAGAAGGCACTTTTGACATCCATTTGAAATAGTTTAAAATTATAACTACTAGCATAGGCAAGGAGCATCCTTATGGCTTCTAATCGAGCCCACGAGAGCCGAAGGTTTCTTAAATGTCGATACCTTCTTCTTAGTTGAAACCTTTGGCCACTAATCTAGCCTTGTTTCTAACCATGATACCATTTTTCGTCTTGCTTGTTTCTAAAGACCCACTTAGTACCAATGACTAAATGGTCACTAGGTCTAGGAACAAGCTCCCACCTTGTTTCTCTCAAATTGATTCAGTTCCTCTTGCATTGCAATAATCCAAAAATCATCTTTTATGGCCTCGTCAATGCACTTAGGTTCGATTTGAGAGGAAAGGCGACATTAGCACAAAAATTCTTGAAAGAGGAACGAGTTTGAACCCCTTTAGATGTATCCCCTATAATTTAGCTCCTTTGGATGAGCATCTATATACTTCCATTCCTTAGGTAAGGAAATTTGGAAGAAGGTGCATCCAAGTTGCTATTTTTGAGGAGAGGTTCATTTAAATTCAAATTATCAAAACCAAGATCATCATCAAGATCATTTTTCTTAAAATTTGAGACTTCATTAAAAACTACATGAATAGATTCTTCAATTACTAAGGTTCTTTTATTAAAAATCCAAAAAAGCTTTGAAACGGAAGAGTAACCAAGAAAGATGCCTTCATCGGATTTTGCATCAAATTTTCCTAAGGCATCCCTTTCATTTAAAATAAAGCATTTACAACCTAAAACTTTAAAATAGGAAATATTTGGTTTTTTTGTTATTCCATAATTCATAGGGAGTTTTTTTGATAAGGAAGGTCTTATTAGGACTCTATTCATGATGTAGCAAGCCATATTTATGGCTTCATTTAAAAATACTTAGGTAAACTATGTTCATTTAACATAGTTCTTGCCATTTCTTGTAGGTTTCTATTTTTTTTTTCAACTACTCCATTTTGTTGGGGATTTCTCGGAGTGGAGAAGTTATGATTGTATCCATTAACTTCACAAAAATTTTGAAAGTCATGGTTTTGAAATTAATACCACCATGATCACTCCTCAATTGATGAAATCATGAATCCTTTTTCGTTTTGAGTGAGTTTACAAAATTTAGAGAAACACTTGAAACAATCACTTTTGTGAGCTAAGAAATAGGTCCAAGTGTATCTAGAGTAGTCATCCACAATCACAAAAGCATATTTGCTTCCACCTAGACTTGTTGTATCAATTGGTCCAAATAAGTCCAAATGGATCAATTGTAAATTGGTCTAGTGGTGCTAATTTGATTTTTTTGATTTGAAAACTTGTTTTTTTATTTGTTTCCCTAATTGACACGCATCGCATACCTTATCTTTAATAAACTTTATATTCGGAATCCCTTACTAATTCTTGAGATGAGATTTTAGATATTGTTTTCATGCTTGCATGGCCTAATCTCCTATGCCAAAGCCAAGCATCATCATTTATGGCGGAGAAACACATTTCATTACTTAGTTCATCAAGATTGATGGTATAGACATTATTTTATTTTAAAGCAATCATAGTCATGTTATGATTTGGTTTTCAATAATGCACATATTTGATTCAAATCTAACGATATAACCTTTATCGCATAATTGACTAATGCTCAATAGATTATGTTTTAATTCATCAACTAGTAACACATCATCAATGGAAAAACTTGATTTGTTACCTATGGTTCCCTTGCCAATGATTTTGCCTTTGTTGTTGTCTCCGAAGGTGACATAGCCTTCGTCCATGCTAGTGAGCTTGGTGAATTGGGATGGATCTCGGTCATATGCCTTGAGCATCCACCATCAAGATACCATCTCTTGCTCCTAGCATGTGATGGTGTATGTTTCTACAAGAAGGAATTATTTTTAGGTACCCATTTACTTTTTTTGTGCCTCAAAAAATAATCTAACATGTTTATCATGTTGCATAGACTTGATCATGGTTCCTTTAGGAACCCAAATCAATTTGTTCGGACTAATTTTCTTGAATGGACATTGGTAAGTTATATGTCCATATTTGCAACAAAAGTTGCAATTGCTTTGATGTTGAACATGTAAGATAGGGCCTTTAACGAAGGTGGTTGGATTTTGGTGAGTACTTCTCACAAATCCGATTCCACTCCTTTTGGGAACGTGACCCTTATTTGTAAGGATCATGTTTAAGGACTTGCTACCGACCTCGAATTTCTTCAAGGTGTCCTTAAGTACTAAGTTCTCATTTTGGAGAGTTTATAAATCATGACATTTAACACATGGAGCTAGACAATCATGATATTCAGTTTTTAATTTATCAAAAGCACAAGTAAGACTATCATGCTCCTTTCTTAGCAATTTGTATTTTCTACTAATTGTCTTACATTCATCAAATAACTCATGGAAGGCATTTAATAAATCATGATAAGGTAAATCTGCATTAATTAAATCCGTTACCTCTTCTTCGAAGGCCATTAGGGCATAGTGAGCAACTTGCTCGGTGTTGGACTCCTCTTCTTCGGATGTGCTTGAGTCATCCCATGTTGCCTTGAGCGCCTTCTTCTTTGGTGTTCTCTTTTTGGCTTGAGGGCAATCGTTCTTGTAGTGTCCCGGTTTTTTGCATTCATAGCAAATCACTTGGTCCTTC
>LS990920.1:21554103-21559103 GCA_900464855.2 Musa schizocarpa
ACTAACTTTGAACTAGTAACTAAAATCTTAAGATCCCTCCCTAAAAGTTGGGATCCAAAAGTTACGCCATTCAAGAGGCCAAAGACCTTAAAACATTCCCTTTTGAAGAACTCATTGGGTCTCTAATGACCTACTGAAATGACATGTCAAGCTCATGACGAAGCTCGAGAACCCCTTCCAAGAATAGGAAGGATATGGCACTCAAATCACAAGAAGACCACTTGAAAGGAACATCAAGTGATGAGGACATTGACAATGACATTGCACTTTTGACTCAAAAAATTCAAAAAAATATTTAAGGAAGAACAAATTTAAAAATAATACAAAAAATAAATTTGAACAAAAGAAGGACCAAGTGATTTGCTATGAATGCAAAAAAACCGGGACACTACAAAAACGATTGCCCTCAAGCCAAAAAAGAGAACACCAAAGAAGAAGGCCAAGGCAACATGGGATGACTCAAGCACATCCAAAGAAGAGGAGTCCAACACCGAAAAGTTGCTCACTATGCCCTAATGGCCTTGAAGAAGAGGTAACGGATTTAATTAATGCAGATTTACCTTATCATGATTTATTAAATGCCTTCCATGAGTTATTTGATGAATGTAAGACAATTAGTAGAAAATACAAATTGCTAAGAAAGGAGCATGATAGTCTTACTTGTGCTTTTGATAAATTAAAAACTGAATATCATGATTGTCTAGCTCCATGTGTTAAATGTCATGATTTATAAACTCTCCAAAATGAGAACTTAGTACTTAAGGACACCTTGAAGAAATTCGAGGTCGGTAGCAAGTCCTTAAACATGATCCTTACAAATAAGGGTCACGTTCCCAAAAGGAGTGGAATCGGATTTGTGAGAAGTACTCACCAAAATCCAACCACCTTCGTTAAAGGCCCTATCTTACATGTTCAACATCAAAGCAATTGCAACTTTTGTTGCAAATATGGACATATAACTTACCAATGTCCATTCAAGAAAATTAGTCCGAACAAATTGATTTGGGTTCCTAAAGGAACCATGATCAAGTCTATGCAACATGATAAAAAAGTTAGATTAGTTTTTGAGGCACCCAAAAGTAAATGGGTACCTAAAAATAATTCCTTCTTGTAGAAACATACACCATCACATGCTAGGAGCAAGAGATGGTATCTTGATAGTGGATGCTCAAGGCATATGACCGGAGATCCATCCCAATTCACCAAGCTCACTAGCATGGACGAAGGCTATGTCACCTTCGGAGACAACAACAAAGGCAAAATCATTGGCAAGGGAACCATAGGTAACAAATCAAGTTTTTCCATTGATGATGTGTTACTAGTTGATGGATTAAAACATAATCTATTGAGCATTAGTCAATTATCGATAAAGGTTATATCGTTAGATTTGAATCAAATATGTGCATTATTGAAAAACCAAATCATAACATGACTATGATTGCTTTAAAAACAAAATAATGTCTATACCATCAATCTTGATGAACTAAGTAATGAAATGTGTTTCTCCATGCATAAATGATGATGCTTGGCTTTGGCATTGAGATTAGGCCATGCAAGCATGAAAACAATATCTAAAATCTCATCTCAAGAATTAGTAGTGCGAGGGATTCCGAATATGAAGTTTATTAAAGATAAGGTATGCGATGCATGTCAACTAGGGAAACAAATAAAAAACAAGCTTCAAACCAAAAAATCAAATTAGCACCACTAGACCGTTACAATTGATCCATTTGGACTTATTTGGACCAATTGATACAACAAGTCTAGGTGGAAGCAAATATGCTTTTGTGATTGTGGATGACTACTCTAGATACACTTGGACCTATTTCTTAGCTCACAAAAGTGATTGTTTCAAGTGTTTCTCTAAATTTTGTAAACTCACTCAAAACGAAAAAAAAGGGTTCATGATTTCATCAATTGAGTGATCATGGTGGCTAATTTCAAAACCATGACTTTTAAAATTTTTGTGAAGTTAATGGATACAACCATAACTTCTCCACTCCGAAAAATCCCCAACAAAATGGAGTAGTTGAAAGAAAAATAGAAACCTACAAGAAATGGCAAGAACTATGTTAAATGAACATAGTTTACCTAAGTATTTTTGGGCGAAATAAATAAATACGGCTTGCTACATCATGAATAGAGTCCTAATAAGACCTTCCTTATCAAAAACTCCCTATGAATTATGGAATAACAAAAAACCAAATATTTCCTATTTTAAAGTTTTCGGTTGTAAATGCTTTATTTTAAATGAAAGGGATACCTTAGGAAAATTTGATGCAAAATCCGATGAAGGCATCTTTCTTGGTTACTCTTCCGTTTCGAAAGCTTTTTGGGTTTTTAATAAAAGAACCTTAGTAATTGAAGAGTCTATTCATGTAGTTTTTAATGAAGTCTCAAATTTTAAGAAAAATGATTTTGATGATGATCTTGGTTTTGATAATTTGAATTTAAATGAACCCCATCCTCAAAATAGCAACTTGGATGCACTTCTTCCGAAATTTCCTAACCTAAGGAATGGAAGTATATAGATGCTCATTCAAAGGAGCTAATTATAGGGGATACATCTAAAGGGGTTCAAACTCGTTCCTCTTTCAAGAATTTTTGTGCTAATGCCGCCTTCATCTCTCAAATCAAACCTAAGTGCATTGACAAGGCCATAAAAGATGATTTTTGGATTATTGCAATGCAAGAGGAACTGAATCAATTTGAGAGAAACAAGGTGTGGGAGCTTGTTCCTAGACCTAGTGACCATTTAGTCATTGGTACTAAGTGGGTCTTTAGAAACAAGCAAGACGAAAATGGTATCGTGGTTAGAAACAAGGCTAGATTAGTGGCCAAAGGTTTCAACCAAGAAGAAGGTATCGATTATGAAGAAACCTTCGCTCCCGTGGCTCGATTAGAAGCCATAAGGATGCTCCTTGCCTATGCTAGTAGTTATAATTTTAAACTATTTCAAATGGATGTCAAAAGTGCCTTCTTGAATGGTTTTATATCTGAAGAAGTATATGTCGAACAACCTCCCGGATTTGAAAATTCTCTTCTTCCTAATCATGTATTCAAATTGACTAAGGCTCTCTATGGCTTGAAACAAGCTCCTAGAGCTTGGTATGAAAGGCTTAGTTCTTTTTTATTTTAAATAATTTTACCAAAGGCAAGGTTGATACTACATTGTTTATTAAACATTTTGAAAATAATTTTCTTATTGTGCAAATTTATGTTGACGATATTATTTTTGGCTCTTCGGATGAATCACTATGTGAATCATTTGCCAAATCTATGAGTCATGAATTTGAAATGAGTTTAATGGGGGAATTAACTTTCTTTTTAGGATTACAAATCAAACAACTTAAGGATGGTATATTTCTTAACCAATCTAAATATACATTAGAATTGTTAAAACGATTTAACATGGATAATTCAAAAGTAATAAACACCCCTATGAGTACTTCGACTAAGTTAGATATGAATGAAAATAGTGAAAATTTCGATCAAAAAACATATAGGGGAATGATAGGTAGTCTACTCTACCTTACCGCTACTAGACCAGATATTATGTTTAGTGTAGGAATTTGTGCTAGGTTTCAATCAAATCCTAAACTATCTCATCTTAAAAGTGTTAAAAAATATTTAGGTATCTTAAAGGAACTCCAAATTTAGGTTTATGGTATCCAAAATCTGAAAATTTTGATTTAATGACTTACGCGGATGCCGATTTTGGCGGATGTAGGATAGATAGAAAAAGTACATCCGGAACATGCCAATTTTTAGGACATGCACTTGTTTCTTGGACTTCCAAGAAATAAAATTCAGTAGCACTATCTACGGCGGAAGCCGAATACATTGCTGCGAGTGCATGCTGTGCACAAGTTGTTTGGATGAAAAATACATTGGAAGACTATGAAATTCACTTTAAAAATATTCCCATAAAATGTGATAATACTAGTGCCATATGTCTTACTAAAAATCCAATTCAGCATTCTAGAACTAAGCACATCGATGTTAGGCATCATTTCATATGCGATCATGTCCTTAACAATAATGTTGTTCTAGAATTCATTGACACAAAGCATCAATTAGCAGATATATTCACAAAAGCCTTGAATGAAGACCAATTTGAATTCATTAGAAGGGAATTAGGTATGTTAAATTGTCCCTAAATAATAAACTTGTTTGATTGGATTTTCCGTCAGCTTCTTTCCATCTCTCGGTGAATCTAATCATTCTCCTTCAAATTCCATATGACATGTTGTGAAATCTCGAAATCGATTTTGATGACTTGATTATGAATTTCAAGTTATCGATTTGATTTAAATAAGTTTTATCTAAATCATAATCTTGATCTTGCAAAATTGGAATCACAAATAATATCTTTTGGCATTCATGAATTGATACTTACAAATATGAAAGTATTGGCATTCATGACTTGAAACATTGTATGCTTAAATTAATCATTCTCCTATGTTTCAAAATTCTTTAAATGCCTTATATGATGATTGAAAAGTAATGTTGAGATTTTAATGAATTTAACGATTTGAATGAGTTTGTATTCGAATTATGATCTTGACTTTATGAAATTACTACTTGAATTTTTTTTTATCCCAATCTCTCTCTTGTACATCTACAATTTCTATTATTTATAGAAAGAAGAGATTAGATAATATGAATGCATGCTGAATTTTCCTCTAAAATGAACTCTGCGTAAATATTTTTGCATACTTAATTTTCAATGATAAAATCGTTGTATGACAAAATATGTGCTTCAAGTCTCATTTCCCTTTTTGTTGATGACAAAGGGGGAGAAAAGTGATGACTTATATCATTCTTAATAGCATGACAAAATATGCCTTGCAAAATCCTTGAAAATATCACAAGATTGATTGATCATATTGAAAGCATGCCTTACATCTAAATCATAAAATTTATATTGAAAATCTTTATCTTCTATCATAGTAAAATTCGTCCCTTTTCATTTAACTTATGATTTTCATAGAAGTTTT
>LS990920.1:21566603-21571603 GCA_900464855.2 Musa schizocarpa
CCAAAAATGGCCAGTTTTGGCCCGTTTCTGGGCCGTTTTGGCCAGTTTTTGGGCAGTTTTTGCGTGCTGTTGCGAACGACATGAGCGGTGCAAAACGTCAGCCATCTCAGCAACCTGGAACCCCCCGGGTGGCACAGGGCTGGATGGGGCGTTCGTATAGCAGGGACGGTGCTGCCTCTCGCTTCGCTCGCTCGGCCAAAAATGGCCAGTTTTGGCCCGTTTCTGTGCCATTTTGGCCAGTTTTTGAGCAGTTCTTGCGTGCCATGGCAAACGACATCAGCGGAGCAAAACAACAGCCATCTCAACACCCTGGAACCTCCCGGTTTGCATAGGGCTGGATGGGGCATTCGTATAGCAGGGACAGTGCTGCCTCTCGCTTCGCTTGCTGTCCGCCGCTCGGTCCCTCGGCCAAAAATGGCCAGTTTTGGCTCGTTTTTGTGCCGTTTTAGCCAGTTTTTTGGCAGTTCTTGCGTGCCATGGCGAACGACATGAGCAGAGCAAAACGTCAGCCATCTCAGCACCCTGGAACCCCCCGGGTGGCACAGGGCTGGATGGGGCATTCGTATAGCAGGGATGGTGCTGCCTCTTGCTTCGCTCACTGTCCGCCGCTCGCCGCTCGCTCGCTCAGCCAAAAATGGCTAGTTTTGGCCCGTTTTTGGGCCGTTTTGGCCAGTTTTTGGGCAGTTCTTGCGTGCCGCGACGAACGACATGAGCGGAGCAAAACGTCAGCCATCTCAGCACCATGGAACCCCCCGGGTGGCACAGGGCTAGATGGGGCGTTCGTATAGCAGGGACGGTGCTGCCTCTCGCTTCGCTCGCTGTCCGCCGCTCGACGCTCGCTCGCTCAACCAAAAATGGCCATTTTTGGCCCGTTTTTGGCCAGTTTTGGCCAGTTTTTGGGCAGTTCTTGCGTGCCGCGGCGAACGACGTGAGCGGAGCAAAACTTCAGCCATCTTAGCACCCTGGAACCCCCCGGGTGTCACAGGGCTGGATAGGGCGTTCGTATAGCAGGTACGGTGCTGCCTCTCGCTTCGCTCGCTGTCCCCCGCTCGCCGCTCGCTCGCTCAGCCAAAAATGGCCAGTTTTGGCCCGTTTTTGGGCCGTTTTGGGCAGCTTTTGCGTGCCGCGGCGAACGACATGAGCGGAGCAAAACGTCAGCCATCTCAGCACCCTGGAAACCCCGGGTGGCACATGGCAGGATGGGGCGTTCGTATAGCAGGGACAGTGCTGCCTTTCGCTTCGCTCACTGTCCGCCTCTCGCCGCTCGCTCAACCTAAAATGGCCAGTTTTGGCCAGTTTTTGGGCAGTTCTTGCGTGCCACGGCGAACGACGTGAACGGAGCAAAACGTCAGCCATCTCAGCACCCTGGAACCCCCCGGGTGGCACTGGCCTGGATGGGGCGTTCGTATAGCAGGGACGGTGCTGCCTCTCGCTTCGCTCGCTGTCCGTCACTCGCCGCTCGCTCGCTCAGCCAAAAATGGCCAGTTTTGGCCCGTTTCTGTTCCGTTTTGTCTAGTTTTCGGGCAGTTATTGCGTGCCGTGGCGAACGACATTAGCGGTGCAAAACGTCAGCCATCTCAGCACCCTGGAACCCCCCAGGTGTCACAGGGCTGGATGGGGCATTCGCATAGCAGGGACGGTGCTGCCTCTCGCTTCGCTCGCTGTCCGCCGCTCGCCGCTCGCTCGCTCGGTCAAAAATGGCCAGTTTTGGCCCGTTTCTGGGCCGTTTTGGCCAGTTTTTGTGCAGTTCTTGCGTGCCGTGGCAAATGACATGAGCGGAGCAAAACGTCAGCCTTCTCAGCACCCTAGAACCCTCCGGGTGGCACAGGGCTAGATGGGACGTTCGTATAGTAGGGACGGTGCTGCCTAGCCGCCGCTATCCGGCTTCGCGTTTCGCTCAGCCAAAAATAGCCAGTTTTGGCACGCTTTCTAAGCTGTTTTGGCCAGTTTTTGGGCAGTTCTTGCGCGCCACGGCGAGCGACATATCCAAAAACGTCAACCATCTCAGCACCTTGAAAACCCGGGTGGCACAGGGCTAGATGGGGCATTAAGATAGCAGGGACGGTGCTGCCTTTTCGGCCTTATCCGCCAATCGCCGCCGGCTCGCTCAGCCAAAAATGGCAAGTTTTGCCCCGTTTTTGGGCCGTTTTGGCTAGTTTTTGGGCAGTTCTTGCGTGCCGCAGCGAACGACATGAGCGTAGCAAAACGTCAGCCATACCAGCATCCTGGAACCCCCCCCGGGTGGCACAAGGCTGGATGGGGCGTTCGTATAGCAGGGACGGTGCTGCCTCTCGCTTTTTTCTGTCCGCCACTCGCCCCCTTCGCTTCGCTCAGCCAAAATGGCCAGTTTTGGCCCTTTTTTTGCTAGTTTTGGCCAGTTTTGGGCAGTTCTTGCGTGCGCCGGCGAACGGCGTGGCGGAGCAAAACGTCAGCCATCTCAGCACCCTGGAACCCCGGGTGGCACAGGGGCTGGATAGGACGTTCAAATATAGCAGGGACGGTGCTGCCTCTCGCCGCTTTCGCTGTCCGCCCGCCGCCCGCCGCTTCGCTCAGCCAAAAATGGCCAGTTTTGGCCCGTTTTTGGTCCGTTTTGGCCAGTTTTTGGGCAGTTCTGGCGTGCCGTGGCGAACGACGTGAGCGGAGCAAAACGTCAGCCTTCTCAGCACCCTGGAACCCCCCGGGTGGCACAGGGCTGGATGGGGCGTTCGTATAGCAAGGATGGTGCTGCCTCTCGCTTCGCTCGCTGTCCGCCGCTCGTCGCTCGCTCGCTCAGCCAAAAATGGCCAGTTACGGCCCATTTCTGGCCCGTTTTGGCCAGTTTTTGTGCAGTTCTTGCGTGCCATGCCGAACGACTTGAGCAGTGCAAAACGTCGGCGATCTCAGCACCTTGGAACCCCCCGGGTGGCACAGGGCTGGATGGGGCGTTCGTATACCAGGGACGGTGCTGCTTCTCGCTACGCTTGCTGTCCGCCGCTCGCTCAGCCAAAAATGGCCAGTTTTGGCCCGTTTTTGGGCCGTTTTGGCCAGTTTTTGGGCAGTTCTTGCGTGCTCGCGGCGAACGACTTGAGCGGAGCAAAACGTCAGCCATCTCAGCACCCTGGAACCGCCCGGGTGGCACAGGGCTGGATGGTGCATTCGTATAGCAGGGTCGGTGCTGCCTCTCTCTTCGCTCGCTGTCCTCCGCTCGCCGCTCGCTCGCTAAACCAAAAATGGCCAGTTTTGGCTCGTTTTTCGCCAGTTTTGGCCCGTTTTTGGGCTTTTCTTGCGTGCTGCGGCGAACGACGTGAGCGGAGCAAAACGTCAGCCATCTCAGCACCCTGGAACCCCCCGGGTGGCGCAGGGCTGGATGGGGCGTTTGTATAGCAGGGACGGTGCTGCCTCTCGCTTCACTCGCTATCCGCCGCTCGCCGCTCGCTCGCTCAACCAAAAATGGCCAGTTTTGGCCCATTTATGGGCCGTTTTGGCCAGTTTTTGGGCAGTACTTGCGTGCCGCGACTAACGACATGAGCGGAGCAAAACGTCAGCCATCTCAGCACCCTGGAACCCCCCGGGTGGCATAGGGCTGGATGGGGCGTTCGTATAGCAGGTACGGTGCTACCTCTCGCCATTTCTTCGCTGTCCGCCGCTCGCGCCTTCCTTCGCTCAATAAACATGGCCAGTTTTGGCCCGTTTTTGGCCGTTTTGGCCAGTTTTGTGCAGTTCTTGCGTGCAGCGGCGAGAACGACTTGAGCCGGAAAAGCGTCAACCATCTCAGCACCCTGGAACCCCCGGGGCACAGGGCTGGATGGGGCATTAAATAAATTAGGACGGTGCTGCCTCTCGCCGCCGGCTGTCCTCCGCCACGCTGTTCGCTCGCTGTCCTCCGCCTAGCCACTTTCCTCGCTTCGCTATCCTCCGCTCGCACTTTTTGCTTTCGCTGTCCTCCTTTCGCTTCGCTGTCCGCCGCTCGCCCCGCCATTCGCTCAGCCAAAAATGGCCAATTTTGGCCCCTTTTTGGGCCGTTTTGGCCAGTTTTTGGGCAGTTCTTGCGTGCCGCGGCGAACGACTTGAGCGGAGCAAAACGTCAGCCATCTCAGCACCCTGGAACCCCCCGGGTGGCACAGGGCTGGATGGGACGTTCATATAGCAGGGACGGTGCTGCCTCTCGCTTCGCTCGCTCAGCCAAAAATGGCCAGTTTTGGCCCGTTTCTAGGCTGTTTTGGCCAGTTTTTGGGCAGTTCTTGCGTGCCGCGGTGAACGACATGAGCGGAGCAAAACGTCAGCCATCTCAGCACCCTGGAACTCCCCGGGTGGCACAGGGCTGGATGGGGCATTCGTATAGCAGGGACGGTGCTGCCTTTAAACGCTTCGCTTCGCTCGCTGTTCGCCGCTCGCTCGCTCAGCCATAAATGGCCAGTTTTGGCCCGTTTTTGGGCCGTTTTGGCTAGTTTTTGGGCAGTTCTTGCGTGCCGCGGCGAACGACATGAGCGGAGCAAAACGTCAGCCATCTCAGCACCATGGAACCCCCCGGGTGGCACAGGGCTGGATGGGGCGTTCGTATAGAAGGGACGGTGCTGCCTCTCGATTCGCTCGCTGTCCGCCGCTCGCCGCTCGCTTGCTCAGCCAAAAATGGCCAATTTTGGCCCGTTTTTGGGCCATTTTGGCTAGTTTTTGGGCAGTTCTTGCGTGCCACGGCGAACGACATGAATGGAGCAAAACGTCAGCCATCTTAGCACCCTGGAACCCCCCGGGTGGCACAGGGCTTGTTGGGGCATTCGTATAGCAGGGACGGTGCTGCCTCTCGCTTTGCTCGCCGCTCGCCGCTCGCCGCTCGCCGCTCGCTCGCTCAGCCAAAAATGGCTAGTTTTGGCCCGTTTTTGGGACGTTTTGGCCAGGTTTTGGGCAGTTCTTGCGTGCCGCGGCGAACGGCATGAGCAGAGCAAAATGTCAGCCATCTCAGCACCATGGAACCCCGCGGGTGGCACAGGCATGGATGGGGCGTTCATATAGCAGGTTCGGTG
>LS990920.1:21576603-21584103 GCA_900464855.2 Musa schizocarpa
TTGGTGAGTTGTTGCTATTCATGCTCGGATAAGAATGATATGATTGCAACGTCAAGGATGACGTTTGAGCTTCTAAAACAATATTTGTTTTTGATATGCTCTGAAATGCTTCATTCAATTGATGATTTTGCTTCAAATGTTCTATATGCCGTTGATATGCTTCGAACATTTTATATGCCATTGATAAGTCTCGATATGTTTCCTTTGTTACTTGATATGCTCCAATTACTCTATGCCCCAATCATGTCAGAACCAAATATGTAAGATTGAAATGACAATTGTATTCTGCTCTTATTGATATTATGTCTACTAAATCGTATATTCTGCCTTGTATTTTGGAACTGTATCTCTTGGAAGTTATACTATTTTGATATGGATATGTTAGTCACTTGTTTGAGCTCTTTATGCTCACCCCGTTGTTGATAAATTTTTCGGGATAGCATATTGCTTGCTTAAATGATAAGATTGGGGGTGGTGGAAAGTTTAGAAGATTTTGGGCAGACCTTTGTTAGCATATGTGTATTTGTTGTATAAGATACTCTGCATCTTATGAAATGTGACGATGAATCTAAACACATGGATTTTGTGTAAGATAAAGGATCCCTCATGTATAGGATTTTTGGTATGTTAAGTTAAATTAGTTGTAATGATATGATCTTATGGTAATCGTTGGTTTGGTGACTGCATAGACTTCCCCATTTGTGAATTTATATTGTGGTTATTATCTTGATGAGTTGAGTTCTGATTGTATGAATTATCGAGTTATGTGTGGTATGTTTATGAATTGCACAGGGTTTTGAATTTGTAGACTATAGAGGTGAAATTTTGATCTGAATGTTTTCTTAGTGACCTCAAATGTGTGCTTGGATCCTGGGTTAGTTATGATGAAAATTTTAAATATTGTCGATATTTTTGAGGGGCGTGACAGAGGTGGTATCAGAGCCTGATTTGAGAATCACTAAGAATATCATATTTTTTTTAGGTTTATTGACTATCAATTAGAGATTGATCAAAGAAAATGTTCCTTTGATGTTTTAGGAAGCGAGGATGACGAGATCATCTGGTTCTCCTGTTGCGTCTACTGCTGATCAATTGAGTGGTATCATGCGGACTTTGGAGACTATGGCACAAGTGATGCAACAACAACAACAACCTGCCCAACAAGGGAGTAATGATGGAACAGAGACATCAAACCAAATGGGGTTGGGAATTGGACAGTTTAAGAAGCTTAGTCCTCCCAGTTTTAGTGGTGATTCTGATCCAATGGTGGCAGAACGATGGATGATGCAGATTGAGAAAATATTTGATGCTCTAAGTTACCCTGATGATCGAAAGGTTTTTCTTGCCACCTTTATGCTGGAAGGAGAAGCTGAACACTGGTGGAGAATGATTAAGAGGATGTCTGAAATCAAACATGAGCCAATGACATGGAAGTTATTCCAAGAAAAGTTTAATGATAAATATTTTCCAGATTGTATGAGAGAGCAAAAAGAATTGGAGTTCTTGAATCTTATCCAGGGAAGTATGATTTACAAGGTATGAATCTAAATTCACTGAGCTCTCCGTTTGCCACACATATGACTTGATGATGAATCTAGAAAAGCAAGAAGGTTTGAAAGGGGATTACGACCAGCAATAAGAAGCCGAATGTCAGCTCTAAAATTACAAACATATGCTGATACGGTAGAAAGAGCTTTGAAAATTGAAAGAGATATGGAGGAAATTCAAGAAATCATTGGCAAGGACAAAAGGGATAAATTTACTGGCAAAAGCAGGAGAGAAAATGAATATGAAGCTAGTAACAAGAGGTTTAAGACATCTGGATTTGAGAAAAAAGGAAATCATTGTGGAGGACTTCACCATGTGCAAATTATGGATTAAATCATGAAACAAGTCAGGTGTTTTTTGATCCCAGGCATGTTTTGGTTGTGGAAAAGTTGGATCATCAAATAAAAAGATTGCCCTTTGAGGAAGAAGAAAGAGCCACTTGTCTCCTAGACCCTTAGCCCATGCTAGAGTGTATGCTATCACCAACAAGATTCTAAAGCTTCTAAATCAGTGGTGGAAGGTATTCTTCATGTTTCTAAAAAAAAAAATGCAAAAGTTTTGTTTGATCCCTATCCAACTTATCGTTTGTTTCACAATACTTTGCTTGTCACTTGGATATTCTACCTAAACCCCCTGGATTATATGTTATATGTAACAACTTCTTTTTGGAGATTCATTGGCAACAAACTTGGTCTACCCATCTTGTTTGATCTCTATTGGGGACCACGAACTCCTTGCTGATTTGATTCTCCTAGAGATCCGGGGCTTTGATATTATACTTGGCATGGATTGGTTATCTTCTCATCACGCTAGTATTGATTGTTACAAAAAAATAATTACTTTCTGCATACCCGGATCAGCCTATATTTTTCTTTGAGGGCATTAGGCATGATTTGCCTCCTTGCTTGATATCGACACTTCAAGTTTATCGTCTTATGCAGAAAGGTTGTTTTTTTTGTTATATGGTGTGTGTAAAGGAGCATTCAAATCAGGAAACCCATCTAGATGAAATTGTAGTGGTCAAAGAATTCCCTGATGTATTCCCGGATGACTTGCACTGGTTTACCTCTAGATAGAGAGGGTGAATTTGCTATTGATCCTGGTCTCCAAGACAACCCCAATATCTAAGCCTCCCCTACAGAATGGCACCACTCGAGCTAGAGGAATTAAAGAAGCAAATACAAGAATTATTAGATAAGGGTTTCATACGACCCAGTGTATCCCCATGGGGTGCTCCGGTACTATTAGTGAAGAAGAAGGATGGAACATGGAGGCTTTGTATTGATTATAGACAATTGAATCAAGTGACCATCAAAAATAAGTATCCCATACCTAGAATTGATGATTTGTTTGATCAACTACAGGGTGCACAAGTATTCTCTAAGATTGACCTGAGGTCAGGTTACTATCAGTTGAAGATCAAGGAGGAGGATATTTCAAAAACAGCTTTCAGAACTCGATATGGTCATTATGAATTCTTGGTGATGCCTTTCGGTTTGACAAATGCCCCTGCAGCTTTTATGGAACTAATGAATAGGATATTTCAACCGCTTTTGGATATCTGTGTAATTGTATTTATTGATGACATATTGGTGTATTCAAAGAGTAATCGAGGAGCATGAGGAACACTTGAGAGATGTGTTGTCCATACTAAGAAAAAAAGAAGTTGTATCTTCAAGTTCAAAAATGTGAATTTTGGTTGAATGAAGTTGCTTTCTTAAACCCATGTGATTTCAGGGAAGGGTATATCTGTTGATCCAAGGAAAATATAAGCCGTAGTTGAATGGGAAGTACCAACAAATGTAAATGTGAAGTTCAAGCTTCTTGGGCATGGCAGGGTTATTACAGGAGATTTGTGGAGGGATTTTCTCGAATTGCTCAACCTCTCACCAAACTCACTAAGAAGAATATGAAATTTGTATGGGGTGATGATTGTGAGCAAAGTTTTCAAGAGTTAAAAAGAAGATTGACTAGTGCCCTATTCTCACTATTCCAAGTGGTAGTGAGGGATTTGTAGTTTATCTTGATGCTTTCAAGAAAAGGCCTAGGATGTGTTTTGATGCAGGAAGGAGAGTAATTGCTTATGCTTCTAGGCAACTTAAAGGTTATGAATTGAATTATCCAACTCATGATTTGGAATTAGCAGCAATTATTTTTGCTCTAAAGATTTGGAGACATTATTTGTATGGTCGACAATTTGAAATCTTCACCGATCATAAGAGTTTAAAATACATTTTCACTCGAAAAGAGTTAAACATGAGGCAGCGAAGATGGATAGAACTTCTGAAGGATTATGATTGTGCCATCCGTTATCACCCTGCAAAAGCCAATGTTGTAGTGATGCACTTAGTAGGAAATCTACAAGTTTTATGGCTAGTCCGGTTTGTGAAGCAATGGAAGTTATTAGAAGAAAATTTTGATTTGAAAGCTTTGAGGAAAGAGCAAGACTTCGATGATATTGATGGCCTCCATCCAAGTGCATTCCGATCTTATCCAACAAATTAAGGAAGGACAATTCTGAGATCCACATTTAATCCACTTGAGGAGGAAGTAGAAAAGGAATTGAAGCCACAATTTCAAGTTTCAAAGGATGGCCTATTGAGATTTGGGGAGAGGTATGTGTACCAAATGAACCAGATATTAAGAATCAAATCCTGAAGGAAAGTCATACTTCAAAGTACACCATACATCCCAGGAGCACTAAGATGTATAGAGATCTTCAAAGTCATTATTGGTGGGAAGGCATGAAGAAGGAAATTGCAATGTATGTTTCAAAATGTTTGACTTGTCGACAAATCAATCAAAGTAGAACACCAAAGACACGGAGGGTTGTTACAACCTTTAGATATTCCCTGAATGGAAATGGGAATGCATTACTATGGATTTTGTTTCAGGACTACCCGAACCTCTAAAAGCATGATGCTATTTGGGTTATCATTGATAGGTTAACAAAATCTGCACATTTCCTACCGATTAATATGACTTATTAAACTTGATAGACTTGCAGATTTATATGTCAGTGAAATAGTAAGACTTCATGGTATTCCAAAGGAGATCATCTCGATAGAGACTCCAGATTTCTCTCTAGATTCTCGAGAAGATTACAGGAATCTATGGGCACTAAAGTTAAGTTTAATCTTTGCATATCATCCTCGGTGATGGTGGTCCGAAAAGAACAATTCAAACACTTGAGGATTTGCTTAGAGCCTATGTTATGGATTGGAAAGGTGAATGGGATAAGGATATTTCACTTGTTGAGTTCACTTATAATAATAGTTATCATTCAAGTATTCAGATGGCTCCTTATGAAGCTTTATATGGGCAAAGTGCATAACACCTATATGTTGGGAAGAAGTTGGTGACAGAAAAATGCATAGGACCGGATAAGGTACAAGAAACTTCCCGAAAAATTCAAGTTATAAGGGAAAGGTTAAAAACTGCTGAGTCAGAAAAAGAGTTATCTTGACAATAGAAGACGAGATATTGAGTTTGAAATTGGAGATTTTGTATTCTTGAAAGTCTCCCTTCCAAAAGGCATTATTAGGTTTGGGAAGAAAGGAAAGTCAAGCCCCAGTTTGTTGGACCTTTTGAGGTTCTAGAGAGGGTTGGTTACGTAAACTACAGGGATTGCCTTGCCACCAGCATTGAGTCATGTCCATGATATATTTCATGTCTCGATGATTAGAAAGTATATATATGACCCTTCTCACATCATTAAGTATGAGCTGGTGGAGATTGATAAAGATTTATCTTATGTGGAAGAGCCTATTCAGATCGTTGATAAGAAAGAAAAAGTCCTAAGGAATCGGGTCAT
Organism: Musa schizocarpa; assembly: GCA_900464855.2. Lineage (NCBI taxonomy): Eukaryota > Viridiplantae > Streptophyta > Magnoliopsida > Zingiberales > Musaceae > Musa > Musa schizocarpa. The sequence goes on from LS990920.1 coordinate 21,581,966, forward strand.
CTCACTTGGTTCAAGTAATTTGGAGACATCATTCGGAGAGGAAACAACATAGGAGCTAGAGGAAGAAATGACAAAGGTGTACCCCCGTCTTTTCATCGATAGAGGTATGATAAATTTAGAGGACTAAATTTTTCTTTTTTAAGGGGGAGGAGTGTAACACCCCTCATTTCCAATTTTAAGTATAAGTTTCTAGTTGAAATGTAGGTATCTATTTTAAATTTGATAAAAGTCAAAGTATGAATCTGAGAACTTATTCATAAGTGTTGGAGGATTTGTTAAAAAGAAAGAATCTGAGGACTTATATGTAAACCCTAAGGACTAAATCGTGAATATGATAAATACAAGGACTAAACTATAAAATATACAAAAATACAAAGCTTCACCGTTTAAGCCTCTCTGCCTTCGTTCTTAAAGGAAGCAGAGAGAGGCAGCTCGTGGGTGATCAAAGAAAGAAAGAAAGAAAGAAAGAAAGAAAGAAAGAAGAAGAAGAAGAAGAAAAAAAATTGGGGTCTTAGGGTTCTTGCTTTAATCTCTTCACTTCGGGTCAAAATTCTCAAAGGCAAGTGTTCTAAACCCATCCTACAGAATTTTTAGTCTCTGTTTTTATGTTGAATCAAAATAAATTGAAGGATTTCTATTTAGAAACTGATATGTCTCTCTTTGGACATAGAACCATGGATTTTGAAGTCTTTTACGGTAAACTGACCCCTATACACTGTTTCAGCTATAAGTTTTAGTACAAAATGTGAATTCGGGCAGGACCTATTTTGTTTGAAAATTAGACTCTTATATCTTCCTGTTGACACTGATTTTGTAGATTTTGGACACCGAATACTTACCCAAATATCTGATTCAATTGAGCCTATAGACGCTGTAAAACAGTGTTCGAGATTTCTGACCTGTCGATACTAAAATGCCTATAACTCCCTGTTGAAAATTCTGAATTGTACCAAACTGATTTTATTTGAAACTAGACTTGAAAATATTTCTTTGGACTTATAGATTGAAAATTTTGGATTTCAATTGCCTACCCTATTGTCTGTTGAATCCGACCCTATAAATTCTGCAAACCAGTGATTGTGTTTTTGATCTTGTGTTACCAAATCAAAGGTAACTCCGCGTTGGGAACCCTGTTTCATATGAAATTTGTTCCATCAGAATATAGATTGATATATGGTTCGACCATAGTTTTCTTATGGGTATTGGAGCATAATTGATATTCTGAAATATTTGTTTGATGTGCCACTGGAATTCTGTCCGAAATCGAAGCTTTGGTGATTTAGCATATTCTACTCCGTTCCTTTGGATATTTGAATTCGTTTAACCTTCTTATTGGATTTGAGCTAAATATGATTGCTTGGAAATTCCTGTACACTCTTGTTTTTATTTCATCCCAAATCTGAATACATTTGTGAGAGATTTGTTCTTAGTTTTAATTGTTGTTTGAAAAGGCACATGCACGTTCGTTGTTCATGTTATGTGCTTCCGATATATGCTACTTATTGTTAAAACTGCCCTCTTGTACTCTGGTGTATGGGATTGTCTGGACCTTTGCCAGAAATGGTAAAGGGTATGCGCTTATTACCCGCTCCCTCGGGTCCCTTCTGTGGGATGCGCTTATTACCCGCTCTGTGGGGTCCCGCTCCGTGGGATATGCTTAGAGCCTGCGTTGCTCTGCGGCCCCTCGACTTCACCTAGGCGTGGGTGGATGGATCTCCCAGGCGTGGGAGACTTTTGTCGTGGTCATTCAGAAATGGATGAATCACATTCTGACCGAGATCCCACCACACCTTCTATATGCTTGATATGACATCCAGAGTTTTTTGGTGAGTTGTTGCTATTCATGCTCGGATAAGAATGATATGATTGCAACGTCAAGGACGACGTTTGAGCTTCTGTACAATATTTGTTTTTTTGATATGCTCAAATGCTTCATTCATCGATGATTTTGCTTGAAATGTTCTATATGCCGTTGATATGCTTGAACATTTTATATGCCATTGATAAGCTCCGATATGTTTCCTTTGTTCTTGATATGCTCCAATTACTCTATGCCCCAATCTGTCAGGGAACCAAATATGTAAGATTGAAATGACAATTGTATTCTGCTCTTATTGATATTATGTCTACTAAATCGT
>LS990920.1:21591603-21641603 GCA_900464855.2 Musa schizocarpa
AGCACCCTGGAACCCCCCGGGTGGCACAGGGCTGGATGGGGCGTTCGTATACCAGGGACGGTGCTGCCTCTCGCTTCGCTCGCTGTCCGCCGCTCGCCGCACGCTCGCTCAGCCAAAAATGTCCACTTTTGGCCCCTTTTTGGCTAGTTTTGGCCAGTTTTTGGGCAGTTCTTGCGTACCGCGGCGAACGACGTTAGCGGAGCAAAACGTCAGCCATCTCAGCACCCTGGAACCCCCCGGGTTGCACAGGGCTGGATGGGGCGTTCGAATAACAGGGACAGTGCTGCCTCTCGCCGCTGCGCTGTCCGCCGCCGCCACTTTCGCCGCTCAGCCAAAATGGCCAGTTTTGGGCGTTTCTGTGCCGCTTTGGCCAGTTTTTGGGCAGTTCTTGCGTGCGGGGCGAACGACATGAGCGGTGCAAAGCGCCAGCCATCTCAGCACCCTGGAACCCCCGGTGGCACAGGGATGGATGGGGCGTTCAGATAGCAGGGACGGTGCTGCCTCTCGCTTCACTTCGCTGTCTGCCGTTTCGCCCGTCGCTTCGTTCAGCCAAAATGGCCAGTTTTGGCCCGCTTCTGGGCCGTTTTGGCTGGTTTTTGGCAGTTCTTGCGTCGCCGGCGCAACAACATGAGCGAGCAAAATGTCAGCCATCTCAGCACCTTGGAACACCCGGGTGGCACACGGCTGGATGGGGCGTTCGTAGCAGGTTCAGTGCTGCCTCTCCCGGCTTCGCTGTCCTCCGCTTCGTCGCCGCTTGCTCATCCAAAAATTGCCAGTTTTGCCCTGTTTATGGCCAGTTTTGGCCAGTTTTGGGCAGTTCTTGCATGCTGCGGCGAACGACGTGAGCGGAGCAAAACGTCAGCCATTTCAGCACCCTAGAACCCCCCGGGTGGCACAGGGCTGGATGGGGCGTTCTTATAGCAGGGACGGTGCTGCCTCTCGCATCGCTCGGTGTCCGCCGCTCGCCGCTTCCTTCGTTCAGCCAAAAATGGCTAGTTTTGGCCCGCTTTTTGCCGCTTGGCCAGTTTTTGGGCAGTTCTTGCGCGTGCGCGGCGAAATTACATGAGCGGAGTAAAACGTCAGCCATCTCAGCACCATGGAACCCCAGGGTGTCATAGGGCTGGATGGGGCGTTCAGATAGCAGGGACGGTGCTGCCTCTCGCTTCGCTGTCCGCCGCTCGCCGCTCACTCGCTCAGCCAAAAATGGCCACTTTTGGCCCCTTTTTGGCCAATTTTTGGGCAGTTCTTGCGTGCCGCGACGAACGACGTAAGCAGAGCAAAACGTCAGCCATCTCAGCACCCTGGAACCCCCCGGGTTGCACAGGGTTGGATGGGGTGTTCGAATAGCAGGGACGGTGCTGCCTCTCGCTTCGCTCGCTGTCCGCTGCTCGTCGCTCGCTCGCTCAGCCAAAAATGGCCAATTTTGGCCCGTTTTTGGGCCGTTTTGGCCAGTTTTTGGGCAGTTCTTGCGTGCCGCGGCGAACGACATGAGCGGAGCAAAACGTCAGCCATCTTAGTACCCTGGAACCCCCCGGGTGGCACAGGGCTGGATGGGGCGTTCGTATAGCAAGGATGGTGCTGCCTCCCGCTTCGCTCGCTGTCCGCCGCTCGCCGCTCGCTCGCTCAGCCAAAAATGGCCAGTTTTGGCCCGTTTTTGGCCAGTTTTGGCCAGTTTTTGGCCAGTTCTTGCGTGCCGTGGCGAACGACGTGAGTGGAAGAAAACGTCAGCCATCTCAGCACCTTGGAACCCCCTGGGTGGCACAGGGCTGGATGGGGCATTCGAATAGTAGGGACGATGCTGCCTCTCGCTTCGCTCGCTCTCCGCCGCTCGCCGCTCGCTCGATTAGCCAAAAATGGCCAGTTTTGGCCCGTTTTTGGTTCGATTTGGCCAGTTTTTTGCCAGTTCTTGCGAAGCAGGGTGAACGACATGAGCGGAGCAAAACATCAGCCATCTCAGCACACCTCAAACCCCCGGGTGGCACAGGGGCTAGATGGGGCGTTAGATAGCAGGGACGGTGCTGCCTCTTGCTTCTTCGCTGTCCGCCGCCGCCACTTTCGCCATCCATCCAAAATGGCCAGTTTTGGGCCGTTTCTGTTCCGTTTTGGCCAGTTTTCGGGCAGTTCTTGCGTGCCGTGGCGAACGACATGAGCGGTGCAAAGCGTCAGCCATCTCAGCACCCTGGAACCCCCCGGGTGGCACAGGGATGGATGGGGCGTTCGTATAGCAGGGACGGTGCTGCCTCTCGCTTCACTCGCTGTCTGCCGCTCGCCGTTCGCTCGTTCAGCCAAAAATGGCCAGTTTTGGCCCGTTTCTGGGCCGTTTTGGCTAGTTTTTGGGCAGTTCTTGCGTGCCGCGGCGAACAACATGAGCGGAGCAAAATGTCAGCCATCTCAGCACCTTGGAACACCCGGGTGGCACACGGCTGGATGGGGCGCTCGTAGCAGGTTCGGTGCTGCCTCTCGCCGTCGCTGTCCTCCGCTCGTCGCCGCTTGCTCATCCAAAAAATTGCCAGTTTTGCCCTGTTTTTGGCCAGTTTTGGCCAGTTTTGGGCAGTTCTTGCATGCTGCGGCGAACGACGTGAGCGGAGCAAAACGTCAGCCATTTCAGCACCCTGGAACCCCCCGGGTGGCACAGGGCAGGATGGGGCGTTCTTATAGCAGGGACGGTGCTGCCTCTCGCATCGCTCGGTGTCCGCCGCTCGCTGCTCGCTCGTTCAGCCAAAAATGGCTAGTTTTGGCCCGTTTTTGGGCCGTTTTGGCCAGTTTTTGGGCAGTTCTTGCGTACCGTGGCGAACGATATGAGCGGAGCAAAACGTAAGCCATCTCAGCACCCTGGAACCCCTCGGGTGGCACAGGGTAGGATGGGGCGTTCGTATAGCAGGGATGGTGCTGCCTCTCGCTTCGCTCGCTGTCCGCCACTCGCCGCTCGCTCGCTCAGCCAAAAATGTCCAGTTTCGGCCCGTTCTGGGCCGTTTTGGCCATTTTTTGGGTAGTTCTTGCGTGCCGTGGTGAACGACATGAGCGGAACAAAACGTCAGCCATCTCCGCACCCTGGAACCCCCCTGATGGCACAGGGCTGGATGGGGCATTCGTATAGTAGGGACGATGCTGCCTCTCGCTTCGCTCGCTCTCCGCCGCTCGCCGCTCGCTCGATTAGCCAAAAATGGCCAGTTTTGGCCCGTTTTTGGTTCGATTTGGCCAGTTTTTTGCCAGTTCTTGCGAGCCGCGGTGAACGACATGAGCGGAGCAAAACATCAGCCATCTCAGCACACTCGAACCCCCCGGGTGGCACAGGGCTAGATGGGGCGTTCGTATAGCAGGGACGGTGCTGCCTCTTGCTTCGCTCGCTGTCCGCCGCTCGCCACTCGCTCACTCATCCAAAAATGGCCAGTTTTGGGCCGTTTCTGTTCCGTTTTGGCCAGTTTTCGGGCAGTTCTTGCGTGCCGTGGCGAACGACATGAGCGGTGCAAAACGTCAGCCATCTCATCACCCTGGAACCCCCCGGGTGGCACAGGGATGGATGGGGCGTTCGTATAGCAGGGACGGTGCTGCCTCTCGCTTCGCATGCTGTCCGCCGCTCGCCACTCGCTCGCTCAGCAAAAAATGTCCAGTTTTGGCCCGTTTCTGGGCCATTTTGGCCAGTTTTTGGGCAGTTCTTGTGTGTCGTGGCGAACGACATGAGCGGAACAAAACGTAAGCCATCTCAGCACCCTAGAACCCCCCGGGTGGCATAGGGCTGGATGGGGCGTTCGTATAGCAGGGACGGTGCTGCCTCTCGCTTCGCTCGCTGTCCGCCGCTCGCCGCTCGCTCGCTCAGCTAAAAACGGCCAGTTTTGGCCCGTTTCTGGGCAGTTTTGGCCAGTTTTTCGGCAGTTCTTGCGTGCCGTGGCGAACGACATGAGCGGTGCAAAACGTCAGCCATCTCCGCACCCTGGAACCCCCCGGGTGGCACAGGGCTGGAAGGGGCGTTCGTATACCAGGGACGGTGCTGCCTTTCACTTCGCTCGCTGTCTGCCGCTCGCCGTTCGCCCGCTCAGCCAAAAATGGCCAGTTTTGGCCCGTTTTTGGGCCATTTTGGCTAGTTTTTGGGCAGTTCTTGCGTGCCGCGGCGAACGACATGAGCGGAGCAAAACGTCAGCCATCTCAGCACCCTGGAACTCCCCGGGTGGCACACGGCTGGATGGGGCGTTCGTGTAGCAGGTTTGGTGCTGCCTCTCGCTTCGCTCTCTGTCCTCTGCTCGTCGCTCGCTTGCTCATCCAAAAATGGCCAGTTTTGCCCTGTTTTTGGCCAGTTTTGGCCTGTTTTTGGGCAATTCTTGCATGCTGCGGCGAACGACGTGAGCGGAGCAAAACGTCAGCCATTTCAGCACCCTGGAACCCCCCGGATGGCACAGGGATGGATGGGGCGTTCTTATAGCAGGGACGGTGCTGCCTCTCGCATCGCTCGGTGTCCGCCGCTCGCCGCTCGCTCGTTCAGCCAAAAATGGCCAGTTTTGGCCCGTTTTTGGGCCGTTTTGGCCAGTTTTTGGGCAGTTCTTGCGTGTCGCGATGAACGACATGAGCAGAGCAAAACGTCAGCCATCTCAGCACCATGGAACCCCCCGGGTGGCACAGGGCTGGATGGGGCGTTCGTATAGCAGGGACGGTGCTGCCTCTCGCTTCGCTCGCTGTCTGCCGCTCGCCGCTCGCTCGCTCAGCCAAAAATGGCCAGTTTTGGCCCCTTTTTTGCCAGTTTTGGCCAGTTTTTAAGCAGTTCTTGCGTGCCCGGGCGAACGACGTGGCGCGGAGCAAAACGTCAGCCATCTCAGCACCCTGAACCCCCGGGTTGCACAGGGCTGGATGGGGCGTTCGAATAGCAGGACGGTGCTGCCTCTCGCTTTGCTCTCTGTCCGCCGCTCGTCGCTCGCTCGCTCAGCCAAAAATGGCCAGTTTTTGGGCAGTTCTTGCGTGCCGCGGTGAACGACATGGGCGGAGCAAAACGTCAGCCATCTCAGTACCCTAGAACCCCCCTGGGTGGCACATAGCTGGATAGGGCGTTCGTATAGCAAGGACGGTGCTGCCTCCCGATTCGCTCGCTGTCCGCCGCTCGCCGCTCGCTGTCCGCCGCTCGCCGCTCGCTCGCTTAGCCAAAAATGGCCAGTTTTGGCCCCTTTTTGGCCCGCTTTTTATTAGTTTTGGCCAATTTTTGGCCAGTTCTTGCGTGCCGCGGCGAACGACGTGAGCGGAACAAAACGTCAGCCATCTCAGCACCTTGGAACCCCCTGGGTGGCACAGGGCTGGATGGGGCATTCGTATAGCAGGGACGGTGCTGCCTCTCGCTTCGCTCGCTGTCCGCCGCTCGCCGCTCGCTCGATCAGCCAAAAATGGCCAGTTTTGGCCCGTTTTTGGTTCGATTTGGCCAGTTTTTTGCCAGTTCTTGCGTGCCGCGGCGAACGACATGAGCGGAGCAAAACGTCAGCCATCTCAGCACCCTGGAACCCCCCAGGTGGCACAGGGCTGGATGGGGCGTTCGTATAGCAGGGACGGTGCTGCCTCTCACTTCGCTCGCTGTCCGCCGCTCGCCACTCGCTCGCTCAGCCAAAAATGGCCAGTTTTGGGCCGTTTCTGTGCCGTTTTGGCCAGTTTTTGGGCAGTTCTTGCGTGCCGTGGCGAACGACATGAGCGGTGCAAAGCGTCAGCCATCTCAGCACCCTGGAACCCCCCGGGTGGCACAGGGATGGATGGGGCGTTCGTATAGCAGGGACGGTGCTGCCTCTCGCTTCACTCGCTGTCTGCCGCTCGCCGTTCGCTCGTTCAGCCAAAAATGGCCAGTTTTGGCTCGTTTCAGGGCCGTTTTGGCTAGTTTTTGGGCAGTTCTTGCGTGCCGCGGCGAACAACATGAGCGGAGCAAAATGTCAGCCATCTCAGCACCCTGGAACACCCCGGGTGGCACACGGCTGGATGGGGCGTTCGTGTAGCAGGTTCGGTGCTGCCTCTCGCTTCGCTCGCTGTCCTCCGCTCGTCGCTCGCTTGCTCATCCAAAAATTGCCAGTTTTGCCCTGTTTATGGCCAGTTTTGGCCAGTTTTGGGCAGTTCTTGCATGCTGCGGCGAACGACGTGAGCGGAGCAAAACGTCAGCCATTTCAGCACCCTGGAACCCCCCGGGTGGCACAGGGCAGGATGGGGCGTTCTTATAGCAGGGACGGTGCTGCCTCTCGCATCGCTCGGTGTCCGCCGCTCGCTGCTCGCTCGCTCAGCCAAAAATGGCCAGTTTTGGCACGTTTCTGGGCCGTTTTGGCCAGTTTTTGGGCAATTCTTGCGTACCGTGGCGAACGATATGAGCGGAGCAAAACGTCAGCCATCTCAGCACCCTGGAACCCCTCGGGTGGCACAGGGTAGGATGGGGCGTTCGTATAGCAGGGATGGTGCTGCCTCTCGCTTCGCTCGCTGTCCGCCACTCGCCGCTCGCTCGCTCAGCCAAAAATGTCCAGTTTCGGCCCGTTCTGGGCCGTTTTGGCCATTTTTTGGGTAGTTCTTGCGTGCCGTGGTGAACGACATGAGCGGAACAAAACGTCAGCCATCTCCGCACCCTGGAACCCCCCTGATGGCACAGGGCTGGATGGGGCGTTCGTATACCAGGGACGGTGCTGCCTTTCGCTTCGCTCGCTGTCTACCACTCGCCGTTCGCTCGCTCAGCCAAAAATGGCCAGTTTTGGCCCGCTTTTGGGCCGTTTTGGCTGTTTTGGGCAGTTCTTGCGTGCGCGGGCGAATCGACATGAGCGGAGCAAAACGTCAGCCATCTCAGCACCCTGAACCCCCGGGTGGCACAGGGCTAGATGGGTGTTCAGATAGCAGGGACGGTACTGCCTCTTGCTTCGCCAGAATCCGCTGCTCGCCGCCGCTTGCTCAGCCAAAAATGGCCAGTTTTGGCCCGCTTCTGGGCGTTTTGGCCAGTTTTTGGGCAGTTCTTGCGTGCCATGGCGAATGACATGAGCGGAGCAAAACGTCAGCCATCTCAGCACCCTGGAACCCCCCGGGCGGCACAGGACTGGATGGGGCGTTCGTATAGCAGGGACGGTGCAACCTCTCGCTTCGCTCGTTGTCCGCCGCTCGCTGCTCGCTCGCTCAGCCAAAAATGGCCAGTTTTGGCTCGTTTCTGGGCCGTTTCGGCCAGTTTTTGGGCAGTTCTTGCGTGCAGTGGCAAACGACATGAGCGGAACAAAACGTCAGCCATCTCAGCACCCTTGAACCCCCCCGGGTGGCACAGGGCCGGATGGGGCGTTCGTATAGCAGGGACGGTGCTGCCTCTCGCTTCGCTCGCTGTCCGCCACTCGCCGCTCGCTCGTTCAGCCAAAAATGGCTAGTTTTGTCCCGTTTCTGGGCCGTTTTGGCCAGTTTTTGAGCAGTTCTTGCGTGCAGTGGCAAACGACATGAGCGGAGCAAAACGTCAGCCATCTCAGCACCCTAGAACCCCCCGGGTGGCACAGGGATGGATGGGGCGTTCGTATAGCAGGGACGGTGCTGCCTCTCGCTTCGCTCGCTGTCCGCTGCTCGCCACTCGCTCGCTCAGCGAAAAATGGCCAGTTTTGGCTCGTTTTTGGGTCGTTTTGGCCAGTTTTTGGGCAGTTCTTGCGTGCCGCAGCGAATGAGTTGAGCGGAGCAAAACGTCGCCATCTCAACACCATGGAACCCCTTGGGTGGCACAGGGCTGGATGGGGCGTTCGTATAGCAGGGACGGTGCTGCCTCTCGCTTCGCTCGCTCAGCCAAAAATGGCCAGTTTTGGCCCGTTTTTGGCCAGTTTTGGCCAGTTTTTGGGCAGTTCTTGCGTGCCGCGGCGAACGACGTGAGTGGAGCAAAACGTCAGCCATCTCAGCACCCTGGAATCCCCCGGGTGACACACGGCTGGATGGGGCGTTCGTATAGCAGGGACGGTGCTGCCTCTCGCTTCGCTCGCTGTCCGCCGCTCGCCGCTCGCTCGCTCAGCCAAAAATGGCCAGGTTTGGCCCGTTTATGGGCTGTTTTGGCCAGTTTTTGGGCAGTTCTTGCGTGCCGAGGTGAACGACATGAGCGGAGCAAAACGTCAACCATCTCAGCACCCTGGAACCCCCCGGGTGGCACAGGGCTGGATGGGGCGTTCGTATAGCAGGGACGGTGCTGCCTCTCGCTTCGCTCGCAGTACGCTGCTCGCCACTCGCTCGCTCAGCCAAAAATGGCCAGTTTTGGCCCGTTTCTAGTCCGTTTGGTCCAGTTTTTGGGCAGTTCTTGCGTGCCGCGGCGAACGACATGAGCGGAGCAAAACGTCAGCCAGCTCAGAACCCTGGAACCCCCCGGGTGGCACAGGGATGGATGGGGCGTTCGTATAGCAGGGACGGTGCTTCCTCTCGCTTCGCTCGCTCTCCGCCTCTCGCCGCTCGCTCGCTCAGCCAAAAATGACCAGTTTTGGCCCATTTTTGAGTCGTTTTGGCTAGTTTTTGGGCAGTTTTTGCGCGCCGCGGCGAACGACATGAGCGGAGCAAAACGTCACCATCTCAGCACCATGGAACCCCCCGGGTGGCACAGGGCTGGATGGGGCGTTCGTATAGCAGGGACGGTGCTGCCTCTCGCTTCGCTCACTGTCCGTCGCTTGCCGCTCGCTCGCTCAGCCAAAAATGGCCAGTTTTGGCCCATTTTTGGCCAGTTTTGGCCAGTTTTTGGGCAGTTCTTGCATGTCGCGGCGAACGACGTGAGCGGAGCAAAACATCAGCCATCTCAGCACCCTAGAACCCCCCGGGTGGCACAGGGCTGGATGGGGCGTTCGTATAGCAGGGACGGTGCTGCCTCTCACTTCGCTCGCTGTCCGCCGCTTGCCCGCTCAGCCAAAAATGGCCAGTCTTGGCCCGTTTCTGGGCCGTTTTGGCCAGTTTTTGGGCAGTTCTTGTGTGCCGTGGCGAACGACATGAGCAGAGCAAAACGTTTGCCATCTCAGCACCCAGGAACCCTCCGGGTGGCAAAGGGCTGGATGGGGCGTTCTTATAGCAGGGATGGTGCTGCCTCTCACTTCGCTCGCTGTCCGCCGCTCGCTCGCTTAACCAAAAATGGCCAGTTTTGGCCAGTTTTTGGGCAGTTCTTGCGTGCCGTGGCGAACGAAATGAGCCGAGCAAAACGTCAACCATCTCGGCACCCTGGAACCCCCCGGGTGGCACAGGGCTGGATGGGGCGTTCGTATAGCAGGGACGGTGCTGCCTCTCGCTTCGCTCGCTGTCCGCCGCTCGCCGCTCGCTCGCTCAGCCAAAATGGCCAGGTTTGGCCCATTTTTGTGCTGTTTTGGCCAGTTTTTGGGCAGTTCTTGCGTGCCGCGGCGAACGACATGAGCGGAGCAAAACGTCAACCATCTCAGCACCCTGGAACCCCCCGGGTGGCACAGGACTGGATGGGGCGTTCGTATAGCAGGGACGGTGCTGCCTCTCGCTTCGCTTGCAGTACGCTGCTCGCCGCTCGCTCGCTCAGCCAAAAATGGCCCGTTTTTGGGCAGTTCTTGCGTGCCGTTGCGAACGACATGAGCCGAGCAAAACGTCAACCATCTCAGCACCCTGGAACCCCTCGGGTGGCAGAGGGCTGGATGGGGCGTTCGTATAGCAGGGACGGTGCTGCCTCTCGCTTCGCTTGCAGTACGCTGCTCGCCGCTCGCTCGCTCAGCCAAAAATGGCCAGTTTTTGGGCAGTTCTTGCGTGCAGTTGCGAACGACATGAGCCGAGCAAAACGTCAACCATCTCAGCACCCTGGAACCCCCCGGGTGGCAGAGGGCTGGATGGGGCGTTCGTATAGCAGGGACGGTACTGCCTATCGCTTCCCTCACTGTCCGCCGCTCGCTGTCCGCCGCTCGTCGCTCGCTCGCTCAGCCAAAAATGGCCAGTTTTGGCCCGTTTTTGGGTCGTTTTGGCCAGTTTTTGGGCAGTTCTTGCGTGCCGCGGCGAACGACATGAGCGGAGCAAAACGTCGCCATCTCAGCACCATGGAACCCCCCGGGTGGCACAGGGCTGGATGGGGCGTTCGTATAGCAGGGACGGTGCTCCCTCTCGCTTCGCTCACTGTCCGCCGCTCGCCGCTCGCTCGCTCAGCCAAATATGGCTAGTTTTGGCCCGTTTTTGGCCAGTTTTGGCCATTTATTGGGCAGTTCTTGCGTGCCGCGGCGAACGAAGTGAGCGGAGCAAAACGTCAGCCATCTCAGCACCCTGGAACCCCCCGGGTGGCACAGGGCTGGATGGGGCGTTCGTATAGCAGGGACGGTGCTGCCTCTCACTTCGCTCGCTGTCCGCCGCCAGCTCAGCCAAAAATGGCCAGTTTTGGCCCGTTTCTCGGCCGTTTTGGCCAGTTTTTGGGCAGTTCTTGTGTGCCGTGGTGAACGACATGAGCAGAGCAAAACGTTAGCCATCTCAGCACCCAGGAACCACCCGGGTGGCACAGGGTTGGATGGGGCGTTCGTATAGCAGGGATGGTGCTGCCTCTCGCTTCGCTCGCTGTCCGCCGCTCGCTCGCTCAACAAAAAATGGCCAGTTTTGGCTCGTTTCTGGGCCGTTTTGGCCAGTTTTTGGGCAGTTCTTGCGTGCCGTGGCGAACGACATGAGCCGAGCAAAACGTCAGCCATCTCAGCACCCTGAAACCCTCGGGTGGCACAGGGCTGGATGGGGCGTTCGTATAGCCGGGACGGTGCTGCCTCTCGCCGCTGTCCACTCCACCACCGCTTGCCGCTAAGCCAAAAAAATGGCCAGTTTTGGCCCGTTTCAGGGCCGTTTGGCCAGTTTTTGGGCAGTTCTTGCATGCCGCGGCGAACGACATGAGCGGAGCAAAACGTCAGCCATCTCAGCACCCTGGAACCCCCCGGGTGGCACTGGTCTGGATGGGGCGTTCGTACAGCAGGGACGGTGCTGCCTCTCGCTTCGCTCGCTGTCCGCCGCTTGCCGCTCGCTCGCTCAGCCAAAATTGGCCAGTTTTGACCCATTTTTGGCCAGTTTTGGCTAGGTTTTGGGCAATTCTTGCGTGCCGCGACGAGCGACGTGAGAGGATCAAAACGTCAGCCATCTCAGCACCCTGGAACCCTCGGGGTGGCACAGGGCAGGATGGGGCGTTCGTATAGCAGGGACGGTGCTGCCTCTCGCTTCGCTCGCTGTCCGCCGCTTGTCGCCGCTTGCTCAGCCAAAATGGCCAGTTTTGGCCCATTTTTGGGCCGTTTTTGTCCAGTTTTTTGGGCAGTTCTTGCGCGTGCCGGGCGAACGACATGAGCGGAGCAAAATGTCAGCCATCTCAGCACCCTGGAACCCCCTAGGTGGCACAGGGCTGGATGGGGTGTTCGTATAGCAAGGACGGTGCTGCTTCTCGCTTCGCTCGCTGTCCGCAGCTCGCCGCTCGCTCGCTCAGTCAAAAATGGCCAGTTTTGGCCCGTTTTTGGGCCGTTTTGGCCAGTTTTTGGGCAGTTCTTGCGTGCCACGGTGAACGACATGAGCGGAGCAAAACGTCAGCCATCTCAGCACCCTGGAACCCCCCGGGTGGCACAGGGCTGGATGGGGCGTTCGTATAGCAGGGAAGGTGCTGCCTCTCGCTTCCCTCGGTGTCCGCCGCTCGCCGCTCGCTCGCTCATCCAAAAATGGCCAGTTTTGGCCCGTTTTTGGGCAGTTCTTGCGTGCCGCGGCGAACGACGTGAGCGGAGCAAAACGTCAGCCATCTCAGCACCCTGGAACCCCGGGTGACACAGGGCTGGTTGGGGCGTTCAGATTGCAGGGACGACGGTGCTGCCTCGCCGCTTTCTGTCTGTCCGCCCTTCGCCGCTCGATCGCTCATCCAAAATGGCCAGTTTTGGCCCGCTTTTGGCTAGTTTTGGCCAGTTTTTTGTGCAGTTCTTGCGTGCACGGCGAAACGGCGTTAGGGGGTGAATTAGTGCAGCGGATTAAAACTTCGGTTTTCTAAAATATCTTTTCGTATGAAGAGAGCAGAACTTGACAAGCTTAATCTTGAAAGCGTCTTCTTAAATATCGCAGCAAAAAAGTAATAAGGAACTAAAGCATATAAGAAGGTTTGCAATAATATAAATAACAATAATGAAACGCAAACCACGGATCATGCCGATTTTAGAGTGGTTCGGTCAAATGACCTACTCCACTTTGGCGGAGGCCCCTCTTCGATGAGGCTCCCACCTTCCACTAGCAAGTCTCTTGAAATGGAAGGGTAAATACCCTCTTACAACTCTTTACAAGCGGTTCACTCTCTTACAGATTTTCGAGAAGAGATGAGGTGAACACTAAAAAATTGAAAAGAAAGCAAGCTAACACTTTTCTAAGATCTTTCTCTCAAACTCTTGCTGCTCAAAAGATTGTAATCTCAGCTGAGATTTGAGGGGTATTTATAGGGCTCAAGAGGATTCAAATTTGGGCTCCAAAATTTGGGCTCCAAAATTCAAATCCTCTTTGGGTTCCCGATCTTTGATGTCATGTGCCACCACCACCAAATAATTCGGTGCCGGGAGGTGCCACCGCCCAGGAGAGGAGGTGTCACCATCAGCCAGTGGCAGTGGCACCACTGCTTCCTCCGTTCACTTGGTTTGGCTTTCTTTTAGCCCAAACCAAATCTGACTTTGGCCCCAGCTTGGCCCCTAACCAGGATATAGGATTATCTTCTTAATACTAATCCTAATTACAAGTGAACTACATAACAAAACACATCCTAAGCAATTTATTAACCGCGAACGCCAAGTCTTGTTCCGGAAGCTTTCCAACGAACTTCCTTCGACGGGGTCCAAGCACGCTCCCGAACTTGTGATGACTTTAAAGAGTAGCTGAGACTTCTTGGTGATCTCTGCGAACCTCCGACGATCTCTTCGGCGAACTTCCAACAGGTTCCCGATTTCTTCTCGGTTGGTTCCGGTAGCATCTCCGACGATTCTTCGAACTCTTAAACGTTCATCGAACTCGACTCCGGTATTCTTGCTTTGTGTTTTCTGTTTATCGTAGTTAATCCTGCACACTTAACTCAATAATATGGATTAGATCAAATAACCCATCAATTGATTTTATCATCAAAATCCGAGATTCAACAATCTCCCCCTTTTTGATAATGACAATTAATTGATGACGAAGTTAAACATAACTCCCCCTATCTATATGCCATATTATGAGAAGATAAAAACCACTTGAATTCCATCCCAGTGGATTCAAGCATAACCCGATAAGTTCTAACCGTAGAGCTTATCGTGATCCTCTTTAAACAATAGTGAATATAAAACTTCTATGAAAATCATAAGTTAAATGAAAAGGGACGAATTTTACTACGACAGAAGATAAAGATTTTCATGCTATCAATATGATCAATCAATCTTGTGATATTTTCAAGGATTTTGCAAGGCATATAAGTCATTCATATCACACAAGTTTTTGTAACCCATATAAGTCGTGCTATCATTATGGTGTAGGTCATCACTTCTCCCCCTTTGTCATCAACAAAAAGAGACAAGCCATCGAATTGATGATCATAAAAAAATAGCATTTAACAAGGTTTATCATTCAAATTTGCCAGAAATAGTTTATCCAAAAGAAATCATGCAGATCAAAACAAGTAGTTATCTAAAAGGAAGGATTAGTTATCGTTTAATCGATGACAAACTTTGAACTTGTCGTTAAAAGCAAACAGAATAAAAAGATACATCAGTTTTAATCCTTAGGAGATAATCCACAATGTCTGATACATGATATCTATTTTTTCATTCAGTTGTCGTAGTGTCTTCAAAATTTCAACTTGTTGATTTTGAATATGTTCTTCTTTGTGATTTGATCCGAGACAGTTCAGCCATAATGCGATCTTCTTCAGGAGGAGGAAATAGGAGTCAAAGGTGTCGGCCTGCTCAAAAAAGGACTAGGAGGAGGAGATTCATTTCCCATAAGAATTGGTGTTTCGGGGTGTTCTATTTGTGGAGGAATTGATCCGTCCTTCTAGGTCTGCCTAACCCATATGCCATTGCTAAAGGTGCACCTAAGTCTTTTCAAAGAGGTTTTTATTTATTATGTTATATCTATCATTTTGAATAGATTCTTCATCTGGGTGGGATGCAAATGTCATAGGCATGAAGAAATCTAGTGATTAACCTCCCATATGGCAGCATAGTATCTTTAGCCATAATATCCTGCATGTGTTGCCGAATTGAGTACCCAAAACAATTATCCCGACCGGCCATAATCCAATACATGGTACTCATTTCAATTTGACTTATTTCACAAGATGAAATTGTTTGGGGAATATGATGCTTGTGATAATGTGATGAAGAATTTTAGAGTTGAAAGGCAGTAAGTGTTCACAGCTCTTGGGTAGGAAGTCAAGGTTTGGATTTGCAAAGATTGTTTCTACGGCTTCGGTATAGGTTGCTCCTATTGAGTTGACATCCCATTTACCTTTAAAATAGCATCCTCTATCTTTTTCAGTTATGCCAATTAGCTCACAAATGGTGTTGTCAAATATTCTAATGGGTGTTCCTAGAAGGTAAGTGCTTAGGCTATTATTGTCCTCATATAGGTTGGCATAGAACAATCTAACTAATCGCGGATAGATTGGTTCATCTAGTTGTAGTAGTGGTAGAGCTTTTAGGTGTGCAAAATACCTAATGGGATCTAAGTCTTCTAGTTCATCCAAGTCAACATATTTTCCCTTATGGATACCTCGTCTTTCAAATTTTGGAAAACTAAGGGCTACCTCTTTTGATCTAAAAAGATCATGGTCAAATGAATCTCCTTCAATCCTTTTTCCTTTTGATCTCTTAGGAGCCATTATCTAGACAAGATGATGATGAAATTGTGAAAAATAAGCAAGGGAAAGAGAAAGGAAAAGAGGGAATGAGATACCAAAAAAGAGGGATTTCAAGTGTTACCTTATGGAGATTATGTTGAGAGATGGAAGGCTTGGACCACCAAGAATCCTTCTCCAATGCTTCTAAGAGGTAGAATGAGGGTTAGAGGAAATGGGAGAGAGTTTTGAGAGCTCTTGCTTCGGGTTGGGGGCGGTGTCACCGCCGACCCTAACCCCTCGGGTTAATAAGGGTCGCTCGGTCGGTGCCACCACCAAACCGAGCGGTGTCACCGCCTGGCACCCGAGCGCTCAGGCGGTGCCACCGCTGGCATCCCGCGGAGGAAGAAAAATTTTTTTTTCTTCCTCTCCCCCTTTTTGTTTGCTTCCCTCAAGATAATAAGTGATACTTTAAAGGATCATTTTGAAGTGAAGAAGAAAGACGAAATCAAATCCACAAAAGAAAGGAAAAGGACGAGTCATTTTTCATGAAGCTCATTTTAGGGACAATTTAACATGCCTAATTCCCTTCTAATGAATTCAAATTGGTCTTCATTCAAGGCTTTTGTGAATATGTCTGCTAATTGATGCTTCGTGTCGATGAATTCTAGAACAACATTATTGTTAAGAACATGATCGCGTATGAAATGATGCCTAACGTCGATGTCCTTAGTTCTAGAATGCTGAATTGGATTTTTAGTAAGACATATGGCACTAGTATTATCACATTTTATGGGAATATTTTTAAAGTAAATTCCATAGTCTTCCAATGTATTTTTCATCCAAACAACTTGTGCACAGCATGCACTCGCAGCAATGTATTCGGCTTCCGCCGTAGATAGTGCTACTGAATTTTGTTTCTTGGAAGTCCAAGAAACGAGTGCATGTCCTAAAAATTGGCATGTTCCGGATGTACTCTTTCTATCTATCCTACATCCACCAAAATCGGCATCCACGTAAGCCATTAAATCAAAATTTTCAGATTTTGGATACCATAAACCTAAATTTGGAGTTCCTTTAAGATACCTAAATATTCTTTTAACACTTTTAAGATGAGATAGTTTAGGATTTGATTGAAACCTAGCATAGAGTCCTACACTAAACATGATATCTGGTCTAGTAGCGGTAAGGTAGAGTAGACTACCTATTATTCCCCTATATGTTTTTTGATCGAAGTTTTCACCATTTTCATCCATATCTAACTTAGTCGAAGTACTCATAGGGGTGTTTATTGCTTTTGAATTATCCATGTTAAATCGTTTTAACAATTCTAATGTATATTTAGATTGGTTAAGAAATATACCATCCTTAAGTTGTTTGATTTGTAATCCTAAAAAGAAAGTTAATTCCCCCATTAAACTCATTTCAAATTCATGACTCATAGATTTGGCAAATGATTCACATAGTGATTCATCCGAAGAGCCAAAAATAATATCGTCAACATAAATTTGTACAATAAGAAAATTATTTTCAAAGTGTTTAATAAACAATGTAGTATCAACCTTGCCTTTGGTAAAATTATTTAAAATAAGAAAGGAACTAAGCCTTTCATACCAAGCTCTAGGAGCTTGTTTCAAGCCATAGAGAGCCTTAGTCAATTTGAATACATGATTAGGAAGAAGAGAATTTTCAAATCCGGGAGGTTGTTCACATATACTTCTTCGAAATAAAACAATTCAAGAAGGCACTTTTTTGACATCCATTTGAAATAGTTTAAAATTATAACTACTAGCATAGGCAAGGAGCATCCTTATGGCTTCTAATCGAGCCACGGAGCCGAAGGTTTCTTCAGAATCGATACCTTCTTCTTGGTTGAAACCTTTGGCCACTAATCTAGCCTTGTTTCTAACCACGATACCATTTTCGCCTTGCTTGTTTCTAAAGACCCACTTAGTACCAATGACTAAATGGTCACTAGGTCTAGGAACAAGCTCCCCACACTTTGTTTCTCTCAAATTGATTCAGTTCCTCTTGCATTGCAATAATCCAAAAATCATCTTTTATGGCCTCGTCAATGCACTTAGGTTCAATTTGAGAGAGGAAGGCATTAGCAAAAAATTCTTGAAAGATGAACGAGTTTGAACCCCTTTAGATGTATCCCTATAATTAGCTCCTTTGGATGAGCATCTATATACTTCCATTCCTTAGGTAAGGAAATTTCTAAGAAGGTGCATCCAAGTTGCTATTTTGAGGAGGGGGTTCATTTAAATTCAAATTATCAAAACCAAGATCATCATCAAAATCATTTTTCTTAAAATTTGAGACTTCATTAAAAACTACATGAATAGACTCTTCAATTACTAAGGTTCTTTTATTAAAAACCCGAAAAGCTTTCGAAACGGAAGAGTAACCAAGAAAGATGCCTTCATCGGATTTTGCATCAAATTTTCCTAAGGCATCCCTTTCATTTAAAATAAAGCATTTACAACCTAAAAACTTTAAAATAGGAAATATTTGGTTTTTTGTTATTCCATAATTCATAGGGAGTTTTTGATAAGGAAGGTCTTATTAGGACTCTATTCATGATGTAGCAAGTCGTATTTACGGCTTCGGCCCAAAAATACTTAGGTAAACTATGTTCATTTAACATAGTTCTTGCCATTTTTGTAGGTTTCTATTTTTTTTTTTCAACTACTCCATTTTGTTGGGGATTTCTGGAGTGAGAAGTTATGATTGTATCCATTAACTTCACAAAAATTTTGAAAGTCATGGTTTTGAAATTTGCTACCATGATCAATTCCAATTGATGAAATCATGAACCCTTTTTTAGTTTTGAGTGAGTTTACAAAATTTAGAGAAACACTTGAAACAATCACTTTTGTGAGCTAAGAAATAGGTCCAAGTGTATCTAGAGTAGTCATACACAATCACAAGAGCATATTTGCTTCCACCTAGACTTGTTGTATCAATTGGTCCAAATAAGTCCAAATGGATCAATTGTAACGTCTAGTGGTGCTAATTTGATTTTGGTTTGAAGCTTGTTTTTATTTGTTTCCCTAGTTGACATGCATCGATACCTTATCTTTAATAAACTTTATATTCGGAATCCTTTGTACTAATTCTTGAGATGAGATTTTAGATATTTTTTTCATGCTTGTATGACCTAATCTCCTATGCCAAAGCCAAGCATCATCATTTATGGCGGAGAAACACATTTCATTACTTAGTTCATCAAGATTGATGGTATAGACATTATTTTGTTTTAAAGCAATCATAGTCATGTTATGATTTGGTTTTTCAATAATGCACATATTTGATTCAAATCTAACGATATAACCTTTATCGCATAATTGACTAATGCTCAATAGATTATGTTTTAATTCATCAACTAGTAACACATCATCAATGGAAAAACTTGATTTGTTACCTATGGTTCCCTTGCCAATGATTTTGCCTTTGTTGTTGTCTCCGAAGGTGACATAGCCTTCGTCCATGCTAGTGAGCTTGGTGAATTGGGATGGATCTCCGGTCATATGCCTTGAGCATCCACTATCAAGATACCATCTCTTGCTCCTAGCATGTGATGGTGTATGTTTCTACAAGAAGGAATTATTTTTAGCAAAATTAAAATTGATAAAAATATATTTTTCTCTTTGGGTAAAGTGCTCTGTTTTGAGATCTTGCTCCATACAGGATCTTGAGTCTCCAATAATCTCTTTCAATAGCTGAGTATTGTTTGTGTGTTGACATTTAAAGATTCTTTTACATCTCTCCTTCCACATCCACCAAATAGCGCATCTGAAAGTAACCTTTGCCAATTGTGTGAGAGGCCCTTTTCTTGAGAAACAATGCATGAGTTCGCCTAGTTCTTGGTGCAAGTTTGGTTGCGGCAGTCTATTGAGTTCAAATCGCTGGAGAATCTCCTTCCATATCCATTTTGTATAATCACAAGCAAAATAAAGGTGATCAACAGTTTCTTCTTGTTGCATACAAAGGGAGCATCGGTTAACATGATAGATACCTCTTCTTTTCATATTGTCTATTGTAGGTAGTTTATTGAGAAGGGCCTGCCATGTACATAAGGAATGTCTTTGTGATCCCGGTCGATCCTATGTCCAACTGCTTGGGACCCACTTGTTATTTCTTTGCCTAATTTGATTCCATGCAGATGTGGCACTAAATTTGCCATTGTCATGAGGCAAAATAAGTTTATCTCAAGAGTTGTTCGTGATTGGAATAACTATAATAGTCGGCCAAAGTGATAACATTTCGGAGAAATAGGATTAGGGAGACACCGTGTACCGCTAGCAATGAACTCGAAACCTTCCAATCTTTGGGAGCCCCGAGATCTTTTTCAGATTCTGTCACCATATAATTGAAATATACTCTTCCCATTCACCCAATGATCGTACCACATATTAGTACTAGTTCCAAAGAGATTGCATAGGAAATGTGTTTGATTAGCCAATTCCTTGCCTTTAAAATTCCTTTCCAAGTCGCAGAGTGGTATGTTCTTGTTGAAATTTCCCAGATTGATTCTTTGGAAAGATACCTAGCAGAAAACCCAATGTGACCATAAGGAACATTTGTTTTGCAAAAGATCCCATAATTGCTGCACCGCACATGCTTGATTCCAATCTCTAGTATTTCTCAAGTTTAGCCCCTTCATCTTTTTTCGGTTTGCAAATGCTATCCCAATTTACCATATGCATTGCCTTATCATTTGTGCCATTCCGTAAGAAGTTCATTAATAACCGCTCAATATCTTGGAGAAGTCCAAAGGTAGTAAAGAAATGCATTACACCAATATATAGAGTAGGAGTGCAATACCGAACGGATGAGTTCGAGTCGCCCCGCTTTTGATAGAAACCTATTTTTCCAAGAAAAAATTCTATTCTTTATTTTTTTTGCAAGATAGGTCGACAAAGGATTTTGTGAATGCCTGTGGATATATGAGCTGGAGACCCAAATAAGGAACCGGCAAGCTTCCCTCACTAACCCCCAAAGTTTGTGCAATAAAGACATTATCCTCAACGTAAGGGCTCATATATACTTTTACTTTTCGCATGATTTAACCAAGTCTAGAAACCATACCAAAGTCATTCATAATAGTAGCCGTGTTCTTTACTTGGGTTGGTTCATTTTGGAGAAAAATAAGTAAGTCATCTGCAAATGTTATATGTGATATATGAACAGAACCAAAGAATGGGTACCTTAATGTCGCCATTTAAGACTGCGTGTTCCAACATACAGACTAAGTCCTTCCATCGCAATAGTAAAAGATACGGAGAGAGTAGATCACCTTGTCGGATGCCATTCGTGCTCCCAAAAAAACCAATTGGTGAGCCATTAAAGAGTATCGAAAACTTTGGAGTTTCCGTGCAAGATTGAATCCAATTAACCCATTGTCAGTAGGAAGTTCATATCGAGGAGCATCTTATAGATAAACTTCCTATTAACTGAATCGAAGGCTTTCCGTAAATCAGCTTTAAAAACATATTTTTGTCCCTCTTGCTTTTGAATGCAAATCTTTGACCAAGTCATTAGCAAGCAAAATGTTATGATGTATACTTCTCCTTTGATGAAAGCAGCTTGGTTTGGGCTAATGATCTTGTGTATTACCTTTTGCATTCTATTTGCCAATACTTTGAGATGATCTTGTAAATAAAGTTGCATAATGATATGGGTCGATAGTTCTCTAGTGAATCACCCCATTCTTCGAATTAAGGAAATAAAAGTGCAATTCATCTCTAAGAATATGACCAAAGAGAAAAAATGTTGGCAAGCCTTGATCACATCATTTCCAATAATAGACCAAGCAGCTTTGGTAAAATTCAGCTGGAAATCCATCCGACTGGGCTTTTGTGCTTTGGTGACTTAAAGACAACACATACAATTTCATTATCCAGAATTGGGGCATTGAGGATTGAAATAGCTTCAATCAAGTTTTCTAGTCGGCTCCACATGAATGTTATTAGGTTTCCCAATTTGATTGAGTAAGGAATAAAAAAAATTGTTCTGTGTGTGCTTTAACCTCATCCAACTTCTCAATAAGATTATCATCTTTGTCTCTGCATTTTGTTGATACTGGTTAATAGCCCTTCGAGTAACAATTGAAGCATAGAAAAATTTTGTATTGGAATCCTCTAAGCGTAAGCC
The DNA here is from genome assembly GCA_900464855.2 of Musa schizocarpa. Classification (NCBI taxonomy): domain Eukaryota; kingdom Viridiplantae; phylum Streptophyta; class Magnoliopsida; order Zingiberales; family Musaceae; genus Musa; species Musa schizocarpa. Next base: position 21,612,482 of record LS990920.1, read on the forward strand.
AATGTTGTCGAGACTTCTGCTTTGCAAAAACTTTCCTCCTGTTTTAAGGCTTGCATGAAGTTATTTCTGGCTTCCTTCTCGTTGTAGATAATATTTTCATCATTTGGTGATGTTGCAGCTCATGTTGCAATGACATTAGTTCCTTTCTGCAAAGTTGAACTCGTGTTAATATTGCCAAAGGTATTTGTATTCCACTCCTTTAGTGTTGCTTTTACGGGCTTTGAGCTTTTGACATAAGATGTAAGGGGGGATCCATGCACATTAACATTCCAAGTAGATCCGATAACATCAAGAAATTGAGGATGAGTACTCCACATGTTAAAGAATCTAAACGGTTTCTTGCCTCTTGGTGTCGCTTTTTTTCGCGTATATACATTAAAGAATGGTCGAAAACAAAGGAGCACCATATTCAAGAAGTGAATCTGGGTAAACCGTTAACCATTCATGATTAATCAAACACCTATCAAGTCGAGCCATTATTTTTTTTGTTAGCAGCACCTTGATTACTCCAGAGAGCCAATTACCCATAGATTTCATATCAAACAATGCTGCAGTGTCAATGTAATCATTGAACTTTTGAAGTCGGCTTTCAAAAGTTGTCTACCACCCTGTTTTTTCATTTGTGTACCAACAGTATTAAAGTCTCCAAGAACAATCCAAGGTACATTGAGATAGCCATTTACAATATTAGTCGCCCGGACCAAAGAGTATTTCTTTCTTGCATACTTGTTTTGAAGCATATATACCAAAGAAATTGAATTGACACCATTCTTTTTTTCCTCTCTACCTTAAGATGAATGAATTGATCAAGAGCAGAAATAAACTAAGCATTAATAGAGTTAGGATGCCATAAGACCCATATTCTACCAAAAGTGTCATTTGAGTCATTGGTAAACAGTTCTCAAGTCCTACCATATTAAATTCTTTTGAGCTTGAACGCCATTGTTTAATTTTTGTTTCCACTAGAATAACAATATCACATGCGGCGGATTTGATTATTCTATTGAGCTCCCGACATTTCTCCGCTTATTAAGTCCGCTAACATTCCAAAGATGTTATCTTCATTAGTAAAAGATAGTAAGGTATTCATCCTACGACTTTGGATGGATTGTACCATCCTTTTTCTTATCTTTCGGTTTTGTATTTTCCTCCCGCACAATATCCTTACCTTTTATGGCTTTATTCTATATTTATCCACTTCATCTACAGCTTGCAGATTTTTAAACTTTAAAATACCTTGAATCATGTGGTCTTGATTGGCAGGGGTTTGTTGAAGCTCGATAAGATTGTTGCATCACAATATCCCGGATAGTACTTGTTGGAGCAGTCACCGGCTAGAGAGGTTTGTTGGAGCATGAGTTTGTTGAGACAGAATATCCTTGTTGGCAATGTTTGTTGTGGCCTGAAGTTTGTTGAGGAATAATATCCTTGCTAGCGAGATTTGCTTGGACCCGAGTTCGTTGAGCTAGTGTGGATGGATCCATGATATTGGAAGAGATGAAGTTCCCGACTTATGTTTCTCCCCGCCCACTAGTACCATGGGAAACCTCTGTTGTGGAAGGCTCGACATTATAGGTACAGATAAAGTTTTGGAATTGTCCTTCGTCATGATGGGTGCTTTCCTTTGCGAAGTGGAATGCTCAATAGTTTTTGCCACCATCGGTGCTGCTGCCATTAGAGAAGAATCACTTTGTTGCCGAGGCTTTGACGTGGTCGATAGACCTTTGTGGTTGGATTTGGGGTTTGCCGACAAGCTCCATTTGGATGACCAAAAGATAAGCAACGCCGACATCGTTGGCTTCCAGAATGTTAGACATGTACCTTCCGAAAGTGTTCCCGCCAAGATTACGATAGAAAACCTCATTAGGAAGATCTTCATCGGAAGAAACCAGCACACATGCTCGCGTGCAAATGCTAATCTCGCCCGAAATGCCGTTGTTTTGTCGATGTAGAGTGGTCGTCCCCAGTGAGTGCATAACTTTGCAATAAAACGTCGACTCCAAAGATGTAGAGGCAGTCCTTGAAAGGATACCCATAATGGAATAGATCAGAGGGCTATCTAACTCCAAACGGACATCGAGACCAACGTAGTAGAATCATTGGATGACCATGGATAGTCCGTAATCCTTCGAGGATTCGCTGCAAATCTTCTTTTCTAGTATAGCTTGCAAACAAAGAATCCGCTTCTCCAAAGATATGAAGATCAAATGATGATATTCCCCATCGAAGTTTTGATAAATGAGGATAGTGGGAAATAAGATGTTTTGAGACCTACCACATAGCCAACAATCGCCATAGACCATGTCTCAATAAGCTCTCATTAATCAACAGCCTCGTATACGACAATCTTCTTATCAACCTGAACTTCGAGTAAAGAATTCCAAGCTTAGATCCGACTTCCAACCGAGCCTTTGAAGAGGCTAGTCCAAGGCCGAGGATCGCTGAAATGAGAGCAGTCGTCGCGATCTAGAGCGACCTGCTTCGATGCTTGGTTGGTCGAAGGAGTTTCTCTCTCGAAAGATATGTTGGAAGAGCAACTTGGGGGGTAGCGGTGGGGAGCCTTGCCATCGCTTTCAACCCTCTCGCCACCATCGCCAGCCCTAGGGGCCATCGCCGCCATGTTTGATCCCTCCGGTCGCCGCTTCTGACGACGCCATTGGGAAAAGCCACCGCCGCAAAGATATTAGATCACCGCTATGGTACCGCCACCCTAGGGATTTATGGTTGCTGCTTCTGATGCGATCGCCGCCTTTGGGGAAAGCCGACGCCACGGAGATCTGGTCGCCGCTACTGATGTCGCCGCCGCCGCTATAGTAATCGTCGTCCCTTGGGAGATCTGATCACCTCTACAATCGTCGCCGCCTTTCGCCGGGGGAGAAAGCCGACGCCGCAGGAGTTAGATCGCCTTAGGGAGATATAGTTGTCGCTATAGTACCGTCCCCTAGATTCGGGCCGCCGCCGCAAGAAGGCCGCCCTTGGGAGATCTGATTACGCTATGCTGGTCGTCGTCGCCTTCTGCCGGGGAGAAAGCCAATGATGCAGGAGTCGGATCGTCCCAGGGAGATCTGGTCGCCGCTATATATTCGGAAGCTATTTTACTCCTTAATGCCCCAATTACAAATGACTTAAAGACAACACATACAATTTCGTCATTTGTAATCGGGGCTATTTCACTCCTTAATGCCCCAATTACAAATGACGAAATTGTATGTGTCGTCTTTAAGTCACCAAAGCACAAAAGCCCAGGTCCAGATGGATTTCCAGCTGAATTTTACCAAACTGCTTGGTCTATTATTGGAAATGATGTGATCAAGGCTTGCCAACATTTTTTCTCTTCAGGTCATATTCTTAGAGAGATGAATTGCACTTTTATTTCCTTAATTCAAGAATGCAGGGGCTGATTCACTAGAGAACTATCGACCCATATCATTATGCAACTTTATTTACAAGATCATCTCCAAAGTATTAGCAAATAGAATGCAAAAGATAATACACAAGATCATTAGCCCAAATCAAGTCAAGCTTTCATCAAAGGGAGAAGTATACATCATAACATTTTGCTTGCTAATGACTTGGTCAAAGATTTGTATTCAAAAGCAAGAGGGACAAAAATATGTTTTAAAGCTGATTTACTAACGCCTTCATTCAGTTAATAGAAAGTTTATCTATAAGATGCTCCTCGATATGAACTTCCCACAAAGAATGGGTTAATTGGATTCAATCTTGCCTAGAAACTCCAAAGTTTTCGATACTCTTTAATGGCTCACCAATTGGTTTTTTTTGGGAGCACGAATGGCATCCCACAAGGTGATCCACTCTCTCCCAGATCTTTTTTTACTATTGCGATGGAAGGACTTAGTGTATGTTGGAACACGCGGTCTTAAATGGCAGCATTAAGGTACCCATTGTTTGGTTCTGTTCATATATCACATATAACATTTGCAGATGACTTACTTATCTTTCTCCAAAATGAACCAACTTCAAGAAAGAACCCGCTACTATTATGAATGACTTTGGTATGGTTTCGGACTTCGCTTAAATCATGCGAAAAAGTAAAGTATATATGAGCCCTTACGTTGAGGATAATGTCTTTATTGCACAAACTTTGGGGTTAGTGAGGGAAGCTTGCCAGCCTTTATTTGGGTCTCCCCGCTCATATCCACAAGCATTCACAAAACCCAATCACACCTATCTTACAAAAAAAATAAAGAATAGAATTTCTTCTTGGAAAAATAGGTTTCTATCAAAAGCGGATGACTCGAACTCATCCGTTTCGATTGCACTCCTACTCTATATATTGGTGTAATGCATTTCTTCTACCTGCTGGACTTCTCCAAGATATTGAACGGTTATTAATGAACTTTTTCTGGAATGGCACAAATGATAAGGCAATGCATATGGTAAATTGGGATAGCATTTGCAAACCGAAAGAGGAAGGGGGGCTAAACTTGAGAAATACTAGAGATTGGAATCAAGCATGTCTGGTGCAGCAATTGTGGGATCTTTTGCAAAACAAATGTTCCTTATGGTCACATTGGGTTTTTTTTTTTTTGTTTGGTGTTGGTCACATTGGGTTTCTGCTAGGTATCTTTCAAAAGAATCAATCTGGGAAATTTCAACAAGAACATACCACTCTACAGCTTGGAAAGGAATTTTAAAGGCAAGGAATTGGCTAATCAAACACATGTCCTATGCAATCTCTTCTGGAACTAGTACTAATATGTGGTACGATCCTTGGGTGAATGGGAAGAGTATATTTCAATTATATGGTGACGTATCACTTAAAAGATCTTGGGGCTCCCAAAGATTGGAAGGTTTCTCGAAGTTCATTGCTAACGGCACTGTGTCTCCCTAATCCTATTTCTCCCGAAATGTTATCACTTTGGCCAACTATTATAGCTATTCCAATCACGAACAACTCTTCGATATACTTATTTGGCCTCATAACAATGGCAAATTTAGTGCCACATCCGCATGGAATCAAATTAGGCAAAGAAATAACAAGTGGGTCCCAAGCGGTTGGACATGGGATCGAATCGATCACAAAGACATTCCTTATGTACATGGCAGGCCCTTCTCAATAAACTACCTACAATAGACAATATGAAAAGAAGAGGTATCTATCATGTTAACCGATGCTCCTTTGTATGCAACAAGAAGAAACTATTGACCACCTCTATTTTGCTTGTGATTATACAAAATGGATATGGAAGGAGATTCTCCAAATGATTTGAACTCAATAGATCACCCAACCAAACTTGCACCAAGAACTAGGCTAACTCATGCAATGTTTCTCAAGAAAAGGGCCTCTCATACAACCGGCAAAGGTTACTTTCAGATGCTTATTTGGTGAATGTGGAAGGAGAGATGTAACAGAATCTTTGAATGTCAACACACAAACAATGCTCACTATTGAAAGAGATTATTAGAGACTCAAGATCCTGATGGAGCAAGATCTCAAAACGGAAAGCACTTTACCCAAAGAGAAAAATATATTTTTATCAATTTTAATTTTGCTATTAGCTAAAGATCTTGGGAATGATGCCAAATTTTGATATATCTAGATAAACATTTTCTATTTTGATTATAATTAGGAGTTATAGTCTACAACATGTGTAGTCATAACTATCGCATTCTATGAGTTACATGGCTTTGTCTATGACTTGTATAGATAAAGTTATTTGTAGAAACTTTACATATAATCAATTTACTTTTACTTACCAAAAAAAAAAACTTTGCAGAAAGGAACTAATGTCTTTGCAACATGAGCTGCAACTTCAGCCAAATGATGAAAATATTATCTACAAAGAGGTAGAAGCCAGAAATAACTTCATGCAAGCCTTAAAACAGGAGGAAAGTTTTGCAAAGCAGAAGTCTCGACAACATTGGCTTACGCTTAGGGGATTCCAATACAAAATTTTTCTATGCTTCAATTGCTACTCGAAGGGCTATTAACCGACGAAGAAATGCAGAGACAAAGATGATAATCTTATTGAGAAGTTGGATGAGGTTAAAGCACACACAAAGCAATTTTTTTTTTTTTATTACTCAATCAAGCTGGGAAACCTAATAACATTCATGTGGAGCCAACTAGAAAACTTGATTCGAAGCTATTTCAATCCTCAATGCCCCAATTACGATGAGACGAAATTGTATGTGTTGTCTTTAAGTCACCAAAGCACAAAAGCCCAGTCCCGGATGGATTTCCAAATGAATTTTACCAAACCGCTTGGTCTATTATTGGAAATGATGTGATCAAGGCTTTGCCAACATTTTTTTCTCTTCAGGTCATATTTTTAGAGAGATGAATTGCACTTTTATTTCCTTAATTCAAGAATGCAGGGTGATTCACTAGAGAACTATCGACCCATATCATTATGCAACTTTATTTACAAGATCATCTCCAAAGTATTGGCAAATAGAATGCAAAAGGTAATACATAAGATCATTAGCCCAAACCAAGCTGCTTTCATCAAAGGGAGAAGTATACATCATAACATTTTGCTTGCTAATGACTTGGTCAAAGATTTGCATTCAAAAGCAAGAGGGACAAAATATGTTTTAAAGTGATTTACTGAAAGCCTTCGATTCAGTTAATAGGAAGTTTATCTATAAGATGCTCCTCGATATGAACTTCCCACAAAGAATGGGTTAATTGATTCAATCTTGCCCGAAACTCCAAAGTTTTCGATACTCTTTAATGGCTCACCAATTGGTTTTTTTTGGGAGCACGAATGGCAACCGACAAGGTGATCCACTCTCTCCTCAGATCTTTTACTATTATTGGAAGGACTTAGTCTGTATGTTGGAACACGCAGTCTTAAATGGCAGCATTAAGGTACCCATTCTCGGTTCTCGTTCATATATCACATATAACATTTGCAGATAACTTACTTATCTTTCTCCAAAATGAACCAACTTCAAGAAAGAACCCGCTACTATTATGAATGACTTTGGTATGGTTTCTGACTTCAGTTAAATCATGCTAAAAAGTAAAGTATATATGAGCCCTTACGTTGAGGATAATGTCTTTATTGCACAAACTTTGGGGGTTAGTGAGGGAAGCTTGCCGCCTTCCTTATTTGGGTCTCCCGCTCATATCCACAAGCATTCACAAAACCCATCACAAATTTATCTTGCAAAAAAAAATAAAGAATAGAATTTCTTCTTGGAAAAATAGGTTTCTATCAAAAGCAGGACGACTCGAACTCATCCGTTCTAAGTATTGCACTCCTACTCTATATATTGGTGTAATGCATTTCTTCTACCTCATGGACTTCTCCAAGATATTGAACGGTTATTAATGAACTTCTTTTGAATGGCACAAATGATAAGGCAATGCATATGGTAAATTGGGATAGCATTTGCAAACCGAAAGATGAAGGGGGCTAAACTTGAGAAATACTAGAGATTGGAATCAAGCATGTCCGTGCAAAGAATTGTGGGATCTTTTGCAAAACAAATGTTCCTTATGGTCACATTGGGTTTCTGCGCTAGGTATCTTTCAAAAGAATCAATCTGGGAAATTTCAACAAGAACATACCACTCTGCAGCTTTGAAAGGAATTTTAAAGGCAAGGAATTGGCTAATCAAACACATTTCCTATGCAATCTCTTCTGAACTAGTACTAATATGTGGTACGATCCTTGGGTGAATGGGAAGAGTATATTTCAATTATATGGTGACAGAATCACTTAAAAGATCTTGGGGCTCCCAAAGATTGGAAGGTTTCGAAGTTCATTGCTAATCTGCACTTCGTGTCTCCCCTAATCCTATTTCTCCTAAATGTTATCACTTTGGCCGACAATTATAGTTATTCCAATCATGAACAACTCTTCAGATAAACTTATTTGGCCTCATGACAATGGCAAATTTAGTGCCACATCCGCATGGAATCAAATTAGGCAAAGAAATAACAAGTGGGTCCCAAGCAGTTGGACATGGGATCGACCGGGATCACAAAGACATTCCTTATGTACATGGCAGGCCCTTCTCAATAAACTACCTACAATAGACAATATGAAAAGAAGAGGTATCTATCATGTTAACCGATGCTCACTTTGTATGTAACAAGAAGAAACTGTTGACCACCTTTATTTTGCTTGTGATTATACAAAATGGATATGGAAGGAGATTCTCCAAATGATTTGAACTCAATAGATCGCAAACCACCAAACTTGCACCAAGAACTAGGCTAACTCATGCAATGTTTCTCAAGAAAAGGGCCTCTCACAAACCGGCAAAGGTTACTTTCGGATGCGCTATTTGGTGGATGTGGAAGGAGAGATGTAATGTAATCTTTAAATGTCAACACACAAACAATGCTCAGCTATATTGAAGAGATTGTTAGAGACTCAAGATCCCGTGTGGAGCAAGATCTTAAAACGAAGCACTTTACCCAAAGAGAAAAAATATATTTTTATCAATTTTAATTTTGTTATTAGCTAAAGATCTTGGGAAATGATGCCAAATTTTGATATATCCGGATAAACATTTTCTATTTTGATTATAATTAGGAGTTATAGTCTACAACATGTGTAGTCATAACTATCGCATTCGCACTCTATGAGTTACATGGCTTTGTCTATGACTTGTATAGATAAAGCTATTTGTAGAAACTTTACACATAATCAATTTACTTTTACTTACCAAAAAAAAAAAAAGAAAAAAAAAAAAAAAAGAATGCAAATCTTTGACCAAGTCATTAGCAAGCAAAATGTTATGATGTATACTTCTCCCTTTGATGAAAGCAGCTTGGTTTGGGCTAATGATCTTGTGTATTACCTTTTGCATTCTATTTGCCAATACTTTGGAGATGATCTTGTAAATAAAGTTGCTTAATGATATGGGTCGATAGTTCTCTAGTGAATCACCCCATTCTTTCTTGAATTAAGGAAATAAAAGTGCAATTCATCTCTAAGAATATGACCTGAAGAGAAAAAAATGTTGGCAAGCCTTGATCACATCATTTCCAATAATAGACCAAGCAGTTTGGTAAAATTCAAATTTTGAAATCCATCCGACCTGGGCTTTTGTGCTTTCGTGACTTAAAGACAACACATACAATTTCTCACCATCCAGAATTGGGGCATTGAGGATTGAAATAGCTTCCTAATCAAGTTTTCTAGTCGGCTCCACATGAATGTTATTAGGTTTCCCAAATTTGATTGAGTAAGAATAAAAAATTGCTCTGTGTGTGCTTTAACCTCATCCAACTTCTCAATAAGATTATCATCTTTGTCTCTCGCATTTGTCGATACATGGTTAATAGCCCTTCGAGTAGCAATTGAAGCATAGAAAAATTTTGTATTGGAATCCTAAGTAAGCCAATGTTGTCGAGACTTCTGCTTTGCAAAACTTTCCTCCTATTTTAAGGCTTGCATGAAGTTATTTCGGCTTCGCCTCTTTGTAGATAATATTTTCATCATTTGGTCGGTTGCAGCTCATTTTGCAATGACAATAGTTCCTTTCTGCAAAGTTGAACTCTGGTGTTAATATTGGCAAAAGTATTTGTATTCCACTCCTTTAGTGCTGCTTTACAGGCTTTGAGCTTTTGACATAAGATGTAAGGGGGGGATCCATGCACATTAATATTCCAAGCAGATATGATAACATCAAGAAATTGAGGATGAGTACTCCACATGTTAAAGAATCTAAACAGTTTCTTGCCTCTTGGTGTCGCTTTTTCTGCGTGTATATACATAAAAGAATGGTTCGAAAACAAAGGAGCACCATACTCAAGAAGTGAATCTGGGTAAACTGTTAACCATTCATGATTAATCAAACACCTATCAAGTCGAGCCATTGTTTTTCTGTTAGCAGCACCTTGATTACTCCAGGAGAGCCAATTACCCACAGATTTCATATCAAACAATGCTGCAGTGTCAATGTAATCATTGAACTTTTGAAGTCGGCTTTCCAAAGTTGTCTACCACCCTGTTTTTCATTTGTGTACCGAATAGTATTAAAGTCTCCAAGAACAATCCAAGGTACATTGAGACAGCCATTTACAATATTAGTCGTCGGACCAAAGAGTATTTCTTTTTCTTGCATACTGTTTGAAGCATATATACCAAAGAAATTGAATTGACAGCTATTCTTTTTATCCTCTACCTTAAGATGAATGAATTGATCAAGAGCAGAAATAAACCAAGCATTAATAGAGTTAGGATGCCATAAGACCCATATTCTACCAAAAGTGTCATTTGAGTCATTGGTAAACAGTTCTCGTCCGCCATATTAAATTCTTTTGAGCTTGAACGCTACGATTGTTTAATTTTGATTCCACTAGAATAACAATATCACATGCGGCACTGATTATTCTATTGATCTCCGACATTTCTCCGGCTTATTAAGTCCGCGAACATTCCAGCATGTTATCTTCATTAGTAAAAGATAGTAAGGTATTCATCCTACGACTTTGGATGGATTGTACCATCCTTTTTCTTATCTTTCAGTTTTGTATTTTCATCCCAATTAATATCCTTACCTTTTATGGCTTTATTCCTATATTTATCCACTTCATCTACAAATTTGCAGATTTTTAAACTTTAAAATACCTTGAATCATGTGGTCTTGATTGGCGTGGTTTGTTGAAGCTCGATAAGATTGTTGCATCACAATATCCCGGATAGTACTTGTTGGAGCAAATCGCTAGAGAGGTTTGTTGGAGCATGAGTTTGTTGAGAGACGTAATATCCTTGTTGGCAATATTTGTTGTGGCTTTGAGTTTGTTGAGGAATAATATCCTTGCTAGCTTAGATTTGCTTGGACCCGAGTTCGTTGAGCTAGTGTGGATGGATCCGATGATATTGGAAGAGATGAAGTTCGTGACTTATGTTTTTCCCCGTCCACTAGTACCATGGGAAACCTCTCTCTTGTGGAAGGCTCGACATTATAGGTACGAGATAAAGTTTTGGAATTGTCCTTCGTCCACGGGCTTTCCTTTGCGAGTCGGAATGCTCAATAGTTTTTTGCCACCATCGGTGTCGCTGCCATTAGAGAAGAATCACTTTGTTCTTTGGCGCTTTGACGTGGTCGATAGACCTTTGGTTGGATTTGGGGTTTGTGACAAGCTCCATTTGGATGACCAAAAGATAAGCAACGCCGACATCATTGTGGCTTCTAGGAATATGAGACATGTACCTTCCGAAAGTGTTCCCGTCAAGATCACGATAGAAAACCTCATTAGGAAGATCTTCATCGGAAGAAACCAGCACACATGCTCGTGCAAATGCTAATCTCGCCCGAAGCTGCTATTGCTTTGTCGATATAGAGTGGTGTCCCGAGTGCTGCATAACTTTGCAATAAAACGCCGACTCAAAGATGTAGAGGCAGTCCTTGAAAGGATACCCATAATGGAATAGATCAGAGGCTATCTAACTCCAAACGGACATCGAGACCAACGTCAGAGAATCATTGGATGACCATGGATAGTCCGTAATCCTTCGAGGATTCGCTACAAATCTTCTTCGAGTATAGCTTGCAAACAAAGAATCCGTTCTCCAAAGATATGAAGATCAAATGACGATATTCCCCATCGAAGTTTTGATAAATGAGGATAGTGGGAAATAAGATGTTTTGAGACCTACCACATAGCCAACAATCGCCATAGACCATGTATCAATAAGCTCTGCTGAATCAACGGTCTCGATACGAAATCTTCTTATCACCTGAACTTCGGAGTAAAGAATTCCAAGCTTAGATCTGGACTTCCAACCGAGCCTTGAAGAGGCTAGTCCAAGGCCGAGGATCGCTGGAAATGAGAGCAGGTCGTCATGATCTAGAGCGCCGACCGCCCCGATCTTTGGTTAGTCGAAGAGTTTCTCTCGGAAAAGATATGTTGGAAGAGCAACTTGGGGGTAGTGGTAGGGAGCCTTGCCATCATTTCAACCCTCTCGCCACCATCGCCAGCCCTAGGGGCCATCGCTGCCATGTTTGATCCCTCTAGTCGCCGCCACTGAAACGACGCCATTGGGAAAAGCCACCACTGCAGTATATTAGATCGCCGCTATGGTACCATCACCCTAGGGATTTATGGTTGATGCTACAAATGTCGCCGCCCTTGGGGAGAAGCCGACGCCACGGAGATCTGGTCGCTGCTACAGTGTCGCCACCGCCGCTACAGATCTGTCGCCCTGAGAGATCTGATCAACTCTACAGTGTCGCCGCCTTTCGCTTCGCCGGGGAGAAAGCCGACGCTACAGGAGTTAGATTGCCTTTAGGGAGATATGGTTGTCGCTACAGCATCGCCGCCCTAGATCAGGGCGCCGCCGCTACGATGGCCGCCTTTGGGAGATCTGATCACCGCTACAGTGCCGTCGCCCTTCGCCCGTGGGAGAAAGCCAACGATGCAGGAGTCGGATCGTCCTAGGGAGATCTGGTCGCCGCTATAGTACCGTCACCCTAGATCTGGTCGCCGCTACAGTATCGCCGCCCGCCGCTACAGTATCGTCACATCTGTTTGATTTGGTAACGAGAGGCAGCACCCAGCTGAGTTTAAGCATATAAATAAGCGGAGGAGAAGAAACTTACAAGGATTCCCTTAGTAACGGCGAGCGAAATGGGATCAGCCCAGCTTGAGCCGCCCGATTCTCAAGCTGGGCTGATCCCGGTTCGCTCACCGTTACTAAGGGAATCCTTGTAAGTTTCTTCTCCTCCGCTTATTTATATGCTTAAACTCAGCGGGTAGCCCCACCTGCCCTCGGTGTCGCCGTCCCGGCATCGACTCGCACCACGACTTGGGTCCTCGAGGCCTCGCCCGGTCCCGGCGGCACGACGACGACGGCTCACACAAGGCATCCACCACGCGTCGTGTTTGACAACCATCGACGGCCCGCTCTTGCCAACCGCACCTTCCGCAAGACGGGGCCATCCTCCGCGTTAGCCCCCCTCGAGGGGAGCAACGACGGCGCCGAAAGCGTGGACGCCCAGCGCGTGTTCTTTAGCCGGATGGCCTCGGGCGCAACTTGCGTTCAAAGACCCGATGGTTCACGGGATTCTGCAATTCACAACACGATCGCATTTCGCCACGTTCTTCATCGATGCAAGAGCCGAGATATCCGCTTGCCGAGAGTCGCCCATCGGGGTCACCGCCGGAATTGTAGCCTACTGCATGCAGCGAGGCCCTCCGACTTCGATGTTCGTGTTCCTTTACGCTATCCGCCGGGGTTGTGGTTCATCCCCTCGGTCGTCCGCCCGGGGCGGGCCGCATTATTCGGGGTGTTGTCGGACGAGCCCGGCGAGCAATCGTTGATGCATTCACGGTCGTCCTCGCCGAGGGGTCTCGACAATGATCCTTCCGAGAGTTCACCTACGGAAACCTTTGTTACGACTTCTCCTTCCTCTAAATGATAAGGTTCGGTGGATTTCTCGCGACGTCACGGGCGGCGAACCGCCTCCGTCGCCTCGATCCAACACTTCATCGGACCATTCAATCGGGTAGGAGCGACGGGCGGTGTGTACAAAAAGGCAGGGGCGTAGTCAACGCGAAGCCGATGACTCGCGCTTACTAGGAATTCCTCGTTGAAAACCAACAATTGCAATGATCTATCCCCATCACGATGAAATTTTCAAAGATTAACCGCCCGTCGGCCAAGGCTATAGACTCGTTGAATATATCAGTGTAAGCGCCGCGGCGCCCGTAACATCTAAGGGCATCACGCACTGTTATTGCCTCAAACTTTCGTAGGCCTAAACGGCCATAGTCCCTCTAAGAAGTCGGGTCGCGAGGGATGCCTCTCAGTAGCTAGTTAGCGGCTGAGGTCTCGCTCATTATCGGAATTAACCGCACAAATCGCTCCACCAACTAAGAACGGCCATGCACCACCACCCATAGAATCAAGAAAGAGCTCTCGCCTATCAATCCTTGCTATGTCCGGACCTGGTAAGTTTCCCCGTGTTGAGTCAAATTAAGCCGCAGGCTCCACTCCTGGTGGTGCCCTTCCGTCAATTCCTTTATGTTTCAGCCTTGCGACCATTCTCCCCCCGGAACCCAAAGACTTTGATTTCTCAAAAGGTGCCGACGGAGTCCTAAGAGCAACATCCGTCGATCCCTAGTCCGCATCGTTTATGGTTGAGACTAGGACGGTATCTGATCGTCTTCGAGCCCCCAACTTTCATTCTTGATTAATGAAAACATCCTTGGCAAATGCTTTCGCAATGGTTCGTCTTTCATAAATCCAAGAATTTCACCTCTGACTATGAAATACGAATGCCCCCGATTGTCCCTCTTAATCATTACTCCGATCCCGAAGGCCAACACAATAGGACCGAAATCCTGTGATGTTATCCCATGCTAATGTATCCAAAGCGTGGGCTTGCTTTGAGCACTCTAATTTCTTCAAAGTAACAGCGCCGGAGGCACGACCCGGCCAGTTAGGGCCGGGCACGCATCGCCGACAGAAGGGATGGGACGACCGGTGCACACCGCGAGGCGGACCAACCGACCCGTCCCAAAGTCCAACTACGAGCTTTTTAACTTGCCCTCCAATGGATCCTCGTTAAGGGATTTAGATTGTACTCATTCCAATTACCAGACTCGAAGAGCCCGGTATTGTTATTTATTGTCACTACCTCCCCGTGTCAGGATTGGGTAATTTGCGCTACCGCTGCCTTCCTTGATGTGGTAGCCGTTTCTCGTGCTCCCTCTCCTAATCGAACCCTAATTCTCCGTCACCCGTCACCACCATGGTAGGCCCCTATCCTACCATCGAAAGTTGATAGGGCAGAAATTTGAATGATGCGTCGCCGCACAAGGGCCGTCATGATCCGTCGAGTTATCATGAATCATCGGAGCAAATGGGCAAAGCCCACGTCAGCCTTTTATCTAATAAATGCATCCCTTCCTGAAGTCGGGGTTTGTTGCACGTATTTTTTTTTTTGGTAAGTAAAAGTAAATTGATTATGTGTAAAGTTTCTACAAATAGATCTAGGGCGGCGGTACTGTAGCGGCGACCAGATCTAGGGCGACGGTACTATAGCGGCGACCAGATCTCCCTAGGACGATCCGACTCCTGCATCGTTGGCTTTCTCCCACGGGTGAAGGGCTTACGGCATCAGAGCGGTGATCGATCTCCCAAGGGTGACGCCATCAGAAGCGGTGGCGCCCGCATCTAGGGCTTACGGTCATCAGAAGCGACAACCATATCTCCCTAAAGGCGATCTAACTCCTGCAGCGTCGGCTTTCTCCCACGGCGAAGGGCGGCGACACTATATAGAGGTGATCAGATCTCCCAAGGACGACAAGATCTTGAAGCGGCGGCGACGACACAGTAGCAGCGACCAGATCTCCGTGGCGTCCGGCTTCTCCCAAAGGGCGACGATCTCAGTAGCAGCAACCATAAATCCCTAGGGTGACGGTACCATAGCGGCGATCTAATATACTGCAGCGGTGGCTTTTCCCAATGGCGCCGTTTCAGAAGCGGCGACGAGAGGATCAAACATGGCAGCGATGGCCCCTAGGGCTGGCGATGGTGGCGAGAGGGTTGAAACGATGGCAAGGCTCCCTACCGCTACCCCCCAAGTTGCTCTTCCAACATATCTTTTCCAGAGAGAAACTCCTTGTTGAATCTCGGATTTTGATGATAAAATCAATTGATAGGTTATTTGATCTAATCCATATTATTGAGTTAAGTGTGAAGGATTAACTACGATAAACAGAAAACACAAAGCAAGAATACCGGAGTCGAGTTTGATGAACCTTTAAGAGTTCGATGAATCGTCGGAGATATCACGAACCAACCGAGAAGAAATCGAAATCTGTTGGAAGTTCAGCCAAGAGATCGTCGGAGGTTCACAGAGATCACCGAGAAGTCTCAAATACTTTTAAAGTCATCACAAGTTCGGGAGCGTGCTTGGACCCGTCGAAGGAAGTTCGTCGAAAAGCTCGTCGGAACAAAACTTGACGTTCATGGTTAATAAATTGCTTAAGATGTGTTTTGTTATGTAGTTCACTTGTAATTAGGATTAGGATTAAGAAGATAAGCCTATATCCCTGTTAGGGCCAACTGGGACCAAAGTCGAGTTGGTTTGGGCTAAAAGAAAGCCAAACCAAGTGAATCGGAGAGCGGTGGAACCGGTGGCTTTGGAAGGATTCTCTCCCTCTGAAGTTGGCGTGGCACCACCAAAGACCCAACGCTTGGCGGTGGCACCGCTATCGAAGCGTGGCACCGCCAAAGATCGGGAACCCAAAGAGGATTTGATTTTGGAGCCCAAATTTTGGAGCCCAAATTTGAATTCTCTTGAGGCCTATAAATACCCCTCAAATCTCAGCTGAGATTACAACCTTTTGAGCAGCAAGAGTTTGAGAGAAAGATCTTAGAAAAGTGTTAGCTTGCTTTCGCTTTCAATCTGCTAGTGTTCACCTCATCTCTTCTCGAAAATCTGTAAGAGAGTGAACTGCTTGTAAAGAGTTGTAAGAGGGTATTTACCCTTCCATTTCAAGAAGCTTGCTAGTGGAAGGTGGGAGCCTCATCGAAGAGGGGCCTCACAAGTGGAGTAGGTCATTTGACCAAACCACTCTAACATCAGTGATCTGTGGTTTCGCTTTCATTATTGTTATTTATATTATTGCAAATCTTCTTATATGCTCTAGTTCCTTATTACTTTTGTGCGCAAGATATTTAAGAATACGCTTTCAAGTTTAAACTTGTCAAGTTCCGCTCTCTTCATACTAAAGATTTTTCAAAAAACCCAAGTTTTTATCCGCGCACTAATTCACCCCCTTAGTGTGCTGCTCATCCTAACAATTGGTATCGAGCGAGGTTATCTCTCATATTTGGTTTAATACCCAAGAGAGATGGCTTACTCCGCATGCAAGAGGGCCATTCTATCACTTTCCCACCTATGTTTAATGGGTCGGATTACAATGTATTGGAAGACTTCGAATGAGGATCTTCCTTATTTCTATGGATTTCGAGCTTTGGACTATTGTTGAAAACGGATTTCAAAAAATCTTCTCTTCCGATGAGCTTAATGGAATGAATCGGAGAAGAAGGTTTTTGCTTTAAATGCAAAGGCTATGAATGCCTTGTTTTGTGCACTAGACAAAAACGAATTTAATCGTGTTTCAATTTGTGATTCGGCTTTTGATATTTGGAGAACTCTTGAAGTCACTCATGAAGGCACTAGCCGAGTGAAAGAGTCCAAAATCAACATTCTTGTGCACTCTTACGAACTTTTCCGAATGAAACCAAGTGAGTCCATCGGAGACATGTACACCCGGTTTTACGGATGTCATCAATGGACTCAAAGCTCTTGGTAAAGATTTTACTAACTTTGAACTAGTAACTAAAATCTTAAGATCCCTCCCTAAAAGTTGGGATCCAAAAGTTACGGCCATTCAAGAGGCCAAAGACCTTAAAATATTTCCTCTTGAAGAACTCATTGGGTCTCTAATGACCTACTTAAATGACATGTCAAGCTCATGACGAAGCTCGAGAACCCCTTCCAAAGAACAGGAAGGATATGGCACTCAAATCACAAGAAGACCACTTGAAAGGAACATCAAGTGATGAGGACAGTGACAATGACATTGCACTTTTGACTCAAAAATTCAAAAAATATTTAAGGAAGAACAAATTTAAAAATAATACAAAAAATAAATCTGAACAAAAGAAGGACCAAGTGATTTGCTATGAATGCAAAAAACCGACACTACAAGAACGATTGCCCTCAAGCCAAAAAAAGAAACACCAAAGAAGAAGGCTCAAGGCAACATGGGATGACTCAAGCACATCCAAGAAGAGGAGTCCAACACCGAAAGCAAGTTGCTCACTACGCCCTAATGGCCTTCAAGAAGACGAACGGATTTAATTAATGCAGATTTACCTTATCATGATTTATTAAATGCTTTCCATGAGTTATTTGATGAATGTAAGACAATTAGTAGAAAATACAAATTGCTAAGAAAGGAGCATGATAGTCTTACGTGTGCTTTTGATAAATTAAAAACTGAATATCATGATTGTCTAGCTCAATGTGTTAAATGCCATGATTTAGAAACTCTCCAAAATGAGAACTTAGTACTTAAGGACACCTTGAAGAAATTCGAGGTAGGTAGCAAGTCCTTAAACATGATCCTTACAAATAAGGGTCACGTTCCTAAAAGGAGTGGAATCGGATTTGTGAGAAGTACTCACCAAAATCCAACCACCTTCAATTAAAGGTCCTATCTTACATGTTCAACATCAAAGCAATTGCAACTTTTGTTGCAAATATGGACATATAACTTACCAATGTCCATTCAAGAAAATTAGTCCTAACAATTGATTTGGGTTCCTAAAGGAACCATGATCAAGTCTATGCAACATGATAAACAAGTTAGATTGGTTTTGAGGCACCCAAAAGTAAATGGGTACCTAAAAATAATTCCTTCTTGTAGAAACATACACCATCACATGCTAGGAGCAAAAGATGGTATCTTGATAGTGGATGCTCAAGGCATATGACCGGAGATCCATCCCAATTCACCAAGCTCACTAGCATGGATTTAAGGCTATGTCACCTTCGAGACAACAACAAAGGCAAAATCATTGGCAAGGGAACCATAGGTAACAAATCAAGTTTTTCCATTGATGATGTGTTACTAGTTGATGAATTAAAACATAATCTATTGAGCATTAGTCAATTATGCGATAGAGGTTATATCGTTAGATTTGAATCAAATATTTGCATTATTGAAAAACCAAATCATAACATGACTATGATTGCTTTAAAACAAAATAATGTCTATACCATCAATCTTGATGAACTAAGTAATGAAATGTGTTTCTCCGCCGTAAATGATGATGCTTGGCTTTGGCATAGAGATTAGGCCATGCAAGCATGAAAACAATATCTAAAATCTCATCTCAAGAATTAGTACGAGGGATTCCGAATATAAAGTTTATTAAAGATAAGGTATGCGATGCATGTCAACTAGGGAAACAAATAAAAACAAGCTTCAAACCAAAAAATCAAATTAGCACCACTAGACCGTTACAATTGATCCATTTGGACTTATTTGGACCAATTGATACAACAAGTCTAGGTGGAAGCAAATATGCTTTTGTGATTGTGGATGACTACTCTAGATACACTTGGACCTATTTCTTAGCTCACAAAAAGTGATTGTTTCAAGTGTTTCTCAAAATTTTGTAAACTCACTCAAAACTAAAAAGGGTTCATGATTTCATCAATTGGAGTGATCATGGTGGCTAATTTCAAAACCATGACTTCCAAAATTTTTTTGTGAAGTTAATGGATACAATCATAACTTCTCCACTCCGAGAAATCCCCAACAAAATGGAGTAGTTGAAAGAAAAAAATAGAAACCTACAAGAAATGGCAAGAACTATGCTAAACGAACATAGTTTACCTAAGTATTTTTTTAGCGAGTCCGTAAATACGGCTTGCTACATCATGAATAGAGTCCTAATAAGACCTTCCTTATCAAAAAACTCCCTATGAATTATGGAATAACAAAAAAAAACAAATATTTCCTATTTTAAAGTTTTCGGTTGTAAATGCTTTATTTTAAATGAAAGGGATGCCTTAGGAAAATTTGATGCAAAAAATCCGATAAAGGCATTTTTCTTGGTTACTCTTCCGTTTCAAAAAGCTTTTTTCGGGTTTTTAATAAAAGAACCTTAGTAATTGAAGAGTCTATTCATGTAGTTTTTAACTAAGTCTCAAATTTTAAGAAAAATGATTTTGATGATGATCTTGGTTTTGATAATTTGAATTTAAATGAACCCCCCCTCAAAATAGCAACTTGGATGCACCTTCTTCCTAAATTTCCTTACCTAAGGAATGGAAGTATATAGATGCTCATCCAAAGGAGCTAATTATAGGGATACATCTAAAGGGGTTCAAACTCGTTCCTCTTTCAAGAATTTTTGCGCTAATGCTGCCTTTCTCTCTCAAATTGAACCTAAGTGCATTGACGAGGCCATAAAAGATGATTTTTGGATTATTGCAATGCAAGAGGAACTGAATCAATTTGAGAGAAACAAGGTGTGGGAGCTTGTTCCTAGACCTAGTGACCATTTAGTCATTGGTACTAAGTGGGTCTTTAGAAACAAGCAAGACGAAAATGGTATCGTGGTTAGAAACAAGGCTAGATTAGTGGCCAAAGGTTTCAACCAAGAAGAAGGTATCGACATTTAAGAAACCTTCGCTCCCGTGGCTCGATTAGAAGCCATAAGGATGCTCCTTGCCTATGCTAGTAGTTATAATTTTAAACTATTTCAAATGGATGTCAAAAGTGCCTTCTTGAATGGTTTTATTTCCGAAGAAGTATATGTCGAACAACCTCCCGGATTTGAAAATTCTCTTCTTCCCAATCATGTATTCAAATTGACTAAGGCTCTCTATGGCTTGAAACAAGCTCCTAGAGCTTGGTATGAAAGGCTTAGTTCTTTTCTTATTTTAAATAATTTTACCAAAGGCAAGGTTGATACTACACTGTTTATTAAACATTTTGAAAATAATTTTCTTTATTGTACAAATTTATGTTGATGATATTATTTTTTGGCTCTTCGGATGAATCACTATGTGAATCATTTGCCAAATCTATGAGTCTTGAATTTGAAATGAGTTTAATGGGGAATTAACTTTCTTTTAGGATTACAAATCAAACAACTTAAGGATGGTATATTTCTTAACCAATCTAAATATACATTAGAATTGTTAAAACGATTTAACATGGATAATTCAAAAGCAATAAACACCCCTATGAGTACTTCGACTAAAGTTAGATATGGATGAAAATAGTGAAAACTTTGATCAAAAAAAACATATAGGGGAATGATAGGTAGTCTACTCTACCTTACCGCTACTAGACCAGATATCATGTTTAGTGTAGGACTTTGTGCTAGGTTTCAATCAAATCCTAAACTATCTCATCTTAAAAGTGTTAAAAGAATATTTAGGTATCTTAAAGGAACTCCAAATTTAGGCTTATGGTATCCAAAATCTGAAAAATTTGATTTAATGGCCTACGCGGATGCCGATTTTGGCGGATGTAGGATAGATAGAAAGAGTACATCCGGAACATGCCAATTTTTAGGACATGCACTTGTTTCTTGGACTTCCAAGAAACAAAATTCAGTAGCACTATCTACGGCGGAAGCCGAATACATTGCTGCGAGTGCATGCTGTGCACAAGTTGTTTGGATGAAAAATACATTGGAAGACTATGGAATTCACTTTAAAAATATTCCCATAAAATGTGATAATACTAGTGCCATATGTCTCACTAAAAATCCAATTCAGCATTCTAGAACTAAGCACATCGACGTTAGGCATCATTTCATACGCGATCATGTTCTTAACAATAATGTTGTTCTAGAATTCATCGACACGAAGCATCAATTAGCAGACATATTCACAAAAGCCTTGAATGAAGATCAATTTGAATTCATTAGAAGGGAATTAGGCATGTTGAATTGTCCCTAAAATGAGCTTCACGAAAAATGACTCGTCCTTTTCCTTTCTTTTGTAGATTTGATTTCTTCTTTCTTCTTCACTTCAAAATGATCTATTAAAGTATAACTTATTATCTTGAGGGAAGCAAACAAAAAGGGGGAAAGGAAGAAAAATTTTTTTTCTTTCCTCCACGGGATGCCAGCGGTGGCACCGCCAGATCTGGCGGTAGCACCGCCTGAGCGCTCGGGCGCCAGGCGGTGACACCGCTCGGTTTGGCGGTGGCACCGACCGAGCGACCCTTATTAACCCGAGGGGTTAGGGCCGGCGGTGACACCGCCCCCAACCCGAAGAAAGCTCTCCCATCATCCTCTAACCCTCATTCTGCCTCTTAGAAGCACTGAGAAGGTCTCTTGGTGGTCCAAGCCTTCCATCTCTAAGCATAATCTCCATAAGGTAACACTTGAAATCCTTCCTTTTGATATCTCATTCCCTCTTTTCCTTTCTCTTTCCTTTGCTTATTTTTCACAATTTCATCATCATCTTGTCTAGATAATGGCTCCTAAGAGATCAAAAGGAAAAAGGATTGAAGGAGATTCATTTGACCATGATCTTTTTAGATCAAAAGAGGTAGCCCTTAGTTTTCCAAAATTTGAAAGACGAGGTATCCATAAGGGAAAATATGTTGACTTGGATGAACTAGAAGACTTAGATCCCATTAGGTATTTTGCACACCTAGAAGCTCTACCACTACTGCAACTAGATGAACCAATCTATCCGCGATTAGTTAGATTGTTCTATGCCAACCTATATGAGGACAATAATAGCCTAAGCACTTACCTTCTAGGAACACCCATTAGAATATTTGACAACACCATTTGTGAGCTAATTGGCATAACTGAAAAAGATAGAGGATGCTATTTTAAAGGTAAATGGGACGTCAACTCAATAGGAGCAACCTATACCGGGTCAGAGAAACAATCTTTGCAAATCCAAACCTTGACTTCCTACCCAAGAGTTGTGAACACTTACTGCCTTTCAACGCTAAAATTCTTCATCACATTATCACAAGCATCATATTCCCCAAACAATTTCATCTTGACGAGATAAGTCAAATTGAGATGAGTACCATGTATTGGATTATGACCGGTCGATAATTATTTTGGGTACTCAATTCGCAACACATGCAGGATATTATGGGCAAAGATACTATTCTGCCATATGGGAGGTTAATCACTAGATTTCTTCATGCCTATGACATTTGCATCCCACCCGATGAAGAATCTATTCAAAATGATAAATATAACATAATAAATAAAAACTCAAAAAAGACTTAGGTGCACCTTTAGCAATGGCATATGGGTTAGGCAGCCTAGAAGGACGGATCCAATTCCTCCACAAATAGAACACCCAAAACACCAATTCTTATGGGAAATGAATCTCCTCCTAGTCCTTTTGGCGAACGGCACCTTCACTCCTATTTCCTCATCCAAGATCGCATTATGGCAGAACTGTCTCTTAAATCACAAAGAAGAACTGATTCAAAATCAACAAGTTGAAATTTTGAAGACACTACGACAACCTGAATGAAAAAATGGATATCATGTATCAGCATTGTGGATTACCTCCTAAGGATTAAACCGATGTATCTTTTAATTTCGTTCGCTTTTTGCTTTTAAACAACAAGTTCAAAGGATAACCGATCCTTCCTTTTAGATAACCATCTTTGGTATCTTTTAAGTATGTCTTGATCTGCTTTGCTTTCTTTTGGATAAACTATTTCGGCAAATTTCAATGATAAACCTTGTTAAATGCTACTTTTTTTTTGTATGGCTTGTCTCTTTTTGTTGATGACAAAGGGGAGAAGTGATGACCTACACCATAATGATAGCATAACTTATATGGATTACAAAAACTTGTGTGATATGATTGACTTATATGCCTTGCAAAATCCTTGAAAATATCACAAGATTGATTGATCATATCGGTTATGATTTGAAATATATATTGAAAATCTTTATCTTCTTCGTCGTAGTAAAATTTGTCCCTTTTCATTTAACTTATGATTTTCATAAAAGTTTTGTATTCACTATTGTTTAAAAAGGATCACGATAAGCTCTACGGTTAGAACTTATCGGGTTATGCTTGAATCCAATGGGATGGAATTCAAGTGGTTTTATCTTCTCATAATATGGCATATAGATAGGGGGAGTTATGTTTAACTTCGTCATCAATTGATTGTCATCATCAAAAAAAAGGGAGATTGTTGAATCTCGATTTTGATGATAAAATCAATTGATAGGTTATTTGATCTAATCCATATTATTGAGTTAAGTGTGCAGGATTAACTACGATAAACAGAAAACACAAAGCAAGAATACCGAGTCGAAGTTTGATGAACCTTTAAGAGTTCGATGAATCGTCGGAGATACTGCCGAACCAACCGAGAAGAAATCGAATCTGTTGGAAGTTCGCCAAGAGATCGTCGAGGTTCGCAGAGATCACCGAAAGTCTCAGCCTACTCTTTAAAGTCATCACAAGTTCGAGCGTGCTTGGACCCCGTCGAAGGAAGTTCGTCGAAGCTCGTCGGAACAAAACTTGACGTTTATGTTAATAAATTGCTTAAGATGTGTTTTGTTATGTAGTTCACTTGTAATTAGGATTAGGATTAAGAAGATAAGCCTATATCCTGGTTAGGGGCCAACCAAATAAAAGTCGAGTTGGTTTGGGCTAAAAGAAAGCCAAACCAAGTGAACCGGAGAGCCAGCGGTGGAACCGCCGGGCTGAAAGCAACACCCGCAAAGACCACTCTTTGGGCCGGGTGACACCTCCCCGAAATGGGCGGTGGCACCGCTTGGTTGGCCGGTGGCACCGCCAAAGATCGGGAACCCAAAGAGGATTTGATTTTTGGAGCCCAAATTTGAATCCTCTTGAGGCCTATAAAATACCCCTCAAATCTCACCGAGATTTACAACCTTTGAGCAGCAAGAGTTTGAGAGAAAGATCATAGAAAAGTGTTAGCTTGCTTTCGTTTCAATCTGCTAGTGTTCACCTCATCTCTCTTCTCGAAAATCTGTAAGAGAGTGAACTGCTTGTAAAGAGTTGTAAGAGGGGTATTTACCCTTCCATTTCAAGAAGCTTGCTAGTGGAAGGTGGGAGCCTCATCGAAGAGGGGCCTCACAAGTGGAGTAGGTCATTTGACCCAACCACTCTAACATCGGCGTGATCTGTGGTTTCGCGCTTTCATTATTGTTGTTATTTATATTATTGCAAATCTTCTTATATGCTCTAGTTCCTTATTACTTTTGCTGCATATTTAAGAATACGCTTTCAAGTTTAAACTTGTCAAGTTCCGCTCTCTTCATACTGAAAAGATTTTTCAGAAAACCCAAGTTTTTATCCGTTGCACTAATTCACCCCCCTCTTAGTGTCGCTGATCCTAACACTCCTTCGACCAACCAAAGATCGAAGCGTGTCGCTCTTAGATCATGACAAACTGCTCTCATTTCCAGCGATCCTCGGCCTTGGACTAGCCTCTTCAAGGCTCCGGTTGGAAGTCCAGATCTAAGCTTGGAATTCTTTACTCCGAAGTTCAGTCGATAAGAAGATTGTCAGATAACGAGATTGATTGATTCAGCAGAGCTTATTGAGACATGGTCTATGGCGATTGTTGGCTATGTGGTAGGTCTCAAAACATCTTATTTCCCACTATCCTCATTTATCAAAACTCGATGGGGAATATCGTCATTTGATCTTCATATGCTTTGGAGAACGGATTCTTTGTTTGCAAGCTATACTCAAGAAGATTTGCAGCGTGAATCCTCGAAGGATTCGGACTATCCGCTCATCCAATGATTCTACGACGCTGGTCTCCCGATGTCCGCTTTTGGAGTTAGATAGCCTACGCCTATTCCATTATGGGTATCCTTTCAAGGACTGCCTCTACATCTTTGAGAGTCGACGCTTTTATTGCAAAGTTATGCAGCACTCGGGACAGCCACTCTACATCGACAAAAAGCAACAAAGAAATCGGACGAGATTAGCATTTGCACGAGCATGTGTGCTGGTTTCTTCCGATGAAGATCTTCCTAATGAGGTTTTCTATCGTGATCTTGACGGGAACACTTTCGGAAGGTACATGTCTCATATTCCCCGAAGCCACAACGATGTCGGCCGTTGCTTATCTTTTGGTCATCCAAATGGAGCTTGTCGAAGAAACCCCAAATCCAACCACAAAGGTCTATCGACCACGTCAAGCCCTCAAAGAACAAAGTGATTCTTCTCTAATGGCAGCAAGACCGATGGTGGCAAAAACTATTGAGCATTCCGACTTCATGAGGAAAGCACCATGCGACGAAGGACAATTCCAAAACTTTATCTGTACCTATAATGTCGAGCCTTCCACAACAGAGGTTTTCCGTGGTACTAGTGGACGGGAGAAACATAAGTCGAGAACTTCATCTCTTCCAATATCATTGGATCCATCCACACTAGCTCAACGAACTTCAGTCCAAGCAAATCTCGCTAGCAAGGATATTATTCCTCAACAAACTCAGAGCCACAACAAACATTGCCAACAAGGATATTCTCGTCTCAACAAACTCATGCTCCAACAAACCTCTCTCTAGCCGACTGCTCCAACAAGTACTATCCAGATATTGTGATGCAACAATCTTATCGAAGCTTCAACAAACCCTGCCAATCAAGACCACATGATTCAAGGTATTTTAAAGTTTAAAAATCTGCAAACTGTAGATGAAGTGGATAAATATAGGAATAAAGCCATAAAAGGTAAGGATATTGTGCGGGAGGAAAATACAAAACCGAAAGATAAGAAAAAGGATGGTACAATCCATCCAAAGTCGAGGGATGAATACCTTACTATCTTTTTTGATGAAGATAACATGTTGGAATGTTCATGGACTTAATAAGCCGGAGAAATGTCGGAGCTCAATAGAATAATCAAGTCTCCGCATGTGATATTGTTATTCTAGTGGAAACAAAAATTAAACAATCGCGTTCAAGCTCAAAAAGAATTTAATATGGCCGACGCAGAACTGTTTACCAATGACTCAAATGACACTTTTGGTAGAATATGGGTCTTATGGCATCCTAACACTATTAATGCTTGGTTTATTTCTGCTCTTGATCAATTCATTCATCTTAAGGTAGAGGATAAAAAGAATGGTGTCAATTCAATTTCACTTTGGTATATATGCTTCAAAACAAGATGCAAGAAAGAAATACTCTTTGGTCCGACCCGACTAATATTGTAAATGGCTGTCTCAATGTACCTTGGATTGTTCTTGGAGACTTTAATACTGTTCGGTACACAAATGAAAAAAGGGTGGTAGACAACTTTCAGAAAAGCCAGCTTCAAAAGTTCAATGATTACATTGACACTGCAGCATTGTTTGATATGAAATCTGTGGGTAATTGGCTCTCCGAGTAATCAAGGTGCTGCCAACAGAAAAAATAATGGCTCGACTTGATAGGTGTTTGATTAATCATGAATGGTTAACAGTTTACCCAGATTCACTTCTTGAGTATGGTGCTCCTTTGTTTTTTCTGACCATTCTTTAATGTATATACACGCCAGAAAAAGCGACACCAAGAGGCAAGAAACCGCTTAGATTCTTTAACATGTGGAGTGCTCATCCTCAATTTCTTGATGTTATCGATCTGCTTGGAATGTTAATGTGCATGGATCCCCCCCTTACATCTTATGTCAAAAGCTCAAAGCCCAGTAAAGCAGCACTAAAGGAGTGGAATACAAATACCTTTGGCAATATTAACACCGAGTTCAACTTTGCGAGAAAGGAACTAATGTCATTGCAACATGAGCTGCAACTTCACCAAATGATGAAAATATTATCTACAAAGAGGCGAAGCCAGAAATAACTTCATGCAAGCCTTAAAACAAGAGGAAAGTTTTGCAAAGTAGAAGTCTCGACAACATTGGCTTACGCTTAGGGGATTCCAATACAAAATTTTTCTATGCTTCAATTGCTACTCGAAGGGCTATTAACCAGACGACAAATGCAGAGACAAAGATGATAATCTTATTGAGAAGTTGGATGAGGTTAAAGCACACACAGAAAGCAATTTTTTTTATTCCTTACTCAATCAAGCTGGGAAACCTAATAACATTCATGTGGAGCCGACTAGAAAACTTGATTCGAAGCTATTTCAATCCTCAATGCCCCAATTACGATGATGATGAAAATTGTATGTGTTGTCTTTAAGTCACCAAAGCACAAAAGCCCAGTCCGGATGGATTTCCAGCTAAATTTTACCAAACTGCTTGGTCTATTATTGGAAATGATGTGATCAAGGCTTGCCAACATTTTTCTCTTCGGTCATATTCTTAGAGAGATGAATTGCACTTTTATTTCCTTAATTCAAGAATGCAGGGCTGATTCACTAGAGAACTATCGACCCATATCATTATGCAACTTTATTTACAAGATCATCTCCAAAGTATTGGCAAATAGAATGCAAAAGGTAATACACAAGATCATTAGCCCAAACCAAGCTGCTTTCATCAAAGGGAGAAGTATACATCATAACATTTTGCTTGCTAATGACTTGGTCAAAGATTTACATTCAAAAGCAAGAGGGACAAAAATATGTTTTAAAGCTGATTTACGGAAAGCCTTCGATTCAGTTAATAGGAAGTTTATCTATAAGATGCTCCTCGATATGAACTTCCCACAATGGGTTAATTGGATTCAATCTTGCCCGAAACTCCAAAGTTTTCGATACTCTTTAATAGCTCACCAATTGGTTTTTTTGGAGCACGAATGGCATCCGACAAGGTGATCCACTTTCTCCGTATCATTTTACTATTATGATGGAAGGACTTAGCTGTATGTTGGAACACGTAGTCTTAAATGGCAGCATTAAGGTACCCATTGCCGGTTCTGTTCATATATCACATATAACATTTGCAGATGACTTACTTATCTTTCTCCAAAATGAACCAACTTCAAGAAAGAACCCGGCTACTATTATGAATGACTTTGGTATGGTTTCTGGACTTCAGTTAAATCATCATGCGAAAAGTAAAGTATATATGAGCCCTTAAGTTGAGGATAATGTCTTTATTGCACAAACTTTGGGGGTTAGTGAGGGAAGCTTGCAGTTCCTTTATTTGGGTCTCCGCTCCATATCCACATTCATTCACAAAACCCATCAGCCTATATATATTGCAAAAAATGAAGAATAGAATTTCTTTTTTGGAAAAATAGGTTTCTATCAAAAGCAGGATCTACTTCGAACTCATCCGTTTCAGACATTGCACTCCTACTCTATATATTGGTGTAATGCATTTCTTCTACCTGTTGGACTTCTCCAAGATATTGAACGCGTTATTAATGAACTTCTTCCGAATGGCACAAATGATAAGGCAATGCATATGGTAAATTGGGATAGCATTTGCAAACCTAAATATGAAGGGGGCTAAACTTGAGAAATACTAGAGATTGGAATCAAGCATGTCTCAGTGCAGCAATTGTGGGATCTTTTATAAAACAAATGTTCCTTATGGTCACATTGGGTTTCTGCTAGGTATCTTTCAAAAGAATCAATCTGGGAAATTTCAACAAGAACATACCACTCTGCAGCTTGGAAAGGAATTTTAAAGGCAAGGAATTGGCTAATCAAACACATTTCCTATGCAATCTCTTCCAAACTAGTACTAATATGTGGTACGATC
>LS990920.1:21646603-21649103 GCA_900464855.2 Musa schizocarpa
GGGCAGTTCTTGTGTGCCGGGCGAACGGCGTCGCGGAGAGCAAAGCGTCAGCCATCTCAGCACTCTGGAACCCTCCGGGTGGCACAGGGCTGGATGGGGCGTTCGTATAGCAGGGACGGTGCTGCCTCTCGCCATTGCTGTCCGCCGCCGCCGCCGTTTCGCTCAGCCAAAAATGGCCAGTTTTGGCCTGTTTTTGGGCTGTTTTGGCCTGTTTTTGGGCCGTTCTTGCGTGCGTCGGTGAACGACGTGGCGAGCAAAACGTCAGCCATCTCAGCACCCTGAACCCTCCGGGTGGCACACGGCTGGATGGGGCGTTCGTATAGCAGGGACGGTGCTGCCTCTCGCCCGCTTCGCTGTCCGCCGCCGCCGCTTCGCTTCAGCCAAAAATGGCCAGTTTTGGCCCGCTTTTGGGCTGTTTTGGCCAGTTTTGGGCAGTTCTTGCGTGCCGCGGCGAACGACGTGAGCGGAGCTAAACGTCAGCCATCTCAGCACCCTGGAACCCTCCGGGTGGCACAGGGCTGGATGGGGCGTTCGTATAGTAGGGACGGTGCTGCCTCTCGCTTCGCTCGCTGTCCGCCGCTCGCCGCTCGCAAGCTCAGCCAAAAATGGCCAGTTTTGGCCCGTTCATGGGCACTTTTGGCCAGTTTTTGGGCAGTTCTTGCGTGCCGCGGCGAACGACGTGAGTGGAGCAAAACGTCAGCCATCTCAGCACCCTTGAAACCCCGGGTAGCACAGGGCTGGATAGGGCGTTCGTATAGCAGGGACGGTGCTGCCTCTCGCTTCGCTCGCTCAGCCAAAAATGGCCAGTTTTGGCCAGTTTTTGGGTAGTTCTTGCGTGCCGCGGTGAACGACGTGAGCGGAGCAAAACGTCAGCCATCTCAGCACCTTGGAACCCCCAGGTGTCACAGGGCTGGATGGGGCGTTCGTATAGCAGGGACGGTGCTGCCTCTCGCTTCGCTCGCTGTCCGCCGCTCGCCGTTCTCTCGCTCAGCCAAAAATGGCCAGTTTCGGCCCGTTTTTGGCTAGTTTTGGCTAGTTTTTGGGCAGTTCTTGCGTGCCACGGCGACCGACGCGAGCGGAGCAAAACGTCCGCCATCTCAGCACCCTGGAACCCCCCGGGTGGCACAGGGCTGGATGGGGCGTTCGTATATCAGGGACGATGCTGCCTCTCGCTTCGCTCGCTGTCCGCAGCTTGCCGCTCACTCGCTCAGCCAAAAATGGCCAGTTTTGGCCCGTTTTTGGCCAGTTTTGGCCAGTTTTTGGGCAGTTCTTGCATGCCGCGGCGAATGACGTGAGCGGGGCAAAACGTCAGCCATCTCAGCACCCTGGAACCCCCCGGGTGGCACAGGGCTGGATGGGGCGTTCGTATAGCAGGGACGGTGCTGCCTCTCGCTTCGCTCGCTGTCCTCCGCTCGCTGTTCGCTCGCTCAGCCAAAAAAGGCTAGTTTTGGCCCGTTTCTGGGCTGTTTTGGCCAGTTTTTCGGCAGTTCTTGCGTGCCGCGGTGAACGACGTGTGCGGAGAAAAACGTCAGCCATTTCAGCACCCTGGAACCCCCCGAGTGGCACTGGGCTGGATGGGGCGTTCGAGATAGCAGGGACGGTGTTGCCTCTCGCCGCTTCGCTGTCCGCCGCCGCCGCCGCCGCTCAGCCAAAATGGCTAGTTTTGGCCAGTTTTTGGGCAGTTCTTGCATGCCGCGGCGGACGACGTGAGCGGAGCAAAACGTCAGCCATCTCAGCACCCTGGAACCCCCCGGGTGGCACAGGGCTGGATGGGGCGTTCGTATAGCAGGGATGGTGCTGCCTCTCGCTTCGCTCGCTGTCCGCCGCTCGCCGCTCGCTCGCTCAGCCAAAAATGGCCAGTTTTGGCCCATTTTTGGGCTGTTTTGGCCAATTTTTGGGCAGTTCTTGCGTGCCGCGGCGAACGACGTGAGCGGAGAAATACGTCAGCCAATAATGGCCAGTTTTGGTCTGTTTTTGTCCTATTTTTGGGCTGTTTTTTCCTTCGATTGAAATCTTCTTCTTCCTTGTGTGGCCAACAATGCGTAGCTCTGTACTTCTTCATGCACGGCGGTGTCTTGTCGTCGATTGCCCTTTTTTTATCGGCCACTTGAGTCTTTGTTGTTCGTGGTTGGCGATGGGCTGTCCGATGGGATGACTGTGTCGGCATGTGAGCGGTGATGGATTTGTATGCCGCGGTGGGCTCCCTGTTTTGTGCAGTTGACCACCGACGTTGCAAGTCTCTTCAATGGTACTCTGTTCGAACGGAGATGTGTGTGTTGCCTGTACAATCTACCTAGTTCCTTTGGAAATAGACATTGTTTACCTCGCTTATCCACTTCTCATGTCTTATACGAATGAGGAGTGTCGATGTCCGTGCACCTTGTGTGTCCTCGAACGATGTCATGTCTCAGACCTCTCGTCTCGAGTGGCTCTAGTGTTCACGTGAGTGCTCTTGGATCTTGGTCGCCCTTCGACGGATGACAGCCTTCCCATCATTGCC
>LS990920.1:21656603-21714103 GCA_900464855.2 Musa schizocarpa
TTGGCCAGTTTTTGGGTAGTTCTTGCGTGCCGCGGCGAACGACGTGAGCGGAGCAAAACGTCAGCCATCTGAGCACCCTGGAACCGCCCAGGTGGCACAGGGCTGGATGGGGCGTTCGATAGCAGGGGCGGTGCTGCCTCGCTCGCCGTTGTTGTCCGCCGTCGCCGCCGCTTCAAGCTCAGCCAAAAATGGCCAGTTTTGGCCCCTTTTTTGGCCAGTTTTGGCTGGATTTTGGGCAGTTCTTGCGTGCCACGGGCGAACGGCGCGTCGAGCAAAACGTCAGCCATCTCAGCACCCAGGAACCCCGGGTGGCACAGGGATGGATGGGGCGTTCAGATATCTGGGGCGGTGCTGCCCTCGCCCGGCTCACTGTCCGCCGCTCGCCGCCGCTTCGCTCAGCTGTCCGCCGCCGCCCGCTTTCGCTCAGCCAAAAATGGCCAGTTTTGGCCCGTTTTTTAGCCAGTTTTGGCCAGTTTTTTGCAGTTCTTGCGTGCCGCGGCGAACAACGTGAGCGGAGCAAAACGTCAGCCATCGCAGCACCCTGGAACCCCCCGGGTGGCACAGGGCTGGATGGGGCGTTCGTATAGAAGGGACGGTGCTGCCTCTCGCTTTGCTCGCTGTCCACCGCTCGCTCGCTCAGCCAAAAATGGCCAGTTTTGGTTCCGTTTTTGGGCAGTTTTGGCCAGTTTTTGGGCAGTTCTTGCGTGCCGTGGCGAACAACGTGAGTGGAGCAAAATGTCAGCCATCTCAGCACCTTGGAACCCCCCGGGTGGCACAAGGCTGGATGGGGAGTTAGTATAGCAGGGACGGTGCTGCCTCTCGCTTCGCTCGCTGTCCGCCGCTCGCCGCTCGCACGCTCAGCCAAAAATGGCCAGTTTTGGCCCGTTTTTGGGCCGTTTTGGCCAGTTTTTGGGCAGTTCATGCGTGCCGCGGCGAACAACGTGAGAGGAGCAAAACGTCAGCCATCTCAGCACCCTGGAACCCCACGGGTGGCACAGGGCTGGATGGGGCGTTCGTATAGCAGGGACGGTGCTGCCTCTCGCTTCGCTCGCTGTCCACCGCTCGCCGCTCGCTCGCTCAGCCAAAAATGGCCAGTTTTGGCCCGTTTTTGGGCCGTTTTGGCCAGTTTTTGGGCAGTTCATGCGTGCCGCGGCGAACAACGTGAGAGGAGCAAAACGTCAGCCATCTCAGCACCCTGGAACCCCACGGGTGGCACAGGGCTGGATGGGGCGTTAGATAGCAGGGGACGGTGCTGCCTCTCGCTTAAGCTTCGCTGTCCACCGCTTCGCCCGCGCTTCGCTCAGCCAAAATGACCAGTTTTGGCCCGTTTTTTGGGCTGTTTTGGCCAGTTTTTGGGCAGTTCTTGCGTGCCGCGGTGAACGACGCGAAGGCGGGGCAAAACGTCAGCCATCTCAGCACCCTGGAACCCCGGGTGGCACAGGGCTGGATGGGGCGTTCAGATAGCAGGACGGTGCTGCCTCTCGCTTAGCTTCGCTGTCCGCCTTTCATGCTGGCTCGCTGTCCGGCGCTTCGCCCGGCTCACTTCGCTCATCCAAAATGGCCAGTTTTGGCCAGTTTTTGGGCAGTTCTTAATGTGTGCAACGCGCGGACGTGAGCGGAGCAAAAACGTCAGCCATCTCAGCACCCTGGAACCCCGGGTGGCACAAGGCTGGCTGGGCGTTCGATAGCAGGGACGGTGCCGCCTCTCGCCATCTCACCGTCCGCCGCTTCGCCGCTTCGCTTCGCTCAGCCAAAATGGCCAGTTTTGGCCCGTTTTTGGTCCGTTTTGGCCAGTTTTTGGCAGTTCTTGCGTGCCCGCTGGCAACGGCGTGAGCGGAGCAAAACGTCAGCCATCGCAGCACCCTGGAACCCCCCGGGTGGCACAGGGCTGGATGGGGCGTTCGTATAGAAGGGACGGTGCTGCCTCTCGCTTTGCTCGCTGTCCACCGCTCGCTCGCTCAGCCAAAAATGGCTAGTTTTGGCCCGTTTTTGGGCAGTTTTGGCCAGTTTTTGGGCAGTTCTTGCGTGCCGCGGCCAATGACGTGAGAGGAGCAAAACGTCAGCCATCTCAGCACCATGGAACTCCCCGGGTGGCTCAGGACTGGATCGGGCGTTCGTATAGCAGGGACGGTGCTGCCTCTCGCTTCGCTCGCTGTCCACCGCTCGCCGCTCGCTCGCTCAGCCAAAAATGGCCAGTTTTCGCCCGTTTCTTGGCAGTTTTGGCCAGTTTTTGGGCAGTTCTTGCGTGCCGCGGCGAACGACGTGAGCGGAGCAAAACGTCAGCCATCTCAGCACCTTGGAACCCCCCAGGTGGCACAGGGCTGGATGGGGTGTTAGTATAGCAGGGACGGTGCTGCCTCTCGCTTCGCTGGCTGTCCGCCGCTCGCCGCTCGCTCGCTCAGCCAAAAATGGCCAGTTTTGGCCCGTTTTTGGGCCGTTTTGACCAGTTTTTGGGCAGTTCTTGCGTGCCGCAGTGAACGACGCGAGCAGAGCAAAACGTCAGCCATCTCAGCACCCTGGAACCCCCCGCGTGGCACAGGGCTGGATGGGGCGTTCGTATAGCAGGGACGGTGCTGCCTCTCGCTTCGCTGTCCGCCGCTCGCCGCTCGCTCGCTCATCCAAAAATGGCCAGTTTTGGCCAGTTTTGGCCAGTTTTGGGCAGTTCTTGCGTGCTGCGGCGAACGACGCCAAGCGGAGCAAAAGCGTCAGCCATCTCAGTACCCTGGAACCCCGGGTGGCACAGGGCTGGATGGGGCGTTAGATAGCAGGGGACGGTGCTGCCTCTCGCTTCGCTCGATGTCCTTCGCTCGCTGCTCGCTCGCTCAGCCAAAAATGGCTAGTTTTGTCCCGTTTCTGGGCTGTTTCGGCCAGTTTTTGGGCAGTTCTTGCGTGCCGCGGCAAACGACGTGAGCGGAGCAAAACGTCAGCCATCTCAGCACCCTGGAACCCCCCGGGTGTCACAAGGCTGGATGGGGCGTTCGTATAGCATGACGGTGCTGCCTCTCGCTTCGCTCGCTGTCCGCCGCTCGCTCGCTCAGCCATAAATGGCCAGTTTTGGCCCGTTTCTGGCCACTTTTTGGGCAGTTCTTGCGTGCCTCGGCGAACGACGTGAGCGGAGCAAAACGTCAGCCATCTCAGCACCCTGGAACCCCCCGTGTGGCATAGGGCTGGATGGGGCGTTCGTATAGCAGGGACGGTGCTGCCTCTCGCTTCGCTCGCTGTCCGCCGCTCGCCGCTCATTCGCTCAGCCAAAAATGTTCAGTTTTGGCCTGTTTTTTTGGCAGTTTTGGCCAGTTTTTGGGCAGTTCTTGCGTGCTGCGGCGAATGACGTGAGCAAAGCAAAAATGTCAGCCAATAATGGCCAGTTTTGGTCAGTTTTTGGCCTGTTTATGGGCTGTTTTTCCTTCGATTGAAATCTTCTTCTTCCTTGTGTGGCCAACAATGCGTAGCTCTGTACTTCTTCGTGCACGGCGGTGTCTTGTCGTCGATTGCCTTGTTTTATCGGCCACTTGAGTCTTTGTTGCTCGAGGTTGGCGATGGGCTGTCCGATGGGATGACTGTGTCGGCATGTGAGCGGTGATGGATTTGTATGCCGCGGTGGGCTCCCTATTTTGTGCAGTTGACCACCGACATTGCAAGTCTCTTCAATGGTACTCTGTTCAAATGGAGATGTGTGTGTTGCCTATACAATCTACCTAGTTCCTTTGGAAATAGACATTGTTTACCTCGCTTATCCACTTCTCATGTCCTATACGACTGAGGAGTGTCGATGTCCGTGCACCTTGTGTGTCCTCGAACGATGTCATGTCTCAGACCTCTCGTCTCGAGTGGCTCCAGTGTTCACGTGAGTGCTCTTGGATGCAGTGGATAAGAATGTACCATGGGTCTTTGGACTCTTGGCACATGATCGGTTGGCTTTCTTGGTCGCCCTTCGACGGATGACAGCCTTCCCATCATTGCCCCCCTTTCCCTTGTAGTAATGGGTCGGCATGGTGGGCTTGGCGTCGTAGAGGACGTGCTACCTGGTTGATCCTGCCAGTAGTCATATGCTTGTCTCAAAGATTAAGCCATGCATGTGTAAGTATGAACTATTTCAGACTGTGAAACTGCGAATGGCTCATTAAATCAGTTATAGTTTGTTTGATGGTAAGTGCTACTTGGATAACCGTAGTAATTCTAGAGCTAATACGTGCAACAAACCCCGACTTCCGTAAGGGATGCATTTATTAGAAAAAAGGCTGACGTGGGCTTTGCCCGCTGCTCCGATGATTCATGATAACTCGACGGATCGCACGGCCCTTGTGTCGGCGACGCATCATTCAAATTTCTGCCCTATCAACTTTCGATAGTAGGATAGGGGCCTACCATGGTGGTGATGGGTGACGGACGCCGCTGCCTCTCGCTGTCCGCCCCGCCGATCGCCCCTCGCCCCTCGCCCGCACAGCCAAAAATGGCCCGTTTTGGCCCCGGCCCTTTCTTGCGCCAGTTTTTGGCCAGTTCTTACGTGCCGCGGCGAACGATGTGAGCGGAGCAAAACATCAGTGAACGTAGCACCCTGGAACCCCCCGGGTGGCACAGGGGGCAGTATGGGCCATTCGTATTGCAGGGACGGTGCTGCCTCTCGCTTCGCTCGCTGTCTGCCACTCGCCGCTCGCTCGCTCAGCCAAAAATGGCCAGTTTTGGCCCGTTTTTGGGCAGTTTTGGCCAGTTTTTGGGCATTTCTTGCGTGCCGCGGCGAACGACGTGAGCGGAGCAAAACGTCAGCCATCTCAGCACCCTGGAACCCCCCGGGTGGCACAGGGCTGGATGGGGCGTTCGTATAGCAGGGACGGTGCTGCCTCTCGCTTCGCTCGCTGTCCAACGCTCGCTTGCTCAGCCAAAAATGGCTAGTTTCGGCCCGTTTTTGGGCAGTTTTGGCCAGTTTTTGGGCAGTTCTTGCGTGCCGCGGCCAACGACGTGAGCGGAGCAAAACGTCAGCCATCTCAGCACCATGGAACTCCCCGGGTGGCACAGGACTGGATGGGGCGTTCGTATAGCAGGGACGGTGCTGCCTCTCGCTTCGATCGCTGTCCGCCGCTCGCCACTCGCTCGCTCATCCAAAATGGCCAGTTTTGGCCCGTTTTTGCGCTGTTTTTGCCCAGTTTTTGGGCAGTTCTTGCATGCCGCGGCTTAAACGGCGTGGCGGCGCCAAAACGCCAGCCATCTCAGCACCCTGGAACCCCGGTGGCGTGGGGCTGGATGGGGCGTTAAGATAGTAGGGACGGTGCTGACTCGCCGCTTCGCTGTCCACCGCTTCGCTTCGCTCAGCCAAAATGGCTAGTTTTGGCCCGTTTTTGGGCAGTTTTGGCCAGTTTTGGGCAGTTCTTGCGTGCGCGCCAACGACGCGGAGCGAGCAAAACGTCAGCCATCTCAGCACCATGGAACTCCCGGTGGCTCAGGACTGGATCGGGCGTTCAGATAGCAGGGACGGTGCTGCCTCTCGCTTCCATTTCGCTGTCGCCGCTTTCGCCGCGCTCAGCCAAAAATGGCCAGTTTTCGCCCGTTTCTTGCCAGTTTTGGCCAGTTTTTGGCAGTTCTTGCGTGCGCGCGGCGAACGGCGTGGCCGAGCAAAACGTCAGCCATCTCAGCACCTTGAACCCCCCAGGTGGCACAGGGCTGGATGGGGTGTTAGTATAGCAGGGGGTGGTGCTGCCTCTCGCCCCGCTGGCTGTCCGCCCGCTCGCCGCTTCATTCGCTCAGCCAAAAATGGCCAGTTTTTGGCCCGTTTTTTTTAGCGTTTTGACCAGTTTTTGGGCAGTTCTTGCGTGCCGCGGTGAACGACGCGAGCGGAGCAAAACGTCAGCCATCTCAGCACCCTGGAACCCCCCGAGTGGCACAGGGCTGGATGGGGCGTTCGTATAGCAGGGACGGTGCTGCCTCTCGCTTCGCTCGCTGTCCGCCATCTCGCCGCTCGCTCGCTCATCCAAAAATGGCCAGTTTTGGCCAGTTTTGGCCATTTTTGGGCAGTTCTTGCGTGCCGCGGCGAACGACGCGAGCGGAACAAAACGTCAGCCATCTCAGCACCCTGGAACCCCCCGGGTGGCACAGGGCTGGCGGGGCATTCGTATAGCAGGGACGGTGCTGCCTCTCGCTTTGCTCGCTGTCCGCCGCTCGCCGCTCGCTGGCTCAGCCAAAAATGGCCAGTTTTGGCCCGTTTTTGGTCCGTTTTGGCCTGTTTTTGGGCAGTTCTTGCGTGCCGCGGCGAACGACGTGAGCGGAGCAAAACGTCAGCCATCTCAGCACCCTGGAACCCCCCGGGTGGCACAGGGTTGGATGGGGCATTCGTATAGCAGGGACGGTGCTGCATCTCACTTCGCTCGCTGTCCAACGCTCGCCGCTCGCTCGCTCAGCCAAAAATGGCCAGTTTTGGCCCGTTTTTGGGCTGTTTTGGCCAGTTTTTGGGCAGTTCTTGCATGCCACGGCGAACGACGTGAGCGGAGCAAAACGTCAGCCATCTCAGCACCCTGGAACCCCGGTGGTACAGGGCTATATGGGGCGTTCAGATAGCAGGGGCGGTGCTGCCTCTCGCCGCTCGCTGTCGCCGCTTCGCCACTTTCTTCGCTCAGCCAAAAATGGCCAATTTTGGCCCGTTTTTTTTGCCGTTTTGGCCAGTTTTGGGCAGTTCTTGCGTGCAGCGGCGAACGACGTGAGCGAAGAGTAAAACGTCAGCCATCTCAGCACCCTGGAACCCGGGTGGCACAGGGGCTGGATGGGGCGTTAAGATAGCAGGGACGGTGCTGCCTCTCGCCGCTTCGCTCTCCGCCGCCGCCGCCCGCGTTCGTTAAGCTCAGCCAAAAATGGCCAGTTTTGGCCAGTTTTTGGCCAGTTTTGGCCAGTTCTTGCGTGCCACGGTGAACGACGCGAGCGGAGCAAAACGTCAGCCATCTCAGCACCCTGGAACCCCCCGGCTGGCACAGGGCTGGATGGGGCATTCGTATAGCAGGGACGGTGCTGCCTCTCGCTTCGCTCGCTGTCCGCCGCTCGCCACTCGCTCGCTCATCCAAAAATGGCCAGTTTTGGCCCGTTTTTGGGCTGTTTTGCCCAGTTTTTGGGCAGTTCATGCATGCCGGGGCGAACGACGTGAGCGGAGCAAAACGTCAGCCATCTCAGCACCCTGGAACCCGGGTGGCACAGGGCTGGATGGGGCGTTCGTATAGCAGGGACGGTGCTGCCTCTCCCATTTCGCTCTCCGCCGCCGCCCGCTCGTTAAGCTCAGCCAAAAATGGCTTGTTTTGGCCCTTTTGGGCAGTTATGGCCAGTTTTTGGGAAGTTCTTGCGTGTCAAGGCGCCAACGACGTAAGCGAGCAAAACGTCAACCATCTCAGCACCATGGAACTCCCGGGTGGCACAGGACTGGATGGGGCGTTCAGATAGCAGGACGGTGCTGCCTCTCGCCATCGCTGTCCGCCCGCTTCGCCCTTCGCTTCGCTCAGCCAAAAATGGCCAGTTTTCGCCTGTTTCTGGCCAGTTTTGGCCAGTTTTTGGGCAGTTCTTGCGTGCCGCGGCGAACGACGTGAGCGGAGCAAAACGTCAGCCATCTCAGCACCTTGGAACCCCCCAGGTGGCACAGGGCTGGATGGGGTGTTAGTATAGCAGGGACGGTGCTGCCTCTCGCTTCGCTCGGTGTCCGCCGCTCGCCGCTCGCTCGCTCAGCCAAAAATGGCCAGTTTTGGCGTGTTTTTGGGCCGTTTTGGCCAGTTTTTGGGCAGTTCTTGCGTGCCGCTGCGAACGACGCGAGCGGAGCAAAATGTCAGCCATCTCAGCACCCTGGAACCCCCCGAGTGGCACAGGGCTGGATGGGGCGTTCGTATAGCAGGGACGGTGCAGCCTCTCGCTTCGCTCGCTGTCCGCCGCTCGCCGCTCGCTGTCCGACGCTCGCCGCTCGCTCGCTCATCCAAAAATGGACAGTTTTGGCCAGTTTTTGTGCAGTTCTTGCATGCCGCGGCGAACGACGTGAGCGAAGCCAAACGTCAGCCAATCTCAGCACCCTCGAACCCCCTGGGTGGCACAGGGCTGGATGGGGCGTTCGTATAGCAGGGACGGTGCTGCCTCTCGCTTCGCTCGCTGTCCGCCGCTCGCCACTCGCTCGCTCATCCAAAAATGGCCAGTTTTGGCCCCTTTTTGGGCTGTTTTGCCTAGTTTTTGGGCAGTTCTTGCATGCCGCGGCGAACGACGTGAGCGGGGCAAAACGTCAGCCATCTCAGAACCCTGGAACCCCCCGGGTGGCACAGGGCTGGATGGGGCGTTCGTATAGTAGGGACGGTGCTGCCTCTCGCTTCGCTCGCTGTCCACCGCTCGCTCGCTCAGCCAAAAATGGCTAGTTTTGGCCCGTTTCTGGCCAGTTTTGGCCAGTTTTTGGGCAGTTCTTGCGTGCCGCGGCCAACGACGTGAGCGGAGCAAAATGTCAGCCATCTCAGCACCCAGGAACCCCCCGGGTGGCACAGGGCCGGATGGGGCGCTCGTATAGCTGGGATGGTGCTGCCTCTCGCTTCACTCGCTGTCCACCGCTCGCCGCTCGCTCGCTCAGCCAAAAATGGCCAGTTTTGGCCCGTTTTTGGGCTATTTTGGCCTGTTTTTGGGCAGTTCTTTTGTGCCGCGGCGAACGACGTGAGTGGAGCAAAACGTCAGCCATCTCAGCACCCTGGAACCCCCCGGGTGGCAGAGGGCTGGATGGGGCGTTCGTATAGCAGGGACGGTGCTGCCTCTCGCTTCGCTCGCTGTCCGCCGCTCGCCGCTCGCTCGCTCAGTCAAAAATGGCCAGTTTTGGCCCGTTTTTGGCCAGTTTTGGCCAGTTTTGGCCAGTTTTTGGCCAGTTCTTTTGTGCCACGGCGAACGACGCGAGCGGAGCAAAACGTCAGCCATCTCAGCACCCTGGAACCCCCCGGGTGGCAGAGGGCTGGATGGGGTGTTCGTATATCAAGGAAGGTGCTGCCTCTCGCTTCGCTCGCTGTCCGCCGCTCGCCGCTCGCTCGCTCAGCCAGAAATGGCCAGTTTTGTCCCGTTTTTGGCCAGTTTTGGCTAGTTTTTGGCCAGTTCTTGCGTGCCGCGGCGAACGACGTGATCTGAGCAAAACGTCAGCCATCTCAACACCCTGGAACCCCCTGGGTGGCACAAGGCTGGATGGGGCATTCGTATAGCAGGGACGGTGCTGCCTCTCGCTTCGCTCGCTGTCCGCCGCTCGCCGCTCGCTCGCTCAGCCAAAAATGGCCAGTTTTGGCCCATTTTTGGGCAGTTTTTGGGGAGTACTTGCGTGCCGCGGCGAACGACGTGAGCGGAGCAAAACGTCAGCCATCTCAGCACCCTGGAACCCCGGGAGGCACAGAGCTGGATGGGGCATTCAGATAGCAGGGGCGGTGCTGCCTCTCCCTCTCGCCGCTGTCCGTCCGCCGCCCTTCCGCTTCGCTCAGCCAAAAATGGCCAGTTTTGGCCCATTTTTGGGCAGTTTTTGGGGAGTACTTGCGTGCCGCGGAGAACGACATGAGCAGAGCAAAACGTCAGCCATCGCAGCACCCTGGAACCCCCCGGGTGGCACAGGGCTGGATGGGGCGTTCGTATAGAAGGGACGGTGCTGCCTCTCGCTTTGCTCGCTGTCCACCGCTCGCTCGCTCAGCCAAAAATGGCCAGTTTTGGCCCGTTTTTGGGCAGTTTTGGCCAGTTTTTGGGCAGTTCTTGCGTGCCGTGGCGAACAACGTGAGCGAGCAAAATGTCAGCCATCTCAGCACCTTGAACCCCGGGTGGCACAAGGCTAGATGGGGAGTTAGTATAGCAGGGACGGTGCTGCCTCTCGCCGCTTATTTCCTGTCCGCCGCCGCGACGCGCTCAGCCAAAATGGCCAGTTTTGGCCCGTTTTTTTTTCACCGTTTTGGCCAGTTTTTGGGCAGTTCATGCGTGCCGCGGCGAACGACGTGAGAGGAGCAAAACGTCAGCCATCTCAGCACCCTGGAACCCCACGGGTGGCACAGGGCTGGATGGGGCGTTCGTATAGCAGGGACGGTGCTGCCTCTCGCTTCGCTCGCTGTCCACCGCCGCCGCTTCTTCGCTCAGCCAAAAATGACCAGTTTTGGCCCGCTTTTTTAAGCTGTTTTGGCCAGTTTTTTGGGCAGTTCTTGCGTGCCACGGCGAACGACGTGGAGCGGGGCAAAACGTCAGCCATCTCAGCACCCTGGAACCCCGGTGGTACAGGGCTGGATGGGGCGTTCAGATAGCAGGGACGGTGCTGCCTCTCGCCGCTTCGCTGTCCGCCGCCACGCGCCGCTCGCTTCGCTTCATCCAAAATGGCCAGTTTTGGCCAGTTTTGGCCAGTTTTTGGCAGTTCTTGTGTGCCGCGGCGAACGACGTGAGCGGAGCAAAAACGTCAGCCATCTCAGCACCCTGGAACCCCGGTGGCACAGGGCTGGCTGGGCGTTCAGATAGCAGGGGCGGTGCCGCCTCTGGGCCGCTGCTGTCCGTGTTCGCCGCGCCTTCGCTCGTTAAAAATGGCTAGTTTTGGCCCGCTTTTGGTCCGTTTTTGGCCAGTTTTTGGGCAGTTCTTGCGTGCGCGGCAAACGACGTGGAGCGGAGCAAAACGTCAGCCATCTCAGCACCCTGGAACCCCCCGGGTGGCACAGGCCTGGATGGGGCGTTCGTATAGCAGGGTCGGTGCTGCCTCTCACTTTGCTCGCTGTCCACCGCCCTTCCTCGCTTCGCTCAGCCAAAATGGCCAGTTTTGGCCCTTTTTTTGGGCTGTTTTGGCCAGTTTTTTGGCCAGTTCTTGCATGATGCCGCGGGCGAACGGCGTGAGCGGAGCAAAAACGTCAGCCATCTCAGCACCCTGGAACCCCGGGTGGCACAGGGCTGGATGGGGCATTGTATAGCAGGGGGACGGTGCTGCCTCGCCGCGCTTTCGCTGTCCGCCACTCGCCGCTTCGCTTCGCTCTGCCAAAAAATGGCCAGTTTTGGCCCGCTTTTTTGGCGTTTTGCCAGTTTTTTGGGCAGTTCTTGCGTGCGGCGAACGACGTGAGCGGAGCAAAACGTCAGCCATCTCAGCACCCTGGAACCTCCCGGGTGGCACAGGGCTGGATGGGGCGTTCGTATAGCAGGGACGGTGCTGCCTCTCGCTTCGCTCGCTCTCCGCCGCTCGCCGCTCGCTCGCTCAGCCAAAAATGGCCAATTTTGGCCAGTTTTTTGGCAGTTCTTGCGTGCCGCGGCGAACGACGTGAGCGGAGCAAAACGTCAGCCATATTAGTACCCTGGAACCCCCCGGGTGGCACAGGGCTGGATGGGGCGTTCGTATAGCAAGGACGGTGCTGCCTGTCGCTGCGCTCGCTGTCCGCCGCTCAGTCACGGACTTAGCTGGTTTTGCCTAAGTCGTGCGGCACCCTTACGTGTCCGTCCGCAAGGGTCAGCCTCCCCGAAGCCTCCCATGGTCCCTTAGGTCCCACAAAAGAGAGAACAGGATAGAGAAAAGGCCTCACTGCTGCTCTCTGCTGCTGTTTTTGAGTAGTCGAATCTTTTGATCCGCCATGCTGCTTCAACTCACCAATGACTCTGATTCCGGTGTGGGGTTGGCTGAGTTGTGTTGATTCTTGTTGATTCCTGCGAATCCTTCAAATGAAGGAAAAGACCATCCTTACTGCGCCAGTCTCTCAAATGCCTCATGCTGCTTGAACTGGATGGATGCTTGTTGAAGCTTTTAACGAGCATCGTCTCGCAAACTTCTGAAGATTTGGGTCCTTCCTCCACAAAATTTGCTCATTGACTCTTCTTTCACTTAGTCGTCATATCCAAGTAGGTTCGCATCACTTCCACTTTCGATTGACATTTCGTTGGGAAATGAAGCGGACAATCTACTCTCAGTAACACTGATCACCATTGGTGAGGATTTGACAACTATTGTCTT
Organism: Musa schizocarpa; assembly: GCA_900464855.2. NCBI lineage: Eukaryota > Viridiplantae > Streptophyta > Magnoliopsida > Zingiberales > Musaceae > Musa > Musa schizocarpa. The sequence goes on from LS990920.1 coordinate 21,668,521, forward strand.
CCATTATCTTCGGCGGTTTTGAACTTTTGCAGAGCTCCTCTCATGGATAGATAAGAGAATTGGGGTACCAGTTTCCCATTCTCTTAAGGGTTGAGAAGGCAAAGGTTACTTGACTTTGCCCGCCTCCTCGGTTTGTACTCCATGCATCGAGGCTGGTTACTGGCCTTCGCCTTTGCTCACACTTCAAGAACTTGAAGTGTTTGCACTCCTTTAGTTGAGTTAGCTACTGTGATTCACCTTCTCAATGCCATTGAACTTCTGGAATGCAGGAAGTTTTCACCCCAACTTGAGTAATTCTCTAATAGATTTGGTCGCCTGTGGGATTGTACCATCTTCTCCATCAACCCCTGTAAGCCTTACTCCCCTGAGTAGCGAAGGTACAGCACTGGCGTCATCGACTACTTCGCTCCTTTAGTCGTGCACTCTTGCATGACCCAAGTCCTTCACTTTCGACTATCTTGATGAGAAACTCATTGACACCGGTCTTCACGGTTCCTTGGCCTCTGCTCTTCAGCCTTTGTCTCAAGATTTCTTTGAGTTTGCCTCTGCATGCTCCACCTCCTCGGCCCCTTTTACGACCAAGCACTCTCCCTCCATGAGAGCAAGGGATCAATGACTTTCACGGAAGTCCCGCCTCTGCGGTACCATGGCGCTGCCATGCCCATGGCACTACTATCCGTCGCCTCGCATCTGCATCCATTTTCTTCACGATCAGTAGAAATGTCTCTGTGGCACTCCTCTGAGTCCACCTCCATTCTAACTGATGCTTGATTTTGGGTAGCTAAGTCCCTCTGGACTCGTCGTCGCTTCCTCGCCCTTTTGACCCCCTTGCTTCAACACCTCTGTGTTCTCCAAGCAGTCCGTCTGGTCGATGGAGAGACAGAGTGCAACTCCCATGCACGCCTCTGCCATCACGTTGTAGGGTTTGCACTGATTCTGTTCTCCTTAGCTTCCTTGGTAGCAACGTTAAACACTTACCGACCTTGTCCTCTGACTTGTCGGGCTCCCTTAAGCGAATATGAGCTTTGGAGCAGTCCAACCCTCCCATGGGACTCACTGGTACTTTCATTCGAACTTTTCCCTTGGTGGAACACAGCCCCCATATGCTGATGACCAGGGCTTTCATCCGATGCATAATTCGATGCACGCACGGAAGACCCACCTCTGCGGTACCATGGCTTTCACTCCTTGAATCCATAGCCCTTCTTGCCGTCATGTTGTTCACCGAAGTGGAGCTTCCAGTAGCTCCCAATCATACCTCCGTATGATCTAGTCCCTCACGAGGCTAGGTTGTGTGAATCGCATTGCCACGAACTGTTCCACCATGATCCGCTGCACCATGTCGCCTCCTGATGACATCTCTATTGCATTCTGATCCTTGTGGAAAAACTCGAATTGTGAACCCTCCATGTGTGGCCTCTGCCAATACATCGCAGGGTCTCCTCTACCTTCGATTTTGTTCGCTCCTCTGGCAATCGACCTTCATCCACCCACTCTTGGGTCACACCACGATGAAGCACCGCTCTAGGACAGTCCGTCACCTAGTAGCTCCCAAAGTCCCCCGACTTCGCTGCAATTAGTGCACCATTGTCTGGATCCTGGGCCTCTACCCCTACCAGCACAATCTTCGCTGCGCACCGCCTCCTTTATAGCAACTTGAATGACAACACTGTGGCATATTCTTCAAGAGTACCCGCCTCTACGTCCTCTTGCCCCGTGCTAAGGCCTTCTGATCCCAACTTCGCCTCCGCAAATTGAGTCGCCTTAGTTCCTCCATCAAATGCTCCTCCATAAGGTGCATGTGCCCCCGAGCTCCCTTCGCCTTTGGCACCATGCAAGATGAGTCCGCTCCGGCCGAATGAAAGACCCATGGAACAACATGATCTTACTCTTGCCTCTACAAGAGTTCATGTCCTGACCTCTGTCTAAGGAAAGCACTGTGCCTCTGCTCCATGTTCCAACTTTTATGCTGGCTCCCTTCAAGCGCTGCTTGGGTACTTCACCAAGTTACACCCAAGTTGCTCCGCCCCTCGCTTTTGCATTGAGTTGATGGTGGCCCTCTCCCCACCATTCCACGGTCAGCCCTCCCTTGAGTCCGATCTCCGTGACGACTCCAAGTGTGCCTTCATTTGTGTTGCCTTGGGTCACTCCCCCACTTGATCTCGCAATGCATCCACTAATGCATTCTCTCAAGCGAGATCATGCGATGACTCCTCGTAAAATTTGCTCAGCCCATTGAGCTTCGTGGAGTTGTTGTTTGTTGAGGTACTCCTTCTCAACTTGTGAGGTCCGTCCCACATGATTCTCCCTTCGAGAGGGGGACTTATCCCTCCCGGATAACTGTCCCATTGGAGCAATATCTCTTCGCTACGGAGACCACCATCCCCTTGGACTACTCCGATCTACTGAACAAACTGTGCATTGTTCTGCCTCCTGCAAACACACTTGCTAGATTGCGACTCCACGTCAATACAACCCCCGCTGCACCCCTCAAGGCCTAGCAACATGCTGAACTAGTTGCACCATTCAGCCTCCTACGGATGTATCCTTTGCATGCCAAAGAGAAAGTTTCAATGCTCCATGGCACCGAGTTTCGGTCGCCTTGGGATGGCCACGAACATTCCGTCGTCCGCATACAAGCCCATGTATGAGTACCAAATTCTTCGAGCTAGCAATTCCCCTCACCTCTGTGAGCTTTTTGCATAACTCTTTTTTTGTCGTTGAGCAACTCATTCCACCTTGCATGGTCTCATCCTTTACCAAGCTTCGCTTGCCTTGAGCACCATCAAGTATAGTTGTCAACGTTGAGCCGCCGCTTCAAACTCAACCATCTCAACCTTTGTGCGCTTCACATTCTTCCAAGCTTGTCTGTTCTCGTGGTGCCTCTTATGCTTGAAGGGTTGGCAATTCCTCTGAATGCCAATCTCGATTCTCGCTCCTCGAGCAACTCCTCTTCCCAACATCTCCATGCCCGTTTTCCCCAAACGGTCGCGACGTGTGCTGACTGCCCTCAACGCAGTCCTGCTAGGTCCCCCACGTTTGCATGCTAAGTGTTTCTATGAGTGTTTGTCCCGCTCTGATACCATCTGTCACGGACTTAGCTGGTTTTGTTTGTCGTGGCGGCACCCTTGCGTGTCCGTCCAAGGGTCAGCCTCCCCGAAAGCCTCCCATGGTCCCTTAGGTCCCACAAAAGAGAGAACAGGAAAGAGAAAAGGCCTCACTCGGGATCCAAAAGCAAACATCTCCGAAAAACACTTTATAGACAATGCAAATTACAAACAGACTTTACAAGCTCTGAACAGTTGCACAACAAAAGGTAAAATGGTCCATTACAGACCGAAAATCTATCACACGTGTCCACATGACACAAGCTTTATTTACAAGCCTAAAGTGGTCACCGACCCAACTAAAATGGGACTATTAAGCCTTTGGTCGCCCCTCTACATGCTGTACAAGGCATGAACATGCCGAAAGACACGGACATACATAAGCATTACATCAAACATCATGTTTCGAAGTTTGTCCGTGACAGCTCGCCGCTCTCTCGCTCAGCCAAAAATGGCCAGTTTTGGCCCGTTTTTGGGCCGTTTTGGCCAGTTTTTGGGCAGTTCTTGCGTGCCGCGGCGAACGACGTGAGCGGAGCAAAACGTCAGCCATCTCAGCACCACTGAAACCCCGGGTGGCACAGGGGGGGATGGGGCGTTCAGATAGCAGGGACGGTGCTGCCTCGCTTCAGCTCACTGTCCTCCGCCGCGCTGCTTTCGCTTCGCTCAGCCAAAATGGCCAGTTTTGGGCAGTTCTTCGCGTGCGCGGCGAACAACGTGAGCGGGCAAAACGTCAGCCATCTCAGCACCCTGGAACCCCGGGTGGCACAGGGCTGGATGGGGCGTTCAGATAGCAGGGATGGTGCTGCCTCTCTTCGCCGCTGCTGTCCGCCGCCGCCGCCGCCGCTTCATCCATCATCAAAATGGCCTGTTTTGGCCCGTTTTTGGCCAATTGTGGCCAGTTTTTGGGCAGTTCTTGCGTGCCGCGGCGAACGACGTGAGCGGAGCAAAACGTCAGCCATCTCAGCACCCTGGAACCCCCCGGGTGGCACAGGGCTGGATGGGGCGTTCGTATAGCAGGGACGGTGCTGCCTCTCGCTTCGCTCGCTGTCCACCGCTCGCCGCTCGCTCGCTCAGCCAAAAATGGCCAGTTTTGGCCCGTTTTTGGGCTGTTTTGGCCAGTTTTTGGGCAGTTCTTGCGTGCCGCGAACGACGTGAGCGGAGCAAAACGTCAGCCATCTCAGCACCCTGGAACCCCCCGGGTGGCACAGGGCTGGATGGGGCGTTCGTATAGCAGGGACGGTGCTGCCTCTCGCTTTGCTTCGCTGTCCGGCCGCCGCCGCCTTCAGCTCAGCCAAAAATGGCCAGTTTTGGCTCGTTTTTGGCCAGTTTTGGCCAATTTTTGGGCAGTTCTTGCGTGCCGCGGCGAACGACGTGAGCGGAGCAAAATGTCAGCCCTCTCAGCACCCTGGAACCCCGGGTGGCACAGGGCTGGATGGGGCGTTCAGATAGCAGGGACGATGCTGCCTCTCGCCGCTTTCGCTGTCGTCCCGCCGCCCGCTGCTTCGCTCAGCCAAAAATGGCCAGTTTTGGCCCGCTTTTTGGCCGTTTTGGCCAGTTTTTGGGCAGTTCTTGCATGCCGCGGTGCAGGGCGTGGCGGAGCAAAACGTCAACCATCTCAGCACCCTGGAACCCGGGTGGCACAGGGGCTGGATGGGGCGTTCGATAGCAGGGGGACGGTGCTGCCTCTCGCTATGCTTCGCTCTCCGCCGCCGCCATTTCGCTTCGCTCAGCCAAAATGGCCAGTTTTGGCCAGTTTTTGGGCAGTTCTTGCGTGCCGCGGCGAACGACGTGAGCGGAGCAAAACGTCAGCCATCTCAGTACCCTAGAACCCCCCGGGTGGCACAGGGCTGGATGGGGCGTTCGTATAGCAGGGACGGTGCTGCCTCTCGCTTCGCTCGCTATCCGCCGCTCTATCACGGACTTAGCTGGTTTTGCGTAAGTCGTGCGGCACCCTTGCGTGTCCGTCCGCAAGGGTCAGCCTCCCCGAAGCCTCTCATGGTCCCTTAGGTCCCACAAAAGAGAGAACAGGACAGAGAAAAGGCCTCACTCGGGATCCACAAGCAAACATCTCCGAAAAATACTTTATAGACAGTGCAAATTACAAACAGACTTTACAAGCTCTGAACAGTTGCACAACAAAAGGTAAAATGGTCCATTACAGACCGAAAATCTATCACACGTGTCCACATGACACAAGCTTTATTTACAAGCCTAAAGTGGTCACCGACCCAACTAAAATGGGACTATTAAGCCTTTGGTCGCCCCTCTACATGCTGTACAAGGCATGAACATGCCGAAAGACACGGACATACATAAGCATTACATCAAACATCCTGTTTCGAAGTTTGTCCGTGACATTCTCCCCCACTTATCCCTTCGACGTCCTCGTTGAAGCCTTTGTCGACACTGCAACTCCTCGCCTTTGTTGAGTCTTCAATCTTCTGCTCCAGCTACAATGTGCCTTTTGACTCCCAGCTGCTCTCCGCTGCTGTTTTTGAGTAGTCGAATCTTTTGATCCGCCATGCTGCTTCAACTCACCAATGACTCTGATTCCGGTGTGGGGTTGGCTGAGTTGTGTTGATCCTTGTTGATTCCTGCGGATCCTTCAAATGAAGGAAAAGACCATCCTTACTGCGCCAGTCTCTCAAATGCCTCATGCTGCTTGAACTGGGTGGATGCTTGTTGAAGCTTTTAACGAGCATCGTCTCGCAAACTTCTGAAGATTTGGGTCCTTCCTCCACAAAATTTGCTCATTGACTCTTCTTTCACTTAGTCGTCACATCCAAGTAGGTTCGCATCACTTCCGCTTTCGATTGACATTTCGTTGGGAAATGAAGCGGACAATCTACTCTCAGTAACACTGATCACCATTGGTGAGGATTTGACAACTATTGTCTTCCATTATCTTCGAAGGGTCTTTGAACTTTTGCAGAGCTCCTCTGCTGGATAGATAAGAGAATTGGGGTACTCAGTTTCGCCCATTCTCTTAAGGGTTGAGAAGGCAAAGGTTACTTGACTTCGCCCGCCTCCTCGAGGTTGTACTCCATGCATCGAGCTGGTTACTGGCCTTCGCCTGCTCTTTGCTCACACTTCTGAAGCACTTGAAGTGTTTGCACTCCTTGCGTTGAGTTAGCTACTGTGATTCACCTTCTCAATGCCATTGAACTTCTGGAATGCAGGAAGTTTTCACCCCAACTTGGAGTAATTCTCTAATAGATTTGGTCGCCTGTGGGATTGTACCATCTTCTCCATCAACCCTGTCGCCTACTCCCCTGAGTAGCGAAGGTACAGCACTGCATACTGACTACTTCGTTCCTTAGTCGTGCACTCTTGCATGACCCGAAGTCCTTCACTTTCGACTATCTTGATGAGAAACTCATTGACACCGGTCTTACGAAGTTCCTTGGCCTCTGCTCTTCAGCCTTGTCTCAGTACTTGGAGTTTGCCTCTGTATGCTCCACCTCCTCGGCCCCTTTTACGACCAAGCGCTCTCCCTCCATGAGAGCAAGGGATCAATGACTTTCACGGAAGTCCCGCCTCTGCGGTACCATGGCGCTGCCATGCCCATGGCACTACTATCCGTCGCCTCGCATCTGCATCCCTTTTCTTCACGATCAGTAGAAATGTCTCTGTGGCACTCCTCTGAGTCCACCTCCATTCTAACTGATGCTTGATTTTGGGTAGCTAAGTCCCTCTGGACTCGTCGTCGCTTCCTCGCCCCTTTTGACCCCCTGCTTCAACACCTCTGTGTTCTCCAAGCAGTCCGTCTGGTCGATGGAGAGACAAAGTGCAACTCCCATGCACGGCCCTCTGCCATCACGTTGTAGGGTTTGCACTGATTCTGTTCTCCTTAGCTTCCTTGGTAGCAACGTTCGCTTACTCGACCTTGTCCTCTGACTTGTCGGGCTCCCTTAAGCGAATATGAGCTTTGGAGCAGTCCAACCCTCCCATGGGACTCACTGGTACTTTCATTCGAACTTTTCCCTTGGTGGAACACAGCCCCCATATGATGATGACCAGGGCTTTCATCCGATGCAAAATTCGATGCACGCACGGAAGACCCACCTCTGCGGTACCATGGCTTTCACTCCTTTGTTTTCTGACCATTCTTTAATGTATATACACGCAGAAAAAGCGACACCAAGAGGCAAGAAACCGTTTAGATTCTTTAACATGTGGAGTACTCATCCTCAATTTCTTGATGTTATCAGATCTGCTTGGAATGTTAATGTGCATGGATCCCCCCCTTACATCTTATGTCAAAAGCTCAAAGCCTGTAAAGCAGCACTAAAGGAGTGGAATACAAATACCTTTGGCAATATTAACACCAGAGTTCAACTTTGCAGAAAGGAACTAATGTCTTTGCAACATGAGCTGCAACTTCAGCCAAATGATGAAAATATTATCTACAAAGAGGCAGAAGCCAGAAATAACTTCATGCAAGCCTTAAAACAGGAGGAAAGTTTTGCAAAGCAGAAGTCTCGACAACATTGGCTTACGCTAGGGGATTCCAATACAAAATTTTTCTATGCTTCAATTGCTACTCGAAGGGCTATTAACCGTATCAGCAAATGCAGAGACAAAGATGATAATCTTATTGAGAAGTTGGATGAGGTTAAAGTACACACAGAGCAATTTTTTTATTCCTTACTCAATCAAGCTGGGAAACCTAATAACATTCATGTGGAGCCGACTAGAAAACTTGATTCGGAAGCTATTTCAATCCTCAATGCCACAATTACAAATGACGAAATTGTATGTGTTGTCCTTAAGTCACCAAAGCACAAAAGCCCAGGTCCAGATGGATTTCCAGCTGAATTTTACCAAACTGCTTGGTCTATTATTGGAAATGATGTGATCAAGGCTTGCCAACATTTTTTCTCTTCAGGTCATATTCTTAGAGAGATGAATTGCACTTTTATTTCCTTAATTCCGAAGAATGCAGGGGCTGATTCACTAGAGAACTATCGACCCATATCATTATGCAACTTTATTTACAAGATCATCTTCAAAGTATTGGCAAATAGAATGCAAAAGGTAATACACAAGATCATTAGCCCAAACCAAGCTGCTTTCATCAAAGGGAGAAGTATACATCATAACATTTTGCTTGCTAATGACTTGGTCAAAGATTTGCATTCAAAAGCAAGAGGGACAAAAATATGTTTTAAAGCTGATTTACGGAAAGCCTTCGATTCAGTTAATAGGAAGTTTATCTATAAGATGCTCCTCGATATGAACTTCCCACAGCAATGGGTATGCAACAAGAAGAAACTGTTGACCACCTCTATTTTGCTTGTGATTATACAAAATGGATATGGAAGGAGATTCTCCAGCAATTTGAACTCAATAGACTGCCGCAACCAAACTTGCACCAAGAACTAGGCGAACTCATGCAACGTTTCTCAAGAAAAGGGCCTCTCACACAACTGGCAAAGGTTAATTTCAGATGCGCTATTTGGTGGATGTGGAAGGAGAGATGTAACAGAATCTTTGAATGTCAACACACAAACAATGCTCAGCTATTGAAAGAGATTATTAGAGACTCAAGATCCTGTATGGAGCAAGATCTCAAAACGGAGCACTTTACCCAAAGAGAAAAATATATTTTTATCAATTTTAATTTTGCTATTAGTTAAAGATCTTGGGAATGATGCCAAATTTTGATATATCTGGATAAACATTTTCTATTTTGATTATAATTAGGAGTTATAGTCTACAATATGTGTAGTCATAACTATCGCATTCGCACTCTATGAGTTACATGGTTTTGTCTATGACTTGTATAGATAAAGCTATTTGTAGAAACTTTACATATAATCAATTTACTTTTACATACCAAAAAAAAAGTTTTTGGGCAGTTCTTGCGTGCCGCGGCGAACGACGTGAGCGGAGCAAAATGTAAGCCATCTCAGCACCTTGGAACCCCCCGGGTGGCACAGGGCTGGATGGGGCGTACGTATAGCAGGGACGGTGCTGCCTCTCGCCGCTCGCTGTCCGCCGCTCGCCGCTCGCTCGCTCAGCCAAAAATGGCCAGTTTTGCCCGTTTTTGGCCAGTTTTGGCCAGTTTTTTGGCAGTTCTTGCGTGCCACAGCGAACGGCGTGGCGGGAGCCAAACGTCAGCCATCTCATCACCCTGGAACCCCCGGGTGGCACAGGGCTGGAGAGGGCGTTCAGATAGCAGGGACGGCTGCCTCTGCCTCGCTTCCGCCGCTGTCCGCCGCTTCATTTCGCTTCATTTCGCTTCGGCCAAAAATGGCCAGTTTTGGCCCGTTTTTGGGGCGTTTTGGCCAGTTTTTGGGCAGTTCTTGCGTGCCGCGGCGAACGACGTGAGCGGAGCAAAATGTAAGCTATCTCAGGACCTTGGAACCCCCCGGGTGGCACAGGGCTGGATGGGGCGTTCGTATAGCAGGGACGGTGCTGCCTCTCGCTTCGCTCGCTGTCCACCGCTCGCCACTCGCTCAGCCAAAAATGGCCAGTTTTGGCCCGTTTTTGGGCTGTTTTGGCCAGTTTTTGGGCAGTTCTTGCGTGCCACAGCGAACGACGTGAGCGGAGCCAAACGTCAGCCATCTCATCACCCTGGAACCCCGGGTGGCACAGGGCTGGAGAGGGGCGTTCAGATAGCAGGGGCGGTGCTGCCTCTCGCCATTGCTGTCCGCCTTCGCCGCCGCCGCTTCGCTCAGCCAAAATGGCCAGTTTTGGCCCGTTTTTTTAGCCAGTTTTGGCCAGTTTTTGGGCAGTTCTTGCGTGCCGCGGCGAACGACGTGAGCGGAGCAAAACGTCAGCCATCTCAGCACCCTGGAACCCCCCAGGTGGCACAGGGCTAGATGGAGCGTTCATATAGCAGGGGGTGGTGCTGCCTCTGCCGCGCTTCGCTGTCCGCCGCTTCCCAGCCGCTCGCTCAAAAATGGCCAGTTTTGGCCCGTTTTTAACCGTTTTTGGCCAGTTTTTGGGCAGTTCTTGCGTTCCGCGGCGAATGACATGAGCGGAGCAAAACTTCAGCCATCTCAGCACCCTGGAACCCACCGGGTGGCATAGGGCTGGATGGGGCGTTCGTATAGCAGAGACGGTGCTGCCTCTCGCTACGCTCGCTGTCCGCCGCTCGCTCGCTCAGCCAGTTTTGGCCAGTTTTTTTTTTGCCAGTTTTTGCCAGTTTTTGGGTAGTTCTTGTGTGCCGCGGCGAACGACGTGAGCGGAGCAAAACATCAGCCATCTCAGCACCCTGGAACCCCCCGGGAGGCACAGGGCTGGATGAGGCGTTCGTATAGCAGGGACGGTGCTGCCTCTCGCTTCGCTCGCTGTCCTACGCTCACTGCTCGCTCGCTCAGCCAAAAATGGCTAGTTTTTGCCTGTTTCTGGGCTCTTTCGGCCAGTTTTTGGGCAGTTCTTGCGTGCCGCGGCGAACGACGTGAGCGGAGCAAAACGTCAGCCTTCTCAACTCCCTGGAACCCCCGGGTGGCACAGGGCTGGATGGGGCGTTCGTATAGCAGGGACGGTGCTGCCTCTCGCCGCCGCTGTCCTGTCCGCCGCCGCCCTTTCGTTAAGCTCAGCCAAAAATGGCCAGTTTTGGCCAGTTTTGGCCAGTTTTGGGCAGTTCTTGCGTGCCGCAGCGAACGACGTGAGCGGAGAAAAACGTCAGCCATCTCAGCACCCTGGAACCCCCAGGTGGCACAGGGCTGGATGGGGCGTTCGTATAGATGGGACGGTGCTGCCTCTCGCTTCGCTCGCTGTCTGCCGCTCGTCGCTCGCTTGCTTGGCCAAAAATGGCCAGTTTTGGCCCGTTTTTAGCCAATTTTGGCCAGTTTTTGGGCAGTTCTTGCGTGCCGCGGCGAACGACGTGAGCGAAGCAAAACGTCAGCCATCTCAGCACCCAGGAACACCCCGGGTGGCACAAGGTTGGATGGGGCGTTCGTATAGCAGGGACGGTGCTGCCTCTCACTTCGCTCGCTGTCCGTCGGTCGCCGCTCTCTCGCTCAGCCAAAAATGGCCAGTTTTGGCCCGTTTCTTGGTCGTTTTGGTCAGTTTTTGGGCAGTTCTTGCGTGCCGTGGCGAACAACATGAGCAGTGCAAAACATCAGCCATCTCAGCACCCTGGAACCCCCCGGGTGGCACAGGGCTGGATGGGGCGTTCGTATACCAGGGACGGAGCTGCCTCTCGCTTCGCTCACTGTCCGCCGCTCGCCGCTCGCTCGCTCAGCCAAAAATGACCAGTTTTGGCCGGTTTTTGGGCCGTTTTGGTTGGTTTTTGGGCAGTTCTTGCGTGCAGAGGCGAACGACATGACCGGAGCAAAACGTCAACCATCTCAGCACCCTGGAACCCCCTGGGTGGCACAGGGCTGGATGGGGCGTTCGTATAGCAGGGACGGTGCTGCCTCTCGCTTCGCTCGCTGTCCGCCACTCGCCGCTCGGTCGCTCAGCCAAAAATGGCCAGTTTTGGCCCGTTTCTGGGCCGTTTTGGCCAGTTTTTGGGCAGTTCTTGCGTGCCGTGGCGAACGACATGAGTAGTACAAAACGTCAGCCATCTCAGCACCCTGGAACCCCTCGGGTGGCACAGGGCTGGATGGGGCATTCATATACCAGCGACGGTGCTGCCTCTCGCTTCGCTCGCTGTCCTCCGCTCGCCGCTCGCTTGCTCAGCCAAAAATGGCCGGTTTTGGCCTGTTTTTGGCCAGTTTTTGGGCAGTTCTTGCGTGCTGAGGCGAACGACGTGTGCGGAGCAAAACGTAAGCCATCTGAGCACCCTGGAAACCCTGGGTGGCACAGGGCTGGATGGGGCGTTCGTATAGTAGGGACAGTGCTGCCTCTCGCTTCGCTCGCTGTCCACCGCTCGCCGCTCGCTCGCTCAGCCAAAAATGGCTAGTTTTGGCCCGTTTTTGGGCCGTTTTGGCCAGTTTTTGGGCAGTTCTTGCGTGCCGCAGTGAACGACATGAGCGGAGCAAAACGTCAGCCATCTCAGCACCCTGGAACACCCCGGATGGCATAGGGCTGGATGGGGCGTTCGTATAGCAGGGACGGTGCTGCCACTTGCTTCGCTCGTTGTCCGCCGCTCGCTCGTCGCTCGCTCAGCCAAAAATGACCAATTTTGGCCAGTTTTTGGGCTGTATTGCCCAGTTTTTGGGCAGTTCTTGCGTTCCACGGCGAACGACATGAGCGGAGCAAAACGTCAGCCATCTCAACAACCTGGAAACCCCCGGGTGGCACAGGGCTGGATGGGGCTTTCGTATAGCAGGGACGGTGCTTCCTCTCGCTGCGCTCGCTGTCCGCCGCTCGCCCCTCGCTCGCTCAGCCAAAAATGGCCAGTTTTGGCCCGTTTTTGGCCAGTTTTAGCCAGTTTTTGGGCAGTTCTTGCGTGCCGCGGCGAACGACGTGAGCGGAGCAAAACATTAGCCATCTCAGCAACCTGGAACCCCCCGGGTGGCACTGGGCTGGATGGGGCGTTCGTATAGCAGGGACGGTGCTGCCTCTCGCTTCGCTCGTTGTCCGCCGCTCGCTTGCTCAGCCAAAAATGGCCAGTTTTGGCCCGTTTCTGGGCCGTTTTGGCCAGTTTTTGGGCAGTTCTTGCGTGCCGTGGCGAACGACATGAGCAATGCAAAACGTCAGGCATCTCAGCACCCTAGAATCCCCCGGGTGGCACAGGGCTGGATGGGACGTTCCTATACCAGCGACGGTGCTGCCTCTCGTTTCGCTCGCTGTCCTCCGCTCGCCGCTCGCTCGCTCAGCCAAAAATGGCCAGTTTTGGCCTTTTTTGGGCAGTTCTTGCGTGCTGAGGCGAACGACGTGATCGGAGCAAAACGTAAGCCATCTCAGCACCCTGGAACCCCCTGGGTGGCACAGGGCTGCATTGGGCGTTCGTATAGCAGGGACGGTTCTGCCACACGCTTCGCTCGTTGTCCGCCGCTCGCTCGTCGCTCGCTCAGCCAAAAATGACCAATTTTGGCCAGTTTTTGGACCGTTTTGGCCAGTTTTTGGGCAGTTCTTGCGTGCCACGGCTAACGACATGAGCGGAGCAAAACATCAGCCATCTCAGCAATCTGGAAACCCCCGGGTGGCACAGGGCTGGATGGGGCATTCGTATAGCAGGGACGGTGCTTTCGCTCGCTGTCTGCCGCTCGCCGCTCGCTCGATTTGCCAAAAATGGCCAGTTTTGGCCCGTTTTTGGCCAGTTTTAGCCAGTTTTTGGGCAGTTCTTGCGTGCCGCGGTGAACGTCACGAGCGGAGCAAAACGTCAGCCATTTCAGCACCCTGGAACCCCCCGGGTGGCACAGGGCTGGATGGGGCGTTCGTATAGCTGGGACGGTGCTGCCTCTCGCTTCGCTCGCTGTCCGCCGCTCACCGCTCGCTCGCTCAGCAAAAAATGGCCAGTTTTGGCCCTTTTTGGGCCGTTTTGGCCAGTTTTTGGGCAGTTCTTGCGTGCCGCGGCGAACGACATGAGCGGAGCAAAACGTCAGCCATATCAGCACCCTGGAACCCTCCGGGTGGCACAGTGCTGGATGGGGCGTTCGTATAGAAGGGACGGTGCTGCCTCTCGCTTCACTCGCTCTCCGTCGCTCGCCGTTCACTCGCTCTGCCAAAAATGGCCAGTTTTGGCCCGTTTTTGGGTCGTTTTGGCCAGTTTTTGGGCAGTTCTTGCGTTCCGTGGCGAACGATATGAGCGGAGCAAAACGTCAGCCATCTCAGCACCCTGGAACCCCCCGGGTGGCACAGGGATGGATGGGGCGTTCGTATAGCAAGGCCGGTGCTGCCTCTCGCTTCGCTCGCTGTCCGCCGCTCGCCGCTCGCTCGCTCAGCAAAAAATGGCCGGTTTTGGCCCGTTTTTGGGCCGTTTTGGCCAGTTTTTCGGCAGTTCTTGCGTGCCGCGACGAACGACATGAGCGAAGCAAAACGTCAGCCATCTCAGCACCCAGGAACCCCCTGGGTGGCACAGGGTTGGATGCGGCGTTCGTATAGCAGGGACGGTGCTGCCTCTCGCTTTGCTCGCTGTCCGTCGGTCGCCGCTCGCTCGCTCAGCCAAAAATGGCCAGTTTTGTCCCGTTTCATGGCCGTTTTGGCCAGTTTTTGGGCAGTTCTGGCGTGCCGTGGCGAACAACATGAGCAGTGCAAAACATCAGCCATCTCAGCACCTTGGAACCCCCCGGGTGGCACAGGGCTGGATGGGGCGTTCGTATACCAGGGACGGTGCTGCCTCTCGCTTCGCTCACTGTCCACTGTCGCCGCCGCCCTTCGCGCCAGCTCAAAAAAATGACCAGTTTTGGCCGGTTTTTGGGCCGTTTGGGACAGTTTTTGGGCAGTTCTTGCGTGCAGTGGCGAACGACATGACCGGAGCAAAACGTCAGCCATCTCAGCACCCTGGAACCCCCCGGGTGGCACAGGGCTGGATGGGGCATTCGTATAGCAAGGACGGTGCTGCCTCTCGCTTTGCTCACTGTCCGCCACTCGCCGCTCGGTCGCTCAGCCAAAAATGGCCCGTTTCTGGGCCGTTTTGGCCAATTTTTGGGCAGTTCTAGCGTGCCGTGGCGAACAACATGAGCAGTACAAAACGTCAGCCATCTCAGCACCCTGGAACCCCCCGGGTGGCACAGGGCTAGATGGGGCATTCGTATACCAGCAATGGTGCTGCCTCTCGCTTCGATCGCTGTCCTCGGCTCGCCGCTCGCTCGCTCAGCCAAAAATGGCCGGTTTTGGCCTGTTTTTGGCCAGTTTTTAGGCAGTTCTTGCGTGCTGAGGCGAACGAGGTGAGTGGAACAAAACGTAAGCCATCTCAGCACCCTGGAACCCCCTGGGTGGCACAGGGCTTGATGTGGCGTTCGTATAGCAGGGACGGTGCTGCCACTCGCTTCGCTTGTCCACCCACCGCCGCCGCTTCGCTCAGCCAAAAAAATGGCCAGTTTTGGCCCGTTTTTGGGCCGTTTTGGCCAGTTTTTGGGCAGTTCTTGCGTGCCGCAGCGAACGACATGAGCGGACCAAAACGTCAGCCATCTCAGCACCCTGGAACACCCCGGATGGCATAGGGCTGGTTGGGGCGTTCGTATAGTAGGGACGGTGCTGCCTCTCGCTTCGCTCGCTGTCCGCCGCTCGTTGCTCGCTCGCTCAGCCAAAAATGGCCAGTTTTGGCCCATTTCTGGGCCGTTTTGGCCAGTTTTTGGGCAGTTCTTGCGTGCCGCGGCGAACGACATGATCAGATCAAAACGTCAGCCATCTCAGCACCCTGGAACCCCCCGGGTGGCATAGGGCTGGATGGGGCGTTCGTATAGCAGGGACGGTGCTGCCACTTTCCGCTTCGCTCGTTGTCCGCCGCTCGCTCGTCGCTCGCTCAGCCAAAAATGGCCAGTTTTGGCCCATTTCTGGGCCGTTTTGGCCAGTTTTTGGGCAGTTCTTGCGTGCCGTGGTGAATGACATGATCGGAGAAAAACGTCAGCCATCTCAGCACCCTGGAACCCCCCGGGTGGCATAGGGCTGGAAGGGGCGTTCGTATAGCAGGGACGGTGCTTCCTCTCGCTTCGCTCGCTGTCCGCCGCTCGTCGCTCGCTCGCTCAGCCAAAAATGGCCAGTTTTGGCCCATTTCTGGGCCATTTTGGCCAGTTTTTTGGGCAGTTCTTTGCGTGCAGGGCGAACGACATGATCGCGCAGCAAAACGTCAGCCATCTCAGCACCCTGGAACCCCGGGTGGCACAGGGCTGGATGGGGCGTTCAGATAGCAGGGACGGTGCTGCCTCTCGCCAGCTCACTGTCCGCCCCTTGCCACTCAGCAGCCAAAATGGCCAGTTTTGGCACGTTTTTGGGCAGTTTTGGCCTGTTTTTTTTGGCAGTTCTTGCGTGCCAGGCGAACGACGTGAGCGGAGCTAAAGGTCAGCCATCTCAGCACCCTGGAACCCCCGTGTGGCACAGAGCTGGATGGGGCGTTCAGATAGCAGGGACGGTGCTGCCTCTTGCTTCGCTTTCGCTGTCCGCCGGCCCGCCATTTCGCTTCAGCAGCAAAAATGGCCAGTTTTTGAGCCGTTTTGGCCAGTTTTGGGCAGTTCTTGCGTGCGCGGCGAACGACATGACATGAAGCAAAAACGTCAGCCATCTCAGCACCCTGGAACCCCGGGTGGCACAGGGCTGGATGGGGCGTTCAGATAGCAGGGGCGGTGCTGCCTCTCGCTTCGCTTGCTGTCCACCGCTCGCTCGCTCAGCCAAAAATGGCTAGTTTTGGCCCGTTTTTGGGCCGTTTTGGCCAGTTTTTGGGCAGTTCTTGCGTGCCGCGGCGAAAGACATGAGCAGAGCAAAACGTCAGCCATCTCAGCACCCTGGAACCCCCCGGGTGGCATAGGGCTGGATGGGGCGTTCGTATAGCAGGGACGGTGCAGCCTCTCGCTTCGCTCGCTGTCCTCCGCTCGCTGCTCGCTCGCTCAGCCAAAAATGGCTAGTTTTGGCCCGTTTCTGGGCTGTTTCCGCCAGTTTTTGGGCAGTTCTTGCGTGCCGCGGCGAACGACGTGAGCGGAGCAAAACATCAGCCATCTCAGCACCCTGGAATCCCCCGGATGGCACAGGGGTGGATGGGGCGTTCGTATAGCAGGGACGGTGCTGCCTCTCGCTTCGCTCGCTGTCCGCCGCTCGCCGCTCGCTCGCTCAGCCAAAAATGGCTAGTTTTGGACCGTTTCTGGCCAGTTTTGGCCAGTTTTTGTGCAGTTCTTGCGTGCCGCGGTGAATGACGTGAGCGGAGCAAAACGTTAGCCATCTCAGCACCCTGGAACCCCCCGGGTGGCACAGGGCTGGATGGGGCTTTTCATATAGCTGGGGCGGTGCTGCCTCTCTCGCGCCGCTTCGCTGTCCGCCAATCACCGCCATTTCGCTCAGCAAAAAATGGCCAGTTTTGGCCCTTTTTGGGCCGTTTTGGCCAGTTTTTGGGCAGTTCTTGCGTGCCGCGGCGAACGACGTGAGCGGAGCAAAACGTCATCCATCTCAGCACCCTGGAACCACCCGGGTGGCACAGAGCTGGATGGGGCGTTCGTATAGCAGGGACCGTATTGCCTCTCGCGTCGCTCGCTGTCCGCCGCTTGCCACTCGCTCGCTCAGCAAAAAATGACCAGTTTTTGGGCCATTTTGGCCAGTTTTTGGGCAGTTCTTGCGTGCCGCGGCGAACGACATGAGCGGAGCAAAACGTCAGCCATCTCAGCACCCTGGAACCCCCCGGGTGGCATAGGGCTGGATGGGGCGTTCGTATAGTAGGGACGGTGCTGCCTCTCGCTTTGCTAGCTGTCCACCGCTCGCTCGCTCAGCCTAAAATGGCCAGTTTTGGCCCGTTTTTGGGCAGTTTTGGCCAGCTTTTAGGCAGTTCTTGCGTGCCGCGGCGAACGACGTGAGCGGGGCAAAACGTCAGCCATCTCAGCACCCTGGAACCCCCCGGGCGGCACAGGGCTGGATGGGGCTTTCGTATAGCAGGGACGGTGCTGCCTCTCGCTTCGCTCGCCATCCGCCACTCGCCGCTCGCTCGCTCAGCCAAAAATGGACAGTTTTGGCCCGTTTTTGGGACGTTTTGGCCAGTTTTTGGGCAGTTCTTGCGTGCCGCGGCGAACGACGTGAGCGGAACAAAACGTCAGCCATATCAGCACCCTGGAATCCCCCGGGTGGCACAGGGCTGGATGGGGCGTTCGTATAGCAGGGACGGTGCTGCCTCTCGCTTTGCTCGCTGTCCGCCGGCCGCCGCTTTCGCTTCGCTCAAAAAAAATGGCCAGTTTTGGCCGTTTTTGGCCAGTTTTGGCCAGTTTTTTTTATTTTTCTTGCGTGCCGCGGCGAACGACGTGAGCGAGCAAAACGTCAGCCATCTCAGCACCCTGGAACCCCTCGGGTGGCACAGGGCTGGATGGGGCGTTCAGATAGCAGGGACGGTGCTGCCTCTCCGCCGCCGCTGTCCGCCGCCGCCGCTCGCTTTCGCTCAGCCAAAATGGCCAGTTTTGGTCCGTTTTTGGGCTGTTTTGCCCAGTTTTTGGGCAGTTCTTGCGTGCCGCGGCGAACGACGTGAGCGGAGCAAAACGTCAGCCATCTCAGCACCCTGGAACCCCCCGGGTAGCACAGGGGTGGATGTGGCATTCGTATAGCAGGGACGGTGCTGCCTCTCGCTTCGCTCGCTGTCCGCCGCTCGCCGCTCGCTCGCTCAGCCAAAAATGACCAGTTTTAGCCCGTTTCTGGGCTGTTTTGGCCAGTTTTAGGGTAGCTCTTGCGTGCCGTGGCGAACGACATGAGCAGTACAAAACGTCAGCCATCTCAGCACCCTGGAACCCCCCGGGTGGCACAGGGCTAGATGGGGCGTTCGTATACCAGCGACGGTGCTGCCTCTCGCTTCGCTCGCTGTCCTCCGCTCGCCGCTCGCTTGCTCAGCCAAAAATGGCCGGTTTTGGCCTGTTTTTGGCCAGTTTTTAGGCAGTTCTTGTGTGCTGAGGCGAACGACGTGAGTGGAGCAAAACGTAAGCCATCTCAGCACCCTGGAACCCCCTGGGTGGCACAGGGCTTGATGGGGCGTTCGTATAGCAGGGACGGTGCTGCCTCTCGCTTCGCTTGCTGTCCACCGCTCGCCGCTCGCTTGCTCAGCCAAAAATGGCCAGTTTTGGCCCGTTTTTGGGCCGTTTTTGCCAGTTTTTGGGCAGTTCTTGCGTGCCGCAGCGAACGACATGAGCGGACCAAAACGTCAGCCATCTCAGCACCCTGGAACACCCCGGATGGCATAGGGCTGGTTGGGGCGTTCGTATAGCAGGGACGGTGCTGCCTCTCGCTTCGCTCGCTGTCCGCCGCTCGTTGCTCGCTCGCTCAGCCAAAAATGGCCAGTTTTGGCCCATTTCTGGGCCGTTTTGGCCAGTTCTTGCGTGCCGCGGCGAACGACATGATCGGATCAAAACGTCAGCCATCTCAGCACCCTGGAACCCCCCGGGTGGCATAGGGCTGGATGGGGTGTTCGTATAGCAGGGACGGTGCTGCCACTCGCTTCGCTCGTTGTCCGCCGCTCGCTCGTCGCTCGCTCAGCCAAAAATGGCCAGTTTTGGCCCATTTCTGGGCCGTTTTGGCCAGTTTTTGGGCAGTTCTTGCGTGCCGTGGCGAACGACATGATCGGAGAAAAACGTCAGCCATCTCAGCACCCTGGAACCCCCCGGGTGGCATAGGGCTGGATGGGGCGTTCGTATTGCAGGGACGGTGCTTCCTCTCGCTTCGCTCGCTGTCCGCCGCTCGTCGCTCGCTCGCTCAGCCAAAAATGGCCAGTTTTGGCCCATTTCTGGGCCATTTTGGCCAGTTTTTGGGCAGTTCTTGTGTGCCATGGCGAACGACATGATCGGAGCAAAACGTCAGCCATCTCAGCACCCTGGAACCCCCCGGGTGGCACAGGGCTGGATGGGGCGTTCGTATAGCAGGGACGGTGCTGCCTCTCGCTTCGCTCACTGTCCGCCGCTTGCCACTCGCTCGCTCAGCCAAAAATGGCCAGTTTTGGCACGTTTTTGGGCAGTTTTGGCCTGTTTTTGGGCAGTTCTTGCGTGCCGCGGCGAACGACGTGAGCGGAGCTAAAGGTCAGCCATCTCAGCACCCTGGAACCCCCCGTGTGGCACAGAGCTGGATGGGGCGCTCGTATAGCAGGGACGGTGCTGCCTCTTGCTTCGCTCGCTGTCCGCCGCTCGCCGCTCGCTCGCTCAGCAAAAAATGGCCAGTTTTTGAGCCGTTTTGGCCAGTTTTTGGGCAGTTCTTGCGTGCCGCGGCGAACGACATGAGCGAGCAAAACGTCAGCCATCTCAGCACCCTGGAACCCCCCGGGTGGCACAGGGCTGGATGGGGCGTTCAGATAGCAGGGGCGGTGCTGCCTCTCCGCATTGCTGTCCACCGCCGCTTTCGCTCAGCCAAAAATGGCCAGTTTTGGCCCGTTTTTGGGCCGTTTTGGCCAGTTTTTGGGCAGTTCTTGCATGCCGCGGCGAAAGACATGAGCGGAGCAAAACGTCAGCCATCTCAGCACCCTGGAACCCCCCGGGTAGCATAGGGCTGGATGGGGCGTTCGTATAGCTGGGACGGTGCAGCCTCTCTAAGCCTTTCGCTGTCCTCCTTCGCTGCTTCGCTTCGCTCAGCCAAAAATGGCTAGTTTTGGCCCGTTCTGGGCTGTTTCGCCAGTTTTTTGGGCAGTTCTTGCGCGTGCAGCGCTTAAACGGCGTGGCGGAGCAAAACATCAGCCATCTCAGCACCCTGGAATCCCCCGGGTGGCACAGGGGTGGATGGGGCGTTCGTATAGCAGGGACGGTGGTGCCTCTCGCTTCGCTCGCTGTCCGCCGCTCGCCGCTCGCTCGCTCAGCCAAAAATGGCCAGTTTTGGCCAGTTTCTGAACAGTTTTGGCCAGTTTTTGTGCAGTTCTTGCGTGCCGCGGCGAATGACGTGAGCGGAGCAAAACGTTAGCCATCTCAGCACCCTAGAACCCCCCGGGTGGCACAGGGCTGGATGGGGCTTTCGTATAGCTGGGACGGTGCTGCCTCTCGCTTCGCTCGCTGTCCGCCAATCACCGCTCGCTCGCTCAGCAAAAAATGGCCAGTTTTGGCCCTTTTTGGGCCGTTTTGGCCAGTTTTTGGGCAGTTCTTGCGTGCCGCGGCGAACGACGTGAGCGGAGCAAAACGTCAGCCATCTCAGCACCCTGGAACCCCCCGGGTGGCACAGAGCTGGATGGGGCGTTCGTATAACAGGGACGGTACTGCCTCTCGCTTCGCTCGCTGTCCGCCGCTTGCCACTCGCACGCTCAGCAAAAAATGGCCAGTTTTTGGGCCGTATTGGCCAGGTTTTGGGCAGTTCTTGCGTGCCTCGGCGAACGACATGAGCGGAGCAAAACGTCAGCCATCTCAGCACCCTGGAACCCCCCGGGTGGCACAGGGGTGGATGGGGCATTCATATAGCAGGGACGGTGCTGCCTCTCGCTTCGGCTTCGCTGTCCGCCGATCGCCGCCGCTTTTCGCTCAGCCAAAATGGCCAGTTTTGGCCCGTTTTTGGGCCGTTTTGGCCAGTTTTTGGGCAGTTCTTGCGTGCCGCAGCGAACGACGCGAGCGGAGCAAAACGTCAGCCATCTTAGCACCCTGGAACCCCCCGGGTGGCACAGGGGTGGATGGGGCGTTCGTATAGCAGGGACGGTGCTGCCTCTCGCTTCGCTCGCTGTCCACCGCTCGCCGCTCGCTCGCTCAGCCAAAAATGGCCAGTTTTGGCCTGTTTTGGCCCGTTTCTGGCCAGTTTTAGCTAGTTTTTGGGCAGTTCTTGCGCGCCGCGGCGAACGACGTGAGCGGAGCAAAACGTCAGCCATCTCAGCACCCTGGAACCCCCAGGGTGGCACAGGGCTGGATGGGGCGTTCGTATAGCAGGGACGGTGCTGCCTCTCGCTTCGCTCGTTGTCCGCCGCTCGCTCAGCCAAAAATGGCCAGTTTTGGCCCATTTTTGGCCTGTTTTGGCCAGTTTTTGGGCAGTTCTTGCGTGCCGCGGCGAACGACGTGAGCGGAGCAAAACGTCAGCCATCTCTGCACCCTGGAACCCCACGGGTGGCACAGGGGTGGATGGGGCGTTCGTATAGCAGGGACGGTGCTGCCTCTCGCTTCGCTCGCTGTCCGGCGCTCGCCGCTCGCTCGCTCAGTCAAAAATGGCCAGTTTTGGCCCGTTTTTGGGCCGTTTTGGCCAGTATTTGGGCAGTTCTTGCGTGCCGCGGCGACCGATGCGAGCGGAGCAAAACGTCAGCCATCTCAGCACCCTGGAACCCCCCGGGTGGCACAGGGGTGGATGGGGCGTTCGTATAGCAGGGACGGTGCTGCCTCTCGCTTCGCTCGCTGTCCGCCGCTCGCTCGCTCAGCCAAAAATGGCCAGTTTTGGCCCATTTTTGGGCCGTTTTGGCCAGTTTTTGGGCAGTTCTTGCGTGCCACGGCGAACGACGCGAGCGGAGCAAAACTTCAGCCATCTCAGCACCCTGGAACCCCCCGGGTGGCACAGGGCTGGAAGGGGCGTTCGTATAGCAGGGACGGTGCTGCCTCTCGCTTCGCTCGCTGTCCACCGCACGCCGCTCGCACGCTCAGCCAAAAAAGGCCAGTTTTAGCCCGTTTTTGGGCTGTTTTGGCCAGTTTTTGGGCAGTTCTGGCGTGTCACGGCGAACTACGTGAGCGGAGCAAAACGTCAGCCATCTCAGCACCTTGGAACCCCCCGGGTGGCACAGGGCTAGATGGGACGTTTGTATAGCAGGGACGGTGCTGCCTCTCGCTTCGCTCGCGGTCCGCCGCTCGCCGCTCGCTCGCTCAGCCAAAAATGGCCAGTTTTGACCCGTTTTTGGGCTGTTTGCCCAGTTTTTGGGCAGTTCTTGCGTGTCGCGGCGAACGACGTGAGCGGAGCAAAACGTTAGCCATCTCAGCACCCTGGAACCCCCCGGGTAGCACAGGGGTTGATGTGGCGTTCGTGTAGCAGGGACGGTGCTGCCTCTCGCTTCGCTCGCTGTCCGCCGCTCGCCGCTCGCTCGCTCAGCCAAAAATGGCCAGTTTTGGCCCGTTTCTGGCCAGTTTTGGCTAGTTTTTGGGCAGTTCTTGCGTGCCGCGGTGAACGACGTGAGTGGAGCAAAACGTCAGCCATCTCAGCACCCTGGAACCCCCCGGGTGGCACAGGGCTGGATGGGGCGTTCGTATAGCATGACGGTGCTGCCTCTCGCTTCGCTCGCTGTCCGCCGCTCGCCGCTCGCTCGGTCAGCCAAAAATGACCAGGTTTGGCCAGTTTTTGGGCCGTTTTGGCCAGTTTTTGGGCAGTTCTTGCGTGCCGCGGCGAACGACATGAGCGAAGCAAAACGTCAGCCATCTCAGCACCCTGGAACCCCCCGGATGGCACAGGGCTGGAAGGGGCGTTCGTATTACGGGACGGTGCTGCCACTCGCTTCGCTCGCTGTCCGCCGCTCGCCGCTCGCTCGCTCAGCCAAAAATGGCCAGTTTTGGCCAATTTTTGGGCAGTTCTTGCGTGCCGCGGCGAACGATGTGAGCGGAGCAAAACGTCAGCCATATCAGCACCCTGGAACCCCCCGGGTGGCACAGGGCTGGATGGGGCGTTCGTATAGCAGGGACGGTGCTGCCTCTCGCTTTGCTCGCTGTCCTCCGCTCACCGCTCGCTCGCTCAGCCAAAAATGGCCTGTTTTGGCCCCTTTTTGGGCCGTTTTGGCCAGTTTTTGGGCAGTTCTTGCGTGCCGCGGCGAACGATGTGAGCAGAGCAAAACGTCAGCCATCTTAGCACCCGGGAACCCCCCGGGTGGCACAGGGCTGGATGGGGCGTTCGTATAGCAGCGACGGTGCTGCCTCTCGCTTCGCTCGCTGTCCACCGCTCGCCGCTCGCTTGCCCAGCCAAAAATGGCCAGTTTTGGCTCGTTTTTTGCTAGTTTTGGCCAGTTTTTGGGCAGTTCTTGCATGCTGCGGCGAACGATGCGAGCGGAGCAAAACGTCAGCCATCTCAGCACCCTTGAACCCCCCGGGTGGCACAGGGCTGGATGGGGCGTTCGTATAGCAGGGACGGTGCAGCCTCTCGCTTCGCTCGCTGTCCGCCGCTCGCTCGCTGTCCGCCGCTCGCCGCTCGCTCGCTCAGCCAAAAATGGCCAGTTTTGGCCCGTTTCTGGGCCGTTTAGGCCAATTTTTGGGCACTTCTTGCGTGCCGCGGCGAACGACACGAGCGGAGCAAAACGTCAGCCATCTCAGCACCCTGGAACCCCCCGGGTGGCACAGGGCTTGATGGGGCGTTCGTATAGCAGGGACGGTGCTGCCTCTCGCTTCGCTCGCTGTCCACCGCTCGCCGCTCGCTCGCTCATCCAAAAATGGCCAGTTTTGGCCCGTATTTGGGCTGTTTTGGTCAGTTTTTGGGCAGTTCTAACGTGCCGTGGCGAACGACGTGAGCGGAGCAAAACGTCAGCCATCTCAGCACCCTGGAACCCCCCGGGTGGCACAGGGCTGGATTGGGCGTTCAGATAGCAGGGAAGGTGCTGCCTGTCGCCGCCGCTGTCCGCCGCCGCCGCCGCCGCTTCATTCGCTAAGCCAAAATGGCCAGTTTTGGCCCGCTTTTGGGCAGTTTTGGCCAGTTTTGGGTAGTTCTTGTGTGTCATGGCTTAACGACGCTGAAGCGGAGTAAAACGCCAGCCATCTCAGCACCCTAGAACCCCCGGTTGGCATAGGGCTGGATGGGGTGTTCAGATAGCTGGGGCGGTGCTGCCTCTCGCCGCTGTGTCCACCGCCGCCGCTGCCGCTTCGCCACAGCCAAAATGGCCAGTTTTGGCCCCATTTTGGGCTGTTTTGGCTAGTTTTGGGCAGTTCTGGCATGCCACGGCGAACGACGTGAGCGGAGCAAAACGTCAGCCATCTCAGCACCCTGGAACCCCCCGGGTGGCACAGGGCTGGATGGGGCGTTCGTATAGCAGGGACGGTGCTGCCTCTCGCTTCGCTCGCTGTCCGCCGCTCGCCGCTCGCTCGCTCAGCCAAAAATGACCAGTTTTAGCCTGTTTTTGGGCCGTTTTGGCCAGTTTTTGGGCAGTTCTTGCGGGCCGCGGCGAACGACGTGAGCGGAGCAAAACGTCAGCAATCTCAGCACTCTGGAACCCCCCGGGTGGCACAGGGCTGGATGTGACGTTCGTATAGCAGGGACGGTGCTGCCACTCGCTTCGCTCGCTGTCCACCGCTCGCCGCTCGCTCGCTCAGCCAAAAATGGCTAGTTTTGGCTAGTTTTTGGGCAGTTCTTGCGTGCCGCGGCGAACGACGTGAGCCGAGCAAAACGTCAGCCATCTCAGCACCCTAGAACCCCTCGGGTGGCACAGGGCTGGATGGGGCGTTCGTATAGCAGGGACGGTGCTGCCTCTCGCTTCGCTTGCTGTCCGCCGCTCG
This sequence comes from Musa schizocarpa, assembly GCA_900464855.2. Lineage (NCBI taxonomy): Eukaryota > Viridiplantae > Streptophyta > Magnoliopsida > Zingiberales > Musaceae > Musa > Musa schizocarpa. The sequence continues at coordinate 21,693,488 of LS990920.1, forward strand.
CCGCTCGCTGTCCGCCGCTCGCCGCTCGCTCGCTCAGCCAAAAATGACCAGTTTTGGCCTGTTTTTGGGCCGTTTTGGCCAGTTTTTGGGCAGTTCTTGCGTGCCCCGGCGAACGACGTGAGCGGAGCAAAACGTCATCCATCTCAGCACCCTGGAACCCCCCGGGTGGCACAGGGCTGGATGGGGCGTTTGTATAGCCGGGACGGTGCTGCCACTCGCTTCGCTCGCTGTCCGCCGCTCGCCGCTCACTCGCTCAGCCAAAAATGGCCAGTTTTGGCCCGTTTTTGGGCCATTTTGGCCAGTTTTTGGGCAGTTCTTGCGTACCGCGGCGAACGACGGGAGCAGAGCAAAACGTCAGCCATCTCAGCACCCTGGAACCCCCCGGGTGGCACATGGGTGGATGGGGCGTTCAGATAGCAGGGACGGTGCTGCCTCTCGCCGCTTCGCTGTCCGCCGCCGCCGCCCTTCGCTCAGCCAAAAAAATGGCCAGTTTTGGCCAGTTTTGGCCCGCTTCTGGCCAGTTTTGGCTTGTTTTGGGCAGTTCTTGCGTGCGTCGGCGAACCACGCGAAGCCGAGCAAAACGTCAGCCATCTCAGCACCCTGGAACCCCGGGTGGCACAGGGGTGGATGGGGCGTTCAGATAGCAGGGACGGTGCTGCCTCTCGCCGCCGCTGTCCGCCGCCGCCGCCGTTCGCCAAAAAATGGCCAGTTTTGGCCTGTTTTAGCCCGTTTCTGGCCAGTTTTGGCTAGTTTTTGGGCAGTTCTTGTGTGCCGCGGCGAACGACATGAGCGGAGCAAAACGTCAGCCATCTCAGCACCCTGGAACCCCCCGGGTAGCACAGGGCTAGATGGGGCGTTCGTATAGCAGGGACGGTAATACCACTCGCTTCGCTCGCTATCTGCTGCTCGCCGCTCGCTCGCTCAGCCAAAAATGGCCAGTTTTGGCCCGTTTCTGGGCAGTTTTGACCAGTTTTTGGGCAGTTCTTGCGTGCCGCGGCGAACGACATGAGCGGAGCAAAACGTCAGCCATCTCAGCACCCTGGAACCCCCCGGGTGGCACAGCTGGATGGGGCGTTCGTATAGCAGGGACGGTGCTGTCTCTCGCTTCGCTCGCTGTCCGCCGTTCGCTCGCTCAGCCAAAATTGGCCAGTTTTGGCCAGTTTTTGGGCAGTTCTTGCGTGCCGCAGCGAACGACATGAGCGGATCAAAACGTCAGCCATCTCAGCACCCTGGAACCCCCCGGGTTGTCACAAACGGTCGTCGCGCACCCACAACAACTCTGTTCAACGAACCGTTCGTCGCTGGCACCTGCATGTACAGCTGCTTGACAGCATGCTTTCTCTTAGTTTTGGGTCATTTTGCTTGTAAATATGTAAGTTCGAACAAGCTGCAGCGTTGCAAAGCGACCGCTCACCGAGCCGAGCAAAACAGCCCCAAAACAGCCCAAATCAGTTCTCGTTTTCGGCGTGCGTCGGGGAGGTGAGCGGAGAACTGCCTCCGCCACAAAATGTCAGCCAGCTCAGACCCCAGGAACCCCCGGTGGCACATGGCTGGATGGGGCTTCGGTTATATACCGGCGTTGAACACTCTTTCGCAAGTTCGCACGCGACCTTTACGGAACTTGGTTTTGCGCCCGACCAGGTGAGTGGCTGTTTGTGGGCTTGTAGCTGTTCGTTCATCCTTGAAAGCCTTGTTTTTCTCCCTCTCCCTCCTTTCTCTTGTGCACACAGGGTGTTCGTCGAATTGCTTGTAAAGCTTCCTTTTCATGAGACTTCGGGACTTGTCCGCTGCTCGTTCTTTCGAACTAACTTCTTTCTCTTTTACAGGTCCTTAGGGACCTGCGAGAGGTTACAAAGTGGGCTGATCCTTGCGGAGCAAGATCGTAAGGGCGAAGCGCGACTTAGGCAACGCAAGCTAAGTTCGCGTCTTTGGCTGCAAGGGTGCCTCACGCCTTAGGCAATTCCAGCTAAGGTCGTGACATTGTGGTATCAGAGCGGGCAAGCTCTTCGATCGAACAGCGAACGAACTTCGCAACTTCGCCATGGCAAAGCATCGTGGCGAATCAAGCAAGACGGGGCAAGCCGGACCTTTGCCCCAAGCAGCCGCAGGTGGGCTGCATGTGCACACTCGCTCTCATGTTGTTGGAGCCGCTCACGAAGATCGCGGCAGCGAACAGGATGAGTGAGAAGTTGGTAACTCTCCGCGAGCGGAGGAAGCGCAATCTGGTGCGCTAACTGGGAAAAGGAGTCATAAGGAGAGACTCACGACGGCGGAAACCCGCCTGGATGTTCTGGAAGCGAGCATGGAGGAACTCTACCATGGCCAACAAAGACTTGTTGGGGTTGAGAGCTCGCAAGAGGAAGCGGAGTCTAGGATCGACAAGGTTGAGGCCCTAGTCGACCGACTGTCTGATGACACCAAGGACTCCGTGCAGCACTTACAGGATGTTGTGGCGGAACTCACGGCAAAGGTGGCTATGCTCACAAGAACGCTAAATGCGGGAGGAGGCAACACCCGCGTTGCACCGCCACAAAACTTGAGGGCACCTGAGCCCCATGGATACGGAGGGGCTAGAGATGCCAAAGAGCTCGAGAACTTTCTGTTCGACATGGAACAATACTTCCGAGCCACGAGGCCCGATTCTGAAGATACCAAAGTTTCTATAGCAACGATGTATCTGAACGGAGATGCGAAACTTTGGTGGCGAACTCGTTGGGAAGAGATCCAACAAGGTCGGTGTCGAGTCGACACATGGGAGGACTTGAAGCGGGAGTTGAGAACTCAGTTCCTTCCGGAGAACACAGAGTTCGTCGCAAGAAGGAAGTTGAGACAACTCCGCCAAAGCACCACCATCCGAGACTATGTGAAACAGTTTTCTGCACTAATGCTGGACATACAGGACATGTCCGAGAAGGACAAGTTGTTCAGCTTCCTCGATGGTTTGAAACCGTGGGCTCAGCAGGAGCTAAATCGAAGGAATGTTACCGATGTAGTCAGGGCAATCGCTGCTGCAGAAAGGCTCACCGACTTTGTTTCCTCGGAAGACCCAGCGAGAAGGAAACAATTTTCAAGCAATCGCCCTCCAAAACATTCTCAAGGGAAGGAGCTCGAGGGCGAACAAAAGAAGAAGAGCTCCCATAAAGGGCCGAACCCAAAAGGCAAGGCCTCAAAACCTGGAGGATGCTTCTTGTGCGGAGGACCGCACATGGTAAGGGAGTGCCCACAGAAGCTGGCACTTAACGCGTTGACGGCTTCCATCCACCCTCCTCGATCGGACAAGGGCAAAGCTGTTGCTCTTAGTTCGAGCAGTTCAGAATCCAGCAGCGACGATGAGGAGTCGCAAGGACCCCGAATGGGAGCAATGCGTCTGTTGAACGCTATGCGGGGTCAAGTGGGGGAGAATATGAAGACGAAGGCACAAAAAGCAGGAAGTAGCGAGCTGATGTATGTGGACATTAAGCTAAATGGCCAAACGACCCGTGCAATGGTGGATACGGGCGCTACCCACAACTTCATAGCCGATCGCGAAGCACAACGACTTGGGTTGACCTTGGAGAAGAGCCCAAGCCGAATGAAGGCGGTGAACTCGGAGGCCAAGCGAATCTCCGGGTTGGCGAAGGGTGTTCCTATCAAAATCGGGACTTGGAGCGGAAACACCAACATGATGGCCGTGCCACTGGACGACTTCCAAGTGATTCTTGGAATGGAGTTTATGCATGCGACGAAGTTGGTGCCGATGCCGTTCTTGAACTCCCTATGTATGATGGGAGGCGATGACCCCTGCGTGGTTCCCGTCTCTCGGAGAGGAACCAAGGAGCCCCAACACATTTCGGCATTACAATTGAAGAAAGGGGTGCGAAAGGGCGAACTGACATTCGTGGCTGCTATGAAGCTAGAGCCACTCAATGAAGAGGCCATTCAAGAACCTGCTGTGGTGGCGAACGTCCTGAAGGAGTTCAAAGACGTTATGCCACCCGAGTTGCCGAAGACCCTTCCACCACGCAGAGGCGTGGATCACAGTATCGAGCTGGAGCCAGGAGTGAAGCCTCCAGCGAGACCACCCTATCGCATGCCCCCGCCAGAGTTGGCAGAACTCAGAAAGCAGTTAGGTGAACTGCTAAGCGGTGGTCTCATCCGCAGCTCAAAAGCACCTTTCGGAGCTCCAGTTCTCTTCCAGAAGAAACAAGATGGGAGTCTCCGATTATGCGTCGACTATCGAGCCCTCAACAAAGTAACGGTGAAGAACAAGTATCCCATCCCGCTCATTGCGGACTTGTTCGATCAATTGGGCAAGGCAAAGTATTTCTCAAAACTCGACCTTCGGTCGGGGTATTGGCAGGTGCGAATTGCTGAAGGCGACGAAGCAAAGACTACTTGTGTGACCAGGTATGGAGCGTTTGAGTTCTTGGTGATGCCTTTCGGCTTAACCAATGCTCTGGCCACATTCTGTACTCTCATGAACCAGCTATTCAAGGAGTACTTGGATAAGTTCGTGGTCGTCTATTTGGACGATATCGTCGTCTACAGCCAAACGCTCGAGGAGCACGTCAAGCACCTGCGAACGATTTTCAAGGTTCTCAGGGAGAACACTTTGTTCGTAAAAAGGGAGAAATGCTACTTTGCTCAAACTGAGATTCTATTCTTGGGGCATCGAATCGGTGATGGCTCCATTCGGATGGATAAGTCGAAGGTGCAAGCAGTTGCGGAATGGCGAACTCCAAAGAAGGTGCCAGAGTTAAGATCCTTCCTTGGTTTCGTCAACTACTATCGACGCTTCATTGCGGGATATTCGAAGCGGGCAACCCCACTGACGGAGTTGCTGAAGAAGGAGCAGCCTTGGAAGTGGTCAGACAAATGCGAGATAGCATTCCAGGATCTGAAGGCTGCTGTTCTAGAAGAACCAGTACTCAAATTGCCAAACTATGGAGAGCCCTTTGAAGTCCATACAGATGCTTCGGACTTCGCTATTGGGGGAGTACTCATGCAGGAAGGTCATCCGGTGGCCTACGAGAGCCGCAAACTCAACGAGACCGAGAGGCGGTATCCAGTGCATGAGAAAGAGATGACAGCAGTGATCCACTGTCTGCGAGTTTGGCGACACTACCTCCTCGGGTCGCGATTTGTGCTGAGGACAGATAACATCGCCCTGAGCTATTTCCAAACTAAGAAGAAGCTCTCCCCAAAGCAGGCACGGTGGCAGGACTTCCTGGCTGAATTTGATATGGCGATGGAGTACAAGCCTGGGAAGGCGAACGTCGTGGCCGATGCGCTGAGTCGGAAGGTGGAATGCGTGAATGCTGCACAACTGGAGGGCAGAGGCCAAGCAAGCCAGTTGCACTCCAACTTCCTTTCCCGAATCAAGGATGGACTGTATAGTGATCCCCAGGCAGTTATCCTGATGCAGCTCATCAAAGAAGGCAAGGCACGATGGTTTTGGGTCCAGGAGGGACTTGTTTACACGAAAGGGAATAGGGTCTATGTTCCCCGAGTGGACAATTTAAGGCGTGAACTCTTAAAAGAGTGTCACGATTCCCTTTGGGCTGGACACCCGGGCATTCACAGAACGTTGGCTCTCGTGGAGAGGGCCTTCTACTGGCCAAAGATGGGGATTGATGTGGAGGAGTATGTTCGAACATGCCTTACTTGCCAACAAGACAAGGTGGAGCAGCGGAAGCCGGTGGGACTTTTGGAGCCGTTGCCCGTACCAGAAAGGCCATGGGAGAGCATTTCCTTAGACTTCATATCAAGCTTGCCACCTGTAGGGGGACTTGGATCGATACTCGTGGTGGTCGATCGGTTTTCAAAGTATGCAACTTTCATTGCTGCTCCCCTACACTGTTCAGCTGAAGAGGCGGCCAGATTGATGATGAAGGGCATAGTGAAGTATTGGGGAGTCCCACACAATATCATTAATGATCGAGATGCTCGGTTCCTGGGACGATTCTGGACCGAGCTATTCAAATTGTTGGGGTCAAAGTTATACTTCTCTACAAGCCTCCACCCCCAGACGGATGGCCAGACTGAAAGAATAAATTCGCTCTTGGAGCAGTATCTCCGGCACTACGTGAGTGCCAATCAACGAGATTGGGTGAAGCTGTTGGACATCGCCCAATTCTCCTACAACTTGCAGCGGAGCTCTGCATCCAACAAGAGCCCCTTCGAAATTATCACAGGACAACAACCGTCGACTCCACACACTATGGCAATTGGGTATACTGGGAGTAGTCCATCAGCCTATCATTTCGCAAAGGAGTGGCATCGAAATGCCGATATTGCGCGAGCTTACTTGGAGAAGGCGGCAAAACGGATGAAGAAGTGGGCAGACTTGGGAAGGCGACCACAAGAGTTCAAAGTTGGCGATTTGGTGTTGGTAAAGCTCCAACCAGCATCACTCCAATTCTTCAGGAACAGAGTTCACAAAGGATTGGTGCGTAAGTATGAAGGGCCCTTCCCAATTATTAGCAGAGTAGGCAATGTTTCCTACAAGTTGCAGCTGCCGGCGTGGTTCAAAATTCACAACGTTCTTCACGCCAGCAACCTGAAGGCCTACCATTCGGATCCGCAAGATGCTTCTCGAAGTGTTCCAACTCGGCTACCTCCCATCACAGCCTCCTACGAGAAGCGAGTGGAAACCATTCTGGCGGATCGTAAGATAAAGCTACCCAGCGGAGCGGAACAGACAGAGTACTTGGTGAAGTGGCGAAAGCTTCCCCGAACTGAAGCCAGTTGGGAGCCTGAAGACGCCCTGCGACATGAAGAAGAAGTCATCAACAACTACCAACAGGCGTCGACGAGGGCGTCGACAGTTTAAGTGGGGGAGAATGTCACGAACGGTCGTCGCGCACCCGCAACAACTCTGTTCAACGAACCGTTCGTCGCTCGCACCTGCATGTACAGCTGCTTGACAGCATGTTTTCTCTTAGTTTTGGGTCATTTTGCTTGTAAATATGTAAGTTCGAACAAGCTGCAGCGTTGCAAAGCGACCGCTCACCGAACCGAGCAAAACAGCCCCAAAACAGCCCAAATCAGCCTCGTTTTCGCGTGCCGCGGGAGGTGAGCGGAGAACTGCCTCCGCTCACAAAACGTCAGCCAGCTCAGACCCCAGGAACCCCCCGGGTGGCACATGGCTGGATGGGGCTTCGGTTATATACCGGGCGTTGAACACTCTTTCGCAAGTTCGCACGTGACCTTTACGGGAACTTGGTTTTGCGCCCGGGACCAGGTGAGCGGCTGTTTGTGGGCTTGCAGCTGTTCGTTCATCCTTGAAAGCCTTGTTTTTCTCCCTCTCCCTCCTTTCTCTTGTGCACACAGGGTGTTCGTCGAATTGTTTGTAAAGCTTCCCTTTTCGCGAGACTTCGGGACTTGTCCGTTGCTCGTTCTTACGAACTAACTTCTTTCTCTTTTACAGGTCCTTAGGGACCTGCGAGAGGTTACAAAGTGGGCTGATCCTTGCGGAGCAAGATCGTAAGGGTGAAGCGCGACTTAGGAAAGGCAAGCTAAGTTCGCGTCTTTGCTACGAGGGTGACCCGCGACTTAGGCAACGCAAGCTAAGTTCGCGTCTTTGGCCGCAAGTGTGCCTCACGCCTTAGGCAATTCCAGCTAAGGTCGTGACAGGGTGGCACAGGGATGAATGGGGCGTTCGTATAGCAGGGACGGTGCTGCCTCTCGCTTCGCTCGCTGTCCAACGCAACCGCCGCTCGCTCAGACAAAATGGCCAGTTTTGGCCCGTTTTGGGCTGTTTTGGCCTGTTTTGGGCAGTTCTGGCGTGCGCTTAACGACGACGTGAGCGGAGCAAAACGTCAGCCATCTCAGCACCCTGGAACCCCCCGGGTGGCACAGGGCTGGATGGGGCATTCATATAGCAGGGACGGTGCTGCCTCGCCTCGCTTCACTGTCCGCCGCTTCGCTCAGCCAAAATGGCCAGTTTTGGCCCGCTTTTGGGCCGCTTTTGGCCAGTTTTTGGGCAGTTCTTGTGTGCCGCCCGGCCGAACGACGACCGAAGCGGAGCAAAACGTCAGCCATCTCAACACCCTGGAACCCCGGGTGGCACAGGGCTGGATGGGGCGTTCGATAGCAGGGACGGTGCTGCCTCTCGCCGCGCTGTCCACCGTTCGCCGCTTCGCTTCGCTCAGCCAAAATGGCCAGTTTTGGCCCGTTTTTGGCTGTTTTGGTCAGTTTTTGGGCAGTTCAGGCGTGCCGCGGCGAACGACGTGAGCGAGCAAAACGTCAGCCATCTCAGCACCCTGGAACCCCCGGGTGGCACAGGGCTGGATGGGGCGTTCAGATAGCAGGGACGGTGCTGCCTCTCGCCCGCTTCGCTGTCCGCCGCCGCCGCTCGCTCGCTCAGCCAAAATGGCCAGTTTTGGCCCGTTTTTTAGGCGTTTTGGCCAGTTTTTGGGCAGTTCTTGCGTGCCGGTAAACGACGCGAAGCGAGCAAAACGTCAGCCATCTCAGCACCCTGGAACCCACCGGGTGGCACAGGGCTGGATGGGGCGTTCAGATAGCAGGGGCGGTGCTGCCTCTCGCCCGCGCTGTCCACCACTCCACCGCCATTCGCGCTCAGCCAAAAATGGCCAGTTTTGGCCCGTTTTTGGGCTGTTTTGGCCAGTTTTGGGCAGTTCTAGCGTCACGGGCGAACGACGCGGAGCGGGCAAAAAACGTCAGCCATCTCAGCACCCTGGAACCCCCGGGTGGCACAGGGGGTGGATGGGGCGTTCGTATAGCAGGGACGGTGCTGCCTCTCGCCGCTTTTCGCTGTCCGCCGCCGCCGGCTCGCTCGCTCAGCCAAAATGGCCAGTTTTAGCCCGTTTTGGGGCCGTTTTGGCCAGTTTTTGGGCAGTTCTTGCGTGTCGCGCCGCGCGGCACGCAAGCGAGCAAAACGTCAGCCATCTCAGCACCCTGGAACCCCGGTGGCATAGGGCTGGATGGGGCGTTCGATATAGTGGGGACGGTGCTGCCTCCCGCTTCGCTGTCCACCGCCGCCTTCGCCGCTAAGCCAAAATGGCCAGTTTTGGCCCGTTTTGTGCTGTTTTGGCCAGTTTTTGGGCAGTTCTGGCGTGCAGCGGCGAACGGCGTGAGCGGAGCAAAACGTCAGCCATCTCAGCACCCTGGAACCCCCGGTGGCACAGGGCTGGATGGGGCGTTCAGATAGCAGGGGCGGTGCTCCCTCGCCTTCGCTTCGCTGTCCGCCCGCCGCTTCGCTCACTCAGCCAAAATGGCCAGTTTTGGCTCGTTTTTGGGCCTTTTAGGCCAGTTTTTGGGCAGTTCTTGCGTGCCGCGGCGAACGACGCGAGCGGAGCAAAACGTCAGCCATCTCAGCACCCTGGAACCCCCCGGGTGGCACAGGGCTGGATGGGGCGTTCGTATAGCAGGGACGGTGCTGCCTCTCGCTTCGCTCGCTCAGCCAAAAATGGCCTGTTTTGGCCCGTTTTTGGGCAGTTTTGGCCAGTTTTTGGGCAGTTCTGGCGTGCCGTGGCGAACGACGTGAGCGGAGCAAAACGTCAGCCATCTCAGCAACCTGGAACCCCCCGGGTGGCACAGGGCAGGATGGGGCGTTCGTATAGCAGGGACGGTGCTGCCTCTCGCTTCGCTCGCTGTCCGCCGCTTGCTCGCTCAGCCAAAAATGACCAGTTTTGGCCTGTTTTTGGGCCGTTTTGGCCAGTTTTTGGGCAGTTCTTGCGTGCCGCGGCGAACGACGTGAGCGGAGCAAAACGTCAGCCATCTCAGCACCATGGAACCCCTCGGTTGGCACAGGGCTGGATGGGGCGTTCGTATAGAAGGGACGTTGCTGCCTCTCGCTTCGCTTGCTGTCCGCCGCTTGCCGCTCGCTCGCTAAGCCAAAAATGACCTGTTTTGGCCTGTTTTTGGGCTGTTTTGGCCAGTTTTTGGGCAGTTCTTGCGTGCCGCGGCGAACAACGCGAGCGGAGCAAAACGTCAGCCATCTCAGCACCCTGGAACCCCCCAGGTGGCACAGGGCTGGATGGGGCGTTCGTATAGCAGGGACGGTGCTGCCTCTCGCTTCGCTGTCCACCGCTCGCCGCTCGCTCGCTCTGCCAAAAATGGCCAGTTTTGGCCCCTTTTTGGGCTGTTTTGGCCAGTTTTTGGGCAGTTCTGGCGTGCCGCAGCGAACGACGTGAGCGGAGCAAAACGTCAGCCATCTCGGCACCCTGGAACCCCCTGGGTGGCACAGGGCTGGAAGGGGCGTTCTTATAGCAGGGACGGTGCTGCCTCTCGCTTCGCTCGCTGTCCTCTGTTCGCCGCTCGCTCGCTGAGCCAAAAGTTGCCAGTTTTGGCCCGTTTTTGCCCAGTTTTGGCCAGTTTTTGGGCAGTTCTTGCGTTCCGCGGCGAACGACGTGAGCGGAGCAAAACGTCAGCCATCTCAGCACCCTGGAAACCCCCGGGTGGCACAGGGCTGGATGGGGCGTTCGTATAGCAGGGACGGTGCTGCCTCTTGCTTCGCTTGCTGTCCGCCGCTTCGCCGCTTCAGCCAAAAATGACCAGTTTTGGTCTGTTTTGGGCCGCTTTTGGCAAGTTTTTTGGGAAGTTCTTTATGCGTGCCGCTGGCGAACGACGTGAGCGGAGCAAAACGTCAGCCATCTCAGCACCCTAGAACCCCGGGGTATAGGGCTGGATGGGGCGTTCGTATAGCAGGGACGGTGCTGCCTCTCTCTTCGCTTTCGCTGTCCATCGCCGCCGCCAGCTCAGCCAAAATGGCCAGTTTTGGCCAGTTTTTGGGCTGTTTTGGCCAGTTTTTGGGCAGTTCTGGCGTGCCGCGGCGAACGAGGTGAGCGGAACAAAACGTAAGCCATCTCAGCACCCTGGAACCCCGGGTAGCACAGGGCTGGATGGGGCGTTCAGATAGCAGGGACGGTGCTGCCTCTCCGCCATTCGCTGTCCGCCGCTTGCCGCCGCTTCGCTTCAGCCAAAAAATGACCAGTTTTGGCTTGTTTTTGGGCCGTTTTTGGCCAGTTTTTGGCAGTTCTTGCGTGCATGCGGCGAACGACGTGGAGCGGAGCAAAACGTCAGCCATCTTAGCACCCTGGAACCCCGGGTGGCACAGGGCTGGATGGGGCGTTCAGATTGCAGGGACGGTGCTGCGACTTCGCTTACGCCGCTATCCGCCCGCTTCGCCGCCGTCCGCCGCTTCGCTCAGCAAAATGGACAGTTTTGGCCCGTTTTTGGGCCGTTTTGGCCAGTTTTTTGGGCAGTTCTTGCGTGCCCGCTGCAAACGAGGCGAAGCGGAGCAAAACGTCAGCCATCTCAGCACCCTGGAACCCCGGGTGGCATAGGGCTGGATGGGGCGTTCAGATAGCAGGGACGGTGCTGCCTCTCGCCGTCGCTGTCCACCGCCGCCGCCGCTTCCTCGCTCAGCCAAAATGGCCAGTTTAGGCCCGCTTTTTGGCTGTTTTGGCCAGTTTTTTGGGCAGTTCTGGCGTGCCGCGCGAACGACGGAGCGGAGCAAAACGTCAGCCATCTCAGCACCCTGGAACCCCGGGGTGGCACAGGGCTGGATGGGGTGTTCAGATAGCAGGGACGGTGCTGCCTCTCTTCGCCATTTCCTTCTCAGCCAAAAAATGGCCAGTTTTGGCACGTTTTGCCCAGTTTTGGCCAGTTTTTGGGCAGTTCTTGCGTGCCGTGGCGAACGACGTGAGCGGAGCAAAACGTCAGCCATCTCAGCACCCTGGAACCCCCCGGGTGGCACAGGGCTGGATGGGGCGTTCGTATAGCAGGGACGGTGCCGCCTCTCGCTTCGCTCGCTGTCCGCCGCTCGCCGCTCGCTCGCTCAGCCAAAAATGACCAGTTTTGGCCTGTTTTTGGGCCGTTTTGGCCAGTTTTTGGGCAGTTCTTGCGTGCCACGGCGAACGACGTGAGCGGAGCAAAACGCCAGCCATCTCAGCCCCTTGGAACCCCCCGGGTGGCACAGGGCTGGATGGGGCGTTCGTATAGCAGGGACGGTGCTGCCACTCGCTTCGCTCGCTGTCCGCCGCTCGCTCAGCCAAAAATGGCCAGTTTTGGCCCGTTTTTGGGCCATTTTGGCCAGTTTTTGGGCAGTTCTTGCGTGCCGCAGCGAACGATGTGAGCGGAGCAAAACGTCAGCCATCTCAGCACCCTGGAACCCCCCGGGTGGCACAGGACTGGATGGGGCATTCGTATAGCAGGGACGGTGCTGCCTCTCGATTCGCTCACTGTACTCCGCTCGCCGCTCGCTCGCTCAGCCAAAAATGGCCGGTTTTGGCTCGTTTTTGGCCAGTTTTGGCTAATTTTTGGGCAGTTCTTGCGTGCCGCGGCGAACGACGTGAGCGGAGCAAAACGTCATCCATCTCAGCACCCTGGAACCCCCCGGGTGGCACAGGGGTGGATGGGGCGTTCGTATAGCAGGGACGGTGCTGCCTCTCGCTTCGCTCGCTGTCCGCCGCTCGCTCGCTCAGGCAAAAATGGCCAGTTTTGGCCAGTTTTGGCTTGTTTTTAGTCAGTTCTTGCGTGCCGCGGCGAACGACGTGAGCGGAGCAAAACGTCAGCCATCTCAGCACCCTGGAACCCCGGGTACAGGGGGTGGATGGGGTGTTCAGATAGCAGGGGCGGTGCTGCCTCTCGCCGCTGCTGTCCGCCGCACGCCGCCGCTCGCTCAGCCAAAATGGCCAGTTTTGGCTAGTTTTTTGGCAGTTCTTGCGTGCCGCGGCGAACGGCGTGAGCGAGCAAAACGTCAGCCATCTCAGCACCCTGGAACCCCGTGTGGCACAGGGCTGGATGGGGCGTTCAGATAGCAGGACGGTGCTGTCTCTTGCTTCTTTCGCTGTCCGCCGCGCCGCCGCCGCTCGCTCAGCCAAAAATGGCCAGTTTTGGCCAGTTTTTGGGCAGTTCTTGCGTGCCGCAGCGAACGACGTGAGCAGAGCAAAACGTCAGCCATCTCAGCACCTTGGAACCCCCCGGGTGGCACAGGGCTAGATGGGGCGTTCGTATAGCAGGGACGGTGCTGCTGCTGCCCCATTTCGCTGTCCCGCCGCGCGCTTCGCCAGCTCAGCCAAAATGGCCAGTTTTGGCCCGTTTTTGGGCTGTTTTGGCCAGTTTTGGGCAGTTCTTGCGTGCGCGGCGAACGACCTGAGCGGAGCAAAACATCAGCCATCTCAGCACCCTGGAACCCCGGGTGGCACAGGGCTGGATGGGGCGTTCGTATAGCAGGGACGGTGCTACCTCTCGCTTTGCTCGCTGTTCGCCGCTCGCCGCTCGCTCGCTCAGCCAAAAATGGTCAGTTTTGGCCTGTTTTTGGGCTGTTTTGGCCAGTTTTTGGGCAGTTCTTGCGTGCCGCGGCGAACGACGTGAGCGGAGCAAAACGTCAGCCAGTAATGGCCAGTTTTGTTCTGTTTTTGGCCAGTTTGTGGGCCGTTTTTCCTTCGATTGAAATCTTCTTCTTCCTTGTTTGGCCAACAATGCGTTGCTCTGTTCTGTTCTGGACAATGACAAAGGGGGAGTAGCGGCGGGCGGCGATACTGTAGCGGCGACCAGATCTAGGGCGACGGCACTGTAGCGGTGATCAGATCTCCGAAGGGCGACGCTACTGTAGCGGCGGCGGCCCAGATCTAGGGCGACGGTACTGTAGCGGCGGGTAGCGATACTGTAGCGGCGACCAGATCTAGGGCGACGGTACTATAGCGGCGACCAGATCTCCCTAGGACGATCCGACTCCTGCATCGTTGGCTTTCTCCCACGGGTGAAGGGCGACGGCACTGTAGCGGTGATCAGATCTCCCAAGGGCGACGCTACATCAGAAGCGGCAGCGCCCCAGATCTAGGGCGACGGTATTGTAGCGACAACCATATCTCCCTAAAAGCGATCTAACTCCTGCAGCGTCGGCTTTCTCCCACGAAATGAAGGGCGGCGACATCAGAGGTGATCAGATCTCCCAAGGATGACAGTACTGTAGCGGCGGCGACGACACTGTAGCAGCGACCAGATCTCCGTGGCGCCGGCTTCTCCCCAAGGGCGGCGATACTGTAGCAGCAACCATAAATCCCTAGGGTGACGGTACCATAGCGGCGATCTAATATACTGCAGCGGTGGCTTTTCCCAATGGCGTCGTTTCTGTAGCGGCGACCAAAGGGATCAAACATGGCATCGATGGCCCCTAGGGCTGGCGATGGTGGCGAGGGGTTGAAACAATGGCAAGGCTCCCTACCGCTACCCCCCAAGTTGCTCTTCCAACATATCTTTTCCAGAGAGAAAACTCCTTCCGACCAACCAGCATCGAAGCAGGTCGCGCTCTAGATCGCGACAGCCTGCTCTCATTTCCAGCGATCCTCGGCCTTGGACTAGCCTCTTCAAGGCTCGGTTGGAAGTCCAGATCTAAGCTTGGAATTCTTTACTCCAGAAGTTCAGGCTGATAAGAAGATTGCTGTATACCTAGACTGTTGATTCAGCAGAACTTATTGAGACATGGTCTATGGCGTTGTTGGCTATGTGGTAGGTCTCAAAACATCTTATTTCCCACTATCCTCATTTATCAAAACTTCGATGGGGAATATCGTCATTTGATCTTCATATCTAGAGAACGGATTCTTTTGTTTGCAAGCTATACTCTGAAAAAGATTTGCACCGAATCCTCGAAGGATTCTGGACTATCCGCGGTCATCCAATGATTCTCGACGTTGGTCTCCTGATGTCCGTTTGGAGTTAGATAGCCTACAGTCTATTCCATTATGGGTATCCTTTCAAGGACTGCCTCTACATCTTTGGAGTCGACGTTTTATTGCAAAGTTATGCAGCACTCTGGGACAGCCACTCTACATCGACAAAGCAACAGCAGCTCAGACGAGATTAGCATTTGCACGAGCATGTGTGCTGGTTTCTTCCGATGAAGATCTTCCTAATGAGGTTTTCTATCGTGATCTTGACGGGAACACTCGAAGGTACATGTCTCATATTCCTGGAAGCCACAACGATGTCAGCGTTGCTTATCTTTTGGTCATGCAAATGGAGCTTGTCAAGAAACCCCAAATCCAACCACAAAGGTCTATCGACCACGCCAAAGCGCCTCAGCAACAAAGTGATTCTTCTCTAATGGCAGCAGCACCGATGGTGGCAAAAACTATTGAGCATTCCGACTTGCAAGGAAAGCACCATGGACAGAAGGACAATTCCAAAACTTTATCTGTACCTATAATGTCAGAGCCTTCCACAACAGAGGTTTCCCGTGGTACTAGTGGACAGGAGAAAACATAAGTCAGGAACTTCATCTCTTCCAATATCATCGGATCCATCCACACTAGCTCAACGAACTCAGGTCCAAGCAAATCTCGCTAGCAAGGATATTATTCCTCAACAAACTCAGGCCACAACAAACATTGCCAACAAGGATATTCTGTCTCAAACAAACTCATGCTCCAACAAACCTCTCTAGCCAGACTGCTCCAACAAGTACTATCCAGGATATTGTGATGCAACAATCTTATCGAGCTTCAACAAACCCTGCCAATCAAGACCACATGATTCAAGGTATTTTAAAGTTTAAAAAATCTGCAAGCTGTAGATGAAGTGGATAAATATAGGAATAAAGCCATAAAAGGTAAGGATATTGTGGGGAGGAAAATACAAAACCGAAAAAGATAAGAAAAAGGATGGTACAATCCATCCAAAGTCGTAGGATGAATACCTTACTATCTTTTACTAATGAAGATAACATGCTGGAATGTTCATGGACTTAATAAGCCGGAGAAATGTCGGGAGCTCAATAGAATAATCAAGTCTGCCGATGTGATATTGTTATTCTAGTGGAAACAAAAATTAAACAATCGCGTTCAAGCTCAAAAAAGAATTTAATATGGCGGACGAGAACTGTTTACCAATGACTCAAATGACACTTTTGGTAGAATATGGGTCTTATGGCATCCTAACTCTATTAATGCTTGGTTTATTTCTGCTACTGATCAATTCATTCATCTTAAAGTAGAGGATAAAAAAGAATGGCTGTCAATTCAATTTCACTGGTATATATGCTTCAAACAGTATGCAAGAAAAGAAATACTTTTGGTCTGACCTGACTAATATTGTAAATGGCTGTCTCAATGTACCTTGGATTGTTCTTGGAGACTTTAATATTGTTCGGTACACAAATGAAAAACAGGGTGGTAGACAACTTTCAGAAAGCCAGCTTCAAAAGTTCAATGATTACATTGACACTGCAGCATTGTTTGATATGAAATCTGTGGGTAATTGGCTCTCCTGGAGTAATCAAGGTGCTGCCAACAGAAAAATAATGGCTCGACTTGATAGGTGTTTGATTAATCATGAATGGTTAACAGTTTACCCAGATTCACTTCTTGAGTATGGTGCTCCTTTGTTTTCTGACCATTCTTTAATGTATATACACGCAGAAAAAGCGACACCAAGAGGCAAGAAACCGTTTAGATTCTTTAACATGTGGAGTGCTCATCCTCAATTTCTTGATGTTATCAGATCTGCTTGGAATGTTAATGTGCATGGATCCCCCCCTTACATCTTATGTCAAAAGCTCAAAGCCTGTAAAGCAGCACTAAAGGAGTGGAATACAAATACCTTTGGCAATATTAACGCCAGAGTTCAACTTTGCAGAAAGGAACTAATGTCATTACAACATGAGCTGCAACTTCAGCCAAATGATGAAAATATTATCTACAAAGAGGCAGAAGCTAGAAATAACTTCATGCAAGCCTTAAAACAGGAGGAAAGTTTTGCAAAGCAGAAGTCTCGACAACATTGGCTTACGCTAGGGGATTCCAATACAAAATTTTTCTATGCTTCAATTGCTACTCGAAGGGCTATTAACCGTATCAGCAAATGCAGAGACAAAGATGATAATCTTATTGAGAAGTTGGATGAGGTTAAAGCACACACAGAGCAATTTTTTTATTCCTTACTCAATCAAGCTGGGAAACCTAATAACATTCATGTGGAGTCGACTAGAAAACTTAATTCGGAAGCTATTTCAATCCTCAATGCCCCAATTACAGATGACGAAATTGTATGTGTTGTCTTTAAGTCACCAAAGCACAAAAGCCCAGGTCCAGATGGATTTCCAGCTGAATTTTACCAAACTGCTTGGTCTATTATTGGAAATGATGTGATCAAGGCTTTGCCAACATTTTTTTTCTCTTCAGGTCATATTCTTAGAGAGATGAATTGCACTTTTATTTCCTTAATTCCGAAGAATGCAGGGCTGATTCACTAGAGAACTATCGAATCATATCATTATGCAACTTTATTTACAAGATCATCTCCAAAGTATTGGCAAATAGAATGCAAAAGGTAATACACAAGATCATTAGCCCAAACCAAGCTGCTTTCATCAAAGGGAGAAGTATACATCATAACATTTTGCTTGCTAATGACTTGGTCAAAGATTTGCATTCAAAAGCAAGAGGGACAAAAATATGTTTTAAAGCTGATTTACGGAAAGCCTTCGATTCAGTTAATAGGAAGTTTATCTATAAGATGCTCCTCGATATGAACTTCCCACAAAGAATGGGTTAATTGATTCAATCTTGCCCGAAAACTCCAAAGTTTTTGATACTCTTTAATGGCTCACCAATTGGTTTTTTTGGGAGCACGAATGGCATCCGACAAGGTGATCCACTCTCTCCGTATCTTTTTACTATTGCGATGGAAGGACTTAGCTGTATGTTGGAACACGCAGTCTTAAATGGCAGCATTAAGGTACCCATTGCTGGTTCTGTTCATATATCACATATAACATTTGCAGATGACTTACTTATCTTTCTCCAAAATGAACCAACTTCAAGAAAGAACCCGGCTACTATTATGAATGACTTTGGTATGGTTTCTGGACTTCAGCTTAAATCATGCGAAAAGTAAAGTATATATGAGCCCTTACGTTGAGGATAATGTCTTTATTGCACAAACTTTGGGGGTTAGTGAGGGAAGCTTGCAGCCCTTATTTGGGTCTCCCACTCATATCCACAGGCATTCAAAACCCACCCACCGGTCGACCTATCTTGCAAAAAAAAAAAAAAGAATAGAATTTCTTCTTGGAAAAATAGATTTCTATCAAAAGGGGACGACTTCGAACTCATCCGTTCGGTATTGCACTCCTACTCTATATATTGGTGTAATGCATTTCTTCTACCACTGGACTTCTCCAAGATATTGAACGGTTATTAATGAACTTCTTCCTCGAATGGCACAAATGATAAGGCAATGCATATGGTAAATTGGGATAGCATTTGCAAAACCGAAAGATGATGAAGGGGGGCTAAACTTGAGAAATACTAGAGATTGGAATCAAGCATGTCCGTGCAGCAATTGTGGGATCTTTTTGCAAAACAAATGTTCCTTATGGTCACATTGGGTTTCTGCTAGGTATCTTTCAAAAGAATCAATCTGGGAAATTTCAACAAGAACATACCACTCTGCAGCTTGGAAAGGAATTTTAAAGGCAAGGAATTGGCTAATCAAACACATTTCCTATGCAATCTCTTCTGAACTAGTACTAATATGTGGTACGATCCTTGGGTGAATGGGAAGAGTATATTTCAATTATATGGTGACGTAGAATCTTAAAAGATCTTGGGGCTCCCAAAGATTGGAAGGTTTCGAGTTCATTGCTAACGGTACACGGTGTCTCCCCTAATCCTATTTCTCCCCAAATGTTATCACTTTGGCCGACTATTATAGTTATTCCAATCACGAACAACTCTTCAGATAAACTTATTTGGCCTCATGACAATGGCAAATTTAGTGCCACATCTGCATGGAATCAAATTAGGCAAAGAAATAACAAGTGGGTCCCAAACAGTTGGACATGGGATCGACCGGGATCACAAAGACATTCCTTATGTACATGGCAGGCCCTTCTCAATAAACTACCTACAATAGACAATATGAAAAGAAGAGGTATCTATCATGTTAACCGATGCTCCCTTTGTATGCAACAAGAAGAAACTGTTGACCACCTTTATTTTGCTTGTGATTATACAAAATGGATATGGAAGGAGATTCTCCAGCGATTTGAACTCAATAGACTGCCGCAACCAAACTTGCACCAAGAACTAGGCGAACTCATGCAATGTTTCTCAAGAAAAGGGCCTCTCACACAACTGGCAAAGGTTACTTTCAGATGCGCTATTTGGTTGATGTGGAAGGAGAGATGTAACAGAATCTTTAAATGTCAACACACAAACAATGCTCAACTATTGAAAGAGATTATTAGAGACTCAAGATCCTGTATGGAGCAAGATCTCAAAACGGAGCACTTTACCCAAAGAGAAAAATATATTTTTATCAATTTTAATTTTGATATATCTGGATAAACATTTTCTATTTTGATTATAATTAGGAGTTATAGTCTACAACATGTGTAGTCATAACTATCGCATTCGCACTCTATGAGTTACATGGCTTTGTCTATGACTTGTATAGATAAAGCTATTTGTAGAAACTTTACACATAATCAATTTACTTTTACTTACCAAAAAAAACAATGCGTTGCTCTGTACTTCTTCGTGCACGGCGGTGTCTTGTCGTCGATTGCCTTGTTTGATCGGCCACTTGAGTCTTTGTTGCTCGTGGTTGGCGATGGGCTGTCCGATGGGATGACTGTGTCGGCATGTGAGCGGTGATGGATTTGTATGCTGCGGTGGGCTCCCTGCTTTTGTGCAGTTGACCACCGACGTTGCAAGTCTCTTCAATGGTACTCTGTTCCAACGGAGATGTGTGTGTTGCCTGTACAATCTACCTAGTTCCTTTGGAAATAGACATTGTTTACCTCGCTTATCCACTTCTCATGTCCTATACGAATGAGGAGTGTCGATGTCCGTGCACCTTGTGTGTCCTCGAACGATGTCATGTCTTAGACCTCTCGTCTCGAGTGGCTCCAGTGTTCACGTGAGTGCTCTTGGATGCAGTGGATAAGAATGTACCATGGGTCTTTGGACTCTTGGCACATGATCGGTTGGCTTTCTTGGTCGCCCTTCGACGGATGACAGCCTTCCCATCATTGCCCCCATTTCCCTTGTGGTAATGGGTCGGCTTGTTGGGCTTGGCGTCGTAGAGGACGTGCTACCTGGTTGATCCTGCCAGTAGTCATATGCTTGTCTCAAAGATTAAGCCATGCATGTGTAAGTATGAACTATTTCAGACTGTGAAACTGCGAATGGCTCATTAAATCAGTTATAGTTTGTTTGATGGTACGTGCTACTCGGATAACCGTAGTAATTCTAGAGCTAATACGCAACAAACCCCGACTTCGGAAGGGATGCATTTATTAGATAAAAAAGCTGACGTGGGCTTTGCCCGCTGTTCCGATGATTCATGATAACTTCGACGGATCGCGACGGCCCTCGTGCGGGCGACGCATCATTCAAATTTCTGCCCTCTCAACTTTCGATGGTAGGATAGGGGCCTACCATGGTGGTGATGGGTGATGGAGAATTAGGGTTCGATTCCGAGAGGGAGCCCGAGAAACGCTACCACATCCAAGGAAGGCAGCAGGCGCCGCAAATTACCCAATCGACACGGGGAGGTAGTGACAATAAATAACAATACCAGGCTCTTCGAGTGTGGTAATTGGAATGAGTACAATCTAAATCCCTTTAACGAGGATCCATTGGAGGGCAAGTCTGGGTGCCA